>BQMF02000138.1:0-600000 GCA_027922465.2 Turritopsis dohrnii | reverse complement strand
CATCAATCACAAAATGACCAGCAGCAAACTATATGCACAATTTAAAAGCTTTACTTTCCAAATTCTATGTTCTTGTTCTTTATATCATGTTGTGTGACATAAAAATAATATATATATATAATAATTATTTTATTCTGCTCTGTAATAGTGAGAAAATTACTTTTAATACAGGACAACCAGCAAAATATGAGAGAGAATAACTTGAAAGTTACAATTTCCAAAACCACATTAGAAATATATGATGCCAATTTGTTTTAGTACAGCAATAAATGTGGTTTTTCAAATCTTTTCTGTTGATTATATATTTTTCAAGGCAAACAGAAGTTTTTGTTTGTTTCTTGTTTGTTTGTTCATCTTCTTCTACTGATTTGAGAGTACAAGATCGAGAATTGTATTGTAAAATCGTGAAATTATCATTTATATAGATTTACATAATTTGTAATTTAGGACACTTTACTTTGCAACATTCTCGTTGATGTAAACAAACTAGTAAAAAATTTTTTAAAATTTTTTATTGAGTTTAACTTCGAAAATGATGCGTCAAAGTCGCCTTTCTCGTGTGCGTACCCTGTGACAAAAATTTTATATAATTTGTGAATTGGAAACCAATGTTGTAGAGCTCAAAAAACTGATCAAAAAAGTGTATGGGATCGTTTTACTACGATCAACCATTACTGAGATCTCACCTATCAAAGATTTTGATGACATCATAGCCGCAGCACTAAAAAACATTTTAGTCCCAAATGATGCATCACCCCATCACTCGTATTGTGGACCCCAAGAAACGTCAGTTATATATCCCTATTGGTTTCGAGATATTTCCCCAAAAACGTTGCATTGATTGGGGATGCAATGCAATAGATTATCCATGACAAATTATATACTCACATTTTTTTCAATAAAAGCCGAGAACATTAATGGAATTTGTTGAGATTAAGACAAAAAACAGTAAGGAACGCGTTTTTTGCAGAACCTCATGTAAAAATTGTTCATTTTCTTCTTTCTTCATTTTCTGAAGAATTGATCTGCAATGGAAAAAGTGCAGCGGTATAAAATGTTTTGTTTTTACATTAAGTTTCCCCACCCACAAATAAAAAAAATTTATATATACCATGTCATATTTTCCCTAGAGCTATATTTTTATGCAGTTGCTATGCTAGATCGTCATCATTCAATTGGATGTATAAGTTAAACAATATATTATTGAGGCAATTCTTTGTAATAAATTTTCATTATTCTACCAATGGATTCTGGTCCAGTGGGTCCTAACTGCATGTGAGAAAAATTCATTAATAGACGAACTCTTTTAAACCATTTTTATATATATATATTTCACCAAATGTTATTTCGTGCTCAGAAGATTTATATACCTGTTTTCAGTTAGGAACAACTTCCAATGAAGCAACGAAACTTAATAATTTAGAAGAATGATGTCTAATTAGGCAAAGTAGCAGAAAATATTAAAAAGATGAAAAGCATATAAATATATATACAGAAATATTCCTGGTCAGACGACATCTTTTCGATTGTTAAATTGTTAAATTGTTTAAATTGTTTATACTACATAATGGTTGAGAGTGTTTTGACAGAAAAATCAAAAAATTCTAAGCAGCCGAAAGTCCAAAACACAGCTTAGATATTCAATTCTTTTAGTGACATTTTTATGTGAACGTAAATTAACATAATAGTGACGTGTTTATGGATCGTTTCACATTTTGCTTATTTGAAGTTATATTTCGGCCTTCTTAGCAGAGGCATTCACAAATTAAGCGGCATATCTCCAAGTTGATTAGATGATTCGTCTAACTTGCCAATACAGAAAGCTGCAATAAAAGTCAAAGTAGATACAAGTAACTTAATCAAGTGGCACAAACCTTCTGTCAAGGAAATATCTTGTTTGCTCTGCATACGATTTTTCTACAAACAAGGTGATACGTTCCAAGGTGATACTATCCATCACATGTTTTATGTCCTATTTACATATGCACTTATCATGGTGTGAATTGATTGGTCAGTTTAACGGTAAAAATATCCAAAGAGCCAATTTATAGAAATAGCTTATATAATTAGATTTTAGCGTTGATAGTCAAGTTAGGCGAAACTGCTGCAAATTAAGCTGCATAGCTTAATTAGAGATTGTTCCTAACTGGTTTTAAAAGCTAAAATAATTCCACTTGTTTTGGTAGTATACCGTCGTCTATGTATACAGATATGTGAACTCACCTGCATTGGGCGAGTGACACCCGCAATTATCTGGTACTCACCCGCCGTCTTCAATGACGCAGAACTCACCCGCATTTTCTTTTTCCCCAAATCAAAAGAAAAATTATATATTGATCCATTTTTGTGTTGTTTTTGCCTCATTGGAATAAAATACCAACTATATATTCATTCAAGTCAAAGGCTAAGAACGAAGGCTATGCCGACTTCGTCGTCAACCTCGAACCCAGAGCCGTTTTTATGACGGCCAGACATACGGATATCAAAAAGGAGACAAACGGCTTATTCTCTTTCGTTTATTGTAACCGGAAGAAGCAGGAACCAAACCTGGGTTCCCATTAGCCTATGTTCGAAGCCAGCGCATATCCTGATCGGTTTATGGACATTTGTCAAGACCCGTGTTCTTAAAAAGTTTCAGAAAACCTCCTGCTATTTGTGTGTCAAGCAATAATGCGCGGGTTTCTTCTTGACAGCGGAAAAAAATCCTGGGGGTCTACATTTTATTAATCAAGCGCGAAAAAGCAACGAACATGGAATGGAGTTGTTCACCGGTAAAACGGCGCTCTTTGGTCTCAGATTTTTTTGCAACGACTCTGCTGGTATTTCAGTTCGTGACCATAAATTTTCGAAGACGATGAGACTTGAATTGAATGGACACGGAGGCTATTTTATTGCGTTTGATTTTTTATTTTATTCGTTCCGGGCATCTGGACCTCTAATTTCGCAAAAATTTTCCCTCAGGCCCCAACCATGGTGGGTCAGGCCCCACTTGGTTAAGCCCATCATCCGCATTTAAAATTTGGGGGTTGGCATCTCTGTGTATATACCTAATTACGCACAGCCTTCGTTATTACGGACATCAATCAAAACATAATTCCAACCGTCTGTAAATTAAAAACACGGCACATTCAGTCAACCAAACTGTAATAAAACAAACTTGAGAGATATATAATTAAATTTATTTGAATGGTAGAAAATTACCAATATATATATGCCGTTTCGAATTTATTTTTCTAAACTTTAAAGATTTCTTTTAAAATAGACTGCTCTCTTGAGAATCATGGGTATTTTAATGAGCCCTGTGCGTACAACGGTAGCCATATTTACGAATAAAAAATAATAACGGCTACCTCCGTCATGAAATATCGGTCATCCTGTACGGCACGGAACGAAGGTCTTTAGACAGGTTGAAAATTTATGTTTAAAACTGAGTTGAGGAATGAAAATGATTTTAGATCACGGTTTTAGAAAGTTAATTATCATAAAATAAGTCAAATAAATAAAGTTTTTGTATATACGTCAATCACAGTGGGGGAGGACACTTCTTACTGACTATTGAAATATAGGCCATTATGATTCTTCACGGTCCATTATTCTGCAATTATGCTGCTAATTGTTCTCTATTGCTCTGTTTCATAAAACATTTTATTCAGTTATACGTGGTGAACTTGGCAAGAGTGCATGTCTATTTTCATGACAAGAATCTTTGTTTACATTTTGATGTCCGTAATAACGAAGGCTGTCCGTAATTTGGGGCACATAGAGACGGCAGTATTAGCAAAACACACACGATTATGGATTCCATTTAAGAAAAAATGATGCAGGCTAAGTGTCAGTTAGGCTTGAGCAAAAAAATCATATTTTAATAAGGATAACAGACCAAGCTTTTCTAAATGAAATTAGGGACTTTAACGGAATCAGTAGTAGTGATGAACTGGGCTGCTTCTTTTGCAGCAAAGTCTGCCATTTGTTTATGTTCTATTTACACCGGCAAACGGTCTGCACCATACTCGGTCTTTCATTCGCAAATTGATTTAAGAACAGTGAATGTTGGCGAATTAAAATCTGGTACTATTGAAGATTTGTTGCTAGGATTTGTAGCGGTCTTTCCGATTTAAATGTGACTTCTAGCGTTCACTTTTATCTGCAGGTGTATCAAGAGATTTATCCAAAAGAAGAGTCTGATAATAGATAACATTCTTTAAAATTCGGTCCTACGTGTTTCAAGAGAGGAATTGTAAGATACGTTGAATATACTTCATTGAGTACATATAGTCAAAACAACACAAATTCATTGGAAACGCAATAATGGAGAAAAAATTGAAGCAATTCTTGAGTGATAACAACTGGGTTGAAACTATAGATGTGACAATAAATTTAAATGATGCGCAAAGTATTCTCGGTAATGAACAGAAAGAAGAAATTAAAGATGACTTTCAAAAGGAAATGCTATTTTATGCACAAGCCCAAATTGCAGCCAAAGAAGCATTATCCAAGTTACAAGAACTTGGTATCAGTACAGCTAGGCCAGATGACTATTTTGCTGAAATGGTGAAAACAGATATTCATATGCAAAAAATTCGGCAAAAGTTACAACATAAAAAGGAAAGCATGGAAAAGTCAGAAAAGGCAAGAAAGCAAAGACAATTGAAAAAAATTGGGAAAAAAGTTCAGGAAGATATTTTAAAGCGAAGACAAAAGGAAAAAAAGTCATTGCTTACAAATATTGATAAGATTAAGAAAGGTAAATTGGATGTTGGTTTATTGGATGGAAAAGATATCGCATCCTTTGATTCTGACAAAAAACAAAATGCTATGAAAAGGAAAAGAAAAGATGAAAAGTTTGGGTTTGGTGGGAAGAAACGGAAGGTGAAACAGAATTCAGCTGGGAGCTCCAATGATTTGTCATCATTCCGACCATTAGTTCACGGTAAATCGAAGAACAACAACAAAGTCAAAGCAGGTAACAACAAGAAGAGACTGGGTAAATCAAGGCGTGTGAAAACTCGTGCTGGCAAAAGATAAAAGTTGTACGGTGTATTCCTATTTTTGATATGGAAATAAATATATACAGGTATTCATATGTACAAACAAGAGGTATATATTCAATCAATGAGCATTGCATTACCATATATATAGAGAGATTCAAAACATAATGTTATATCATCAGAAGAAATAATAAGAAACACTTTATTTTTCTTTTTGTACATCTGTACTTTGTCATGTGTGTGAAAATATAAAGATACTTTGACACACCAATGTACACATGTACAGAAAGCTTTGTAAATTGTTTCTTTATTTAATTCTTACATGATAGAGATTTTAAAAGAGTCTTTGGTTTTAAAAGTGGACTGTAATAATGCCTTTCTTCCTTTTATATATGCCAAGACAATCCCCTTCTTCCCTTGAAAATTGCCCCTGGATGTTGTTTACCCGGGAGCATCTGGGTGAATCACCCAAGCCATTCCCTTCCACGTAGATATGTTTAGGAAAATTTCCCTCATTGCTAAAGCTTAAAGCACTTATACTACATATTTTTTTGGACATTTCATTTTAAAACAAACATGGTATATATTTGTTTTGTTGGCATTTTACATAAACTGTTGAAAGTTTGAGTTCTTTGTTTTGTAAATTTCATTTTAATTTCTACTTTGTTCACAAATTTTAAAAGTAAAACCCAAAATAAATTCTCGTTATGCAAAAAAAAATATATATATCGAGAAACTGAGGTGAGGTGAGGAGAGGAGTTGACCTGACACCTAAAGCAGCTGTTTATTGTGTTTTCCTGTTACAATGTTGTGATATTTAAACAAGATACCTTGTTCTAATTCATTCATTCTATGTCACATGACAACCTGAAATTTGATCTGGTAGTATTTGAAGAAGGCTCTTTGCTTCGTTAGAGACTTGTTTTTTTCTGTTGTATCGAATAGGTCATTAGTATATATGTATATTCTCGTGAAGAACATCACGGAAAAAGATTTTTGGTATAAGGTACTACTCGAATTTACTACATTTTTATACCACATTTTAGCATAATAGATATAAGATATTTGACAGACAGAAATGGCGTATTATCGTGAAACAACAACAATGATCTCTGATCTGGTCCTGTGCTTGTGTGCCTTTGTAGCTGGCACAATGCGAATGAATCGTTTGAGACAGTATTCATGGCGATTTGCCACAATGGGTTGGTTTGGAATGTTTGGATTTTCTTTTGTTGGATTTGCTGCGTTTCTTGGATTCATCCGCTTTGGTTACTTTTTCCCAAGAAGGCAACATTCTATTCATGGATGGCATTCTTATTTCACTGCTTTAGCATCAATGATTGGTATGTTGTTTCATATTGTTCTATTGTATAATTTTAATTTAATTTTCATGAACTCCAAAAAGTTTGCAGTAATTTGAAAAATTCTGACAGAATTTGTTTTCAACATTTCGTCAGAAACAGTTATTATTCACCAAAGTTAACTTAAATGATTTTCCAGGATAATGTTAAATTTCCGTTAATAACTGTTTTCCGTTTCCTTAATAGGCTTGCCGATGATTGCTGCTGCCTACACGCAGAGAACTGAGTGGGTAAATCTTTGCTGGGTGTTTTTATTCTTATCAATATTATGTACTTTACTTCACTGCATCGAACCATTGCATTTAGCTGTAAGAGATTTTTGTGCAGCTGTTGCAGTCATTTTCATTATTATCTCCTCCATATTTATGGAATATAAAGGTCGTGTGAATCGCTACAGTTTAGGTGGATCTTTTTGCGTGGTCCTCAGTTCGTTGGTTACAGACCAAGGCAGAGGTTTTCTAGGCATCAAAAAC
Source organism: Turritopsis dohrnii (assembly GCA_027922465.2). Classification (NCBI taxonomy): domain Eukaryota; kingdom Metazoa; phylum Cnidaria; class Hydrozoa; order Anthoathecata; family Oceaniidae; genus Turritopsis; species Turritopsis dohrnii. Next base: position 593,178 of record BQMF02000138.1, on the reverse strand, counting down.
GTGGACTTGTTCCATTACCTTGTTGCTGTTGGCTTTTGTTTATTATCTGAAGGTCTGTTGGTCTAATAAAGTAATGTCATTAGCCAGAAATGTTTATTATTGTTGAAATTATGTGATTGGTAGAATTGTGAGTTTTGGCTTATCAATTCACCAACAACTCAATTTCTGTTGTACGCACTAAGAATGGAACCTATGAACTTTATGTACATATTTATTAATCAAGAAGCAATTTTACTTGAATTGAAAGTGATAGAGACAATAAATTTTGCAGTAGGGTTTTTTAGTTATGTTATTTTCTTTGTAAATATGTTGTATGGGATATGGATGATGCACATTATGAATTATATCCAAAACCTTTGCCATTGCATTATGTAAGAATTAATGAAACGAAATGACATAAAAGAATTTCTGGTGAGAACTAATATTGCAGTCTTTGTACTTAATTATGATTTCAAAGCAAGTTAGCAGCATTTAAAATACTGCGTTGTATCTTCATTGCTTTATCAATGCACCTTTCCTCAATTTTCATTTGAACACCATTCATTTGAATAATTACCATGGAGCAATGTATTTCATCAAAACGAGGTCAGTATTGACAAGCGTTCTTAAACTTAATGAAAAGCAAAGTGTTTTCATTTCTCGTGTTCCTCAATGTGTACCATGCCTTTTATCTTCATAACTCTGTGCTAATAAATGAGATGGACCCTGGTGATGTTGCATAAGTAATGATGGTACCATATGGAGTCGAGTCGTACAGTTTTCATTCGATTCCAGGTTGACATTTGAAGCAAAGCGTTTCTGCCGATAACGTTTGGACGGAAAAACTTTCGGTTCTATTTTTGGACCAAAACAAGTCATAAAACTAAAACTCCCTATTTGTCATTGTACTTTATAATAATACATGTTTTCGTTTTTATAAGCATAACGTTTATAAGCATACCTAGCCTCAGTTTTGTCAAAAAAATAAGCATATACCAAGCATATTCATGAGCCTGTGTTGTTCCAAAATTTAAAAACTTATTTGTAAAAAAAAGCATGCATATTTAAACTTCAATAAATTATGTTGACAATACATTTTTTCTTTCGTAAAATACCAAAATAAAGACTTTTAAGGGGCCCATAAGAGTATGTAGCACATATGCTAATTTTTGTTAGATTTTCGAGAATACTGGATTTTATTTTAATAAGCATACCATAAGCATAAAGCCAGCCTTTATTTTGTGATAGCTTAAGTATAATCGAGCCTCATCTGAAAATTTACTTGCCCATAAAAACAAAAACACGTAATGCTCTTGATTCTAAGGGGCTGTTATGGAAAATTTTCATCCCGGCATGAAATTTTCCACGTGGATCTGGGCTGGAGTTCAATCCTGAAAAAGGACTGACATGCGGATTGGCGAAAGTTTATCCCACGCGAAATGACCTAGGAAATCAGTTCGCAAAAGTTAAATCGAAGAAAAAAAGCTCAAATGTTTTTTCACGTATAAAAATCTACTTTGGTTTATCGTTGATTCGTTGGGACTCCTCAATGAGAGGGTTCCTTATAAAAGAAAGTGTCCCTAATTGATAGTGCCAGGGATGTGTAACACATCCCAGATAGTGCGCACTTGACTTCGAAAATAATTTTGATGTACCTAATTTAGTGCGCACTTTTTCCATAATTAGGATAAAAACCAACCTGGAACCCTGGGTCTCTTGCCTTTTCGATGTACGGATGGAAGGCAAGAGACCCAGGGTTCGAGGTTGATTTTTATCCTAATTATGGTGCGCTCCCTTTAAAATGAAAAGACCAAAAACCGAAAATTGCAAAAGTTTTTACCACGTGAAATTCACTTGTCCAGTTGAACGCGGAAGATTAATTTACGCGAAATAGATTTAATCACTCCCCGTAACGTAATACCAGGCGATAAATATGTATGGAAGTGAAGTTGATCAGAATGAAAATGATTCTTAATTTACAAAACCAACCTTCAGTTTCCTTCAGTTAAAAAAAGGTTTTCGGGCTGAAACTAAGTTGAATTCAGAAGATTTTTCGGATGCACAGCTGGAGCGTGACAATGTAGGGAATGTAGCAATGTAGGGAATTTCTGAAGGAAAGGAAGGATTTCATTCAATGTAAATAATTTTTTAGAATTATCACTGTGTATGCGTATTGAACATGTTGAGTTGAATAGTTTATGTAAAGTTCTTTTCTTTAATAAGCGCCCTGGTGGTTTATTAAATTATTTGAACCTAGAGAGGGCGTAAATGGCGTTATTTTAACAACACCAACATGTTGGAACGTCTGCAGAACAAGGTTAATAATATTTAAATTAGTCTCATTAGGCGCGGTCTTCACTACCATTATTGCACAGATTTTAAACGATTGAACGATTTATTAATCAGTTTAGCTTATTCAAACCAATCGTTAACTTTTAAATTGAATAGTTGATCCCGCGTTCCAGCAGTACAGTGTGAGTCTTAAAAACTGTTGCATGAAACTCAAATTAGAATAGACCTTTTCATAAATTACGTCACTATAAACAATGTCTCGTTTTCAAACTGAATATTAATGACGTTTGCGCTATTTACAAAGAGAAATGACACCTCAGGGAAACATTTTTCACGAAATTTTTTTATTAAGGTTAAACACGTAATTATTCATAAACTTAGAAACGAGGCGACGCTTGTAATGACGTAATTCATGAAAAGGTCTATTAAAACTGAAATAACTAGATGATCATAATAATTTTTACATCTTTGGGTAGGAAATTTAGCCAGCCTTCCAATGATATACGAATCGCAAATTGAAATCATTTCGGCGGGCTGGAAAACTCAAATTTCCTCAGTTCAGCAGAGCGTTAAGCTTTAATGGTCAATTAACATATCTTAGGGGCTGATTACATGATGAAATTTTATCCCGTCTTGCCGAGGTCTTGGCTGTCTGGTCAAATCTTCATAAATTTCCCATCGCGATTACATGAAAAAATTTTCATGCATAGTTTTGAGCATGCATAGTGTGTCAAAACCTCTTTTAAAGGCAGGGTTAGTTTTTTCCCATCCCGCCTAAATTTAATTTGAATGACCTTACGTGTATTAATCCACGCGAAATATTCAAAATCGAGGCCATCCGCGAAAATTAATCCATGCAAAATTTTTATATTTCCAACCGCGAAAATCTTGTATAAGGATTATGATGCCTCATTCGAAGAATTACTTTTAAGAGATAGCTCTTTCACAGTCCATCAAAGAAATGTGCAAACATTGATGATTGAAATGTTTAAAGCTAAACAAAACTTGGGTCCAAGTTTACTGGAAGATATTTTTGTACGAAGATCTAATAATGGAATAAATTTAAGAAAAACGAGGGATTTCGTTAAACCTATAAGTTCCACAGTACGCTACGGGGAAAGCACGTTAGCGAATCTAGGTTCCACCTTATGGGATGAGCTTCCCCGAAATATTAAAAGTGTAGATACGATCGAAGAATTTAAAAAACTTATTAGATTATGGAAACCAAGTAAATGTCCCTGCCGACTGTGTAAGGTATATGTTATAGGGGTGGGTTTTCTGTAATAGTGTATTGTTCTGAGTGAGCCTAGCTGACCCATCTTATGCTAAGTCTATGCAGTGGCGTATATATTATATAAGGTTATCCAGCAAATATTCTAAAATAAATTTTTCTAACATTTCATCGCTTAATAATACATGAAGAAAGAGATATTTTGGTAGTAAGGCCTTAAGTTAAAAGTAGTAAGTAGTTACTTTTACTAAAAATGCTTTTAGGTACGATTTTATCGTCGGTAGTTCAACCTTAACGAACTTTTTAATTACATCTAAGTTTGTCAGCTATCTAAACCGTCATTTTGTATTAAATATTTCAAAGATCACAGTTTTTGGTTTCTTGAGTCCATAGTTTCTTTGTTATTGTTTTTAATTTTTTTTCGAAGCAGACGCGTTTTTTACACATAAGTTCTTATAATTTTTTTCTTGAAAAAATTCGACTCATGTATGTACATTTCTTTGTCTTGAAAATTATTTGCTGGTGGCGTTTCTTAATAAGACCCCATTTACATTCGATAAGACTTCTTTACACTTACTTTTTTTTATGACAATTTTTGGTCGTGCTTTCGAAAGTATGCTGCTGCTGCTACCGTTTTGCGCCATCTGGCTCTTGTTACGGTAGCAGCGAAGCGAATACCGTATTAAAACACCCTTGGACTACTCCTCCTCCTCCTCCTCCTCCTCCTCCTACTACCGACCGAAATGGCAGTTTAGCCTGTGCAGCCTACCAATGTCGCTTTCGAAACTGCGTAAATTGCAACTTAAGAACGGAGGCTAATATAATCTTTATAACTATCAAAACATTCTTTATACGTTCTTTTAGTATTTTACCATAGATTCGCCATTTCCAATAAACATTTTCCTATTAAAAACACGGTGGGGAACTTTAGTTGCACCTAATTTGAAACACGGTTAAAATAAACTTAAGCTTTGTTTTTGGTAACGTCTTGTGCTTCGAAGTTCGAAGCTCTCTTCTTCTTGCAGTTACAAAGATTTATCGAAATTCATCGAACTTAAACTTTTTAAAAGCATTTTACATTTTTTTTATATTTTGTGCGTGTGTATTTTGTTTGCTTGTCTACAAAAATGTCTTGGATTAAAGTTTGAAACGGTTTTACTTTGTTTCTTATATTTTTAGAAGACGTTTGTTTTTTTTCTCTTTTCGGTCTTACAGCTTTCTTTTTATAAAAAAAAATCTGATATAAAAAAAACGTAGTTTCGCGTATTGTGCATATTTCTTTTGTTTGTATCAAATAGTTTTCTGGTGGTTTTACTTAAGCCCTGTTTACACTTTTTCAAATGAAAATTGCCTTAATTTAAGCCTAAGAGATAAACAAAGGTCGACAAAGCTTCATGGGGCTTTCAGACTAATTAATTTAGAATCTATTTCGTTTTGTACATTGCGAGTTGAAATGCTGCTACCGTTTTGTGCCATATGGCTCTTGTTATATTAAATAAAAATAGACAGATATTACGCAAAAATAAGGCTGCACTTCACAACAAGCAACCTAATAGCAATATAACTTAGGGGCTGATTACATGATCCCGGTTAGCCGGGATGAAATTTCATCCCGCCTTGCCGAGATGAATTTCAACTCGGTGTTATATGCAAAATTTTCATCCCGTTTAGGCGGGACGGGACAAAACTAACCCTGTCTTTAAAATGTTCTCTGTTTGTGTTTTGAAGATTTGACAAACTACGCATGCTCAAACCTCGAACTTGTCCCGGTCAACCGGGACAAAGCGATTACATGGGAAAATTTCATCCCGCCTAACCGAGATCCCGGCTCTTGATAGCCGAGATCTCGGTCAGGCGGGATGAAAATTTTATCATGTAATCGGGAAATTTATGAAGATTTGACCAAGCAACGATGAATAGGCGTTAAAACCGTGTTGTGCATATTTGATGGTCTTTACTTCTTTAATTTTGTGAAAGTTATCGAAGCTTAAGTTTAACCTTACCTGGATTACTTTTAAAAGAGATTTTACTATTGGTTAACATTGATGATTTAGGCTTTCATTGTAAATATTTATTGTATATTTCTTATTTTGTTAAATGCAGATACCTTTTAGTTTTTTTATTATTTGGAAATAACTGATAGCAATTTTTGTTTTAATGTTGAACTTGTCATCCACACGCTTGAAAACAATCGTTTCCTTGGCAGAAATAGCCGCAAACAGAGCTTTTAGAGCTTCAAAATATGAAAAGTTTTCTTGTCGCCCAACCATGGTGGGCGACATTTTTTCCACTACGTAAAAAGGTCCAAAATTTTCTAAGTTCGCCCCTCCAAATAAAATTCCGTAGCTCCGCCTCTGCTATGAATATATTTCATCGGTGTAAATAAGCCAGCCTTAAGCTTGGCTTCTTTTTATTTTTTGGTTAACCTATTTATTCCTTTTTTGCTTAATTTTATACTTTGTGAAATTTTTTACCGATGTAAAATAAAGAAACAATAATAATAATAATAGAAAAACGAAGGGTAGATGCAACCACTCAAAAAGGCGTCTCCAACTGGATCACATCGCTCCCAATCAAGGAATATGGTTATGACCTTTCAAAGCAAGAGTTCAGAGATGCGATTCGAATCAGATACGGCTGGTCCATGGAGAGAATGCCGACGACTTGCGCATGTGGAGCACGATTTGATATAGCTCACGCCCTATCCTGTAAGAAAGGCGGCTTCATAACTCTCCGCCATAATAAAATACGCGATGTGACTGCCGAACTTTTGGATGAAGTGTGTACTGACGTCAAAGTGGAACCAATGCTCGCGGAAATGGATGGCGAGAGACTACAAGCGAAGACGGGAAACACCAGCCAAGAAGCAAGACTTGATGTGAGCGCGGTAGGTTTCTGGGTTGCTGGTCAACGGGCATTCTTCGACATAAGGGTCTTTGACCTAAACGCCCAGAGATACAGGAACCTAGAACTTGCCAAATGCTTCTCAAGGAACGAGAACGAGAAAAAACGAAGCTACAACGAACGTGTACTACAGGTGGAAAACGGGACCTTCACCCCACTCGTTTTCTCAACAAATGGTGCAATGGGGCGCGAATGTGCCACATTTTACGCAAGATTGGCGGAATCAATCGCAGAGAAGAAAGGGCTGAAGACTAGCGAAGTTACAAAAACAATACGAACAAGAACATCGTTTTCGCTTCTTCGTTCAACGATCCGTTGCATTCGTGGCTCACGGTCTAGACACAATGTAACGCAAAATGACTTTGTCGAAGCTGTTACCAACATCAAGCGAGCAAACATTGTCAACGAATGAACAACCACTATTCTAAATTTTTTTTCTTCCTTTTTTTGTCTAAAGCCATAAATTTTGTATACCTTGTAATTTCTGTTATTTGTATAGAATATACTATTATGTGATGGTTTTGAAAAAGAAAAAAATATATATATATATCAATGCTATTGTCCTTTTAAAGAATCGGAAAATTTTTGATTGATTTAGAAACAGGAGAAAATGTCGTTTTTAAAACTTATAACTTATTTTCACATTACAGTTGTTGATTCACAATTCAAAACGAAAGTACTTTTATTTAAGTTACGCAATAAGGCTTTTACAGCATAATATATCTTATGTTTTTAGAGTTCTTCTGTAACCATTTTATCTTTTATGTTTTTTCTTTTTGGTAAAGAATCTAAGGTGATGACTGCATACTTTTCCTGTGTTTATGTTACGATTTTAAGAGTTTGAAAATTTATAGTCACAATTTCCTCATCCGCGAAAATTAATCCACGCGAAATTAGGTCGCAAAAGATGTCCGCGAAAATATGTCCATATGCGAAAATTAATCCATGTAAGGTATGCGTAACAGTTAAGACTCACACTGTATTTGGAGTAAACCTCAAATGCGCATGTATCAAAAATCTCACAATTCTTTTTCAAGAATATTATCTTGTGAGTTTTCAAATAACTTTCTACCTGAGGGAATTAAATTTGGCGGGAATTAATTTTTTGCGAATTGTCGGATTTCTGTTGTTCTCCAATAATAGTCTTTTGTTTTTAAACAAAAGAACTCGCGAAATTCGCGAAAATTAATTCCGGCGAAATTTAATTCCCTTAAGGTAGGTTTCTCGGATGTCTCACTCTGGACATGCCTATTAAGTTTCATAATTAATTTTTAACAACAATAGCTGTAGTTGATAAGAAGCAATAGGCTTTTTTTAATTATCTTTTTTATCAAAGATCTTGCTAAATAAAGTTTGTGTTTACGACTTGATTACAGAAAAACAATCCATTGGATTATAAACGTTCATAAATAAAAAACAAGTCAATATATTTTACGAATATAATGAAAAACGAAGCACTTCAAATATGGAAAAGGCGTCGCGTCCTTACATACATCTTGTTTGTCGGAACTTTCTTTTTTGGAGGTTTAGAGTTCAGCTGTGCATCGGCTACTCTATGGATTTATATCGATACTGTTATTCCAAACAACAATCCTGGCTTGTACTATGGATTAATCAATGCCGCTGTCTTTGTTCCGTCGTTTTTGTTCCTTCCTTTCATCGGAAGATGGATTGACAAAACAAGACGTTTGAAATTGTGTATGCTGGTAACGAATTTTATTTCCATGATTGGTGCTATTTTGTACATCATTCCATTTTCACCGTTTTTTCCATTAGTTGGGAGATTCTTTTTGGGTTTTAATTTTTTAGCCCTACCTCTTACATACGCTGAAATCGCCCGCACAAGTGAGCCTGAATCGCTTGGCAAAATTATGCCTTTATTAACTGCTTTCAGTAACTTGGGATTCGTTACAGGGCCAACTATGTCAATGTTTTTCACTGACGTTGACTTCTGGATTGGCGACATACATATAACGTATGCAAATGTTGTTGGAATCGTACTATTCGTCATGTTAACCACATTACAGATTGGAATTATATTTCTTGCGCATGATTTGTCCAAGGAATTCGATCTGAAGCAACACCTTACTGGCAAGATAAACCTGAATTCAAGTGAGCCTGGGTTGGACTCCCGTCTTCAGATTCTGAAAAGTATTATTCTCAATGGTGATATGCTGTTGATTTTCGTAATGACATTTGCTTATAATTTCATGGACCAGTCATTTTTTCGATCGTTACCAATACTGATCATTGAACATCTAAAACTACCTTACAGGACTTTAAATTTCTACCTGTTATTCATCAGTATTACGAACTTCCTATTAATCATCATTTTAGTTCGATACAAAGGAAAGTCAAACCAGCCATTCATCTATGGCAATTGCCAGTACCATATCACTAATTTTGATTATAAATGCTTTCCTCGTCACATTGAAAGTTAAAATCTACAACATATATTTCATCCATGCCATAGTTGTATTTGTTTGCTTTTGCATCGCGGTGTTCATGCTTGCAGAGAAGATGTTTACTTCGGTTACTGCCGCCAAACTGACACGATCTTCCAATCAAGCTTCGGTCGAAAGTATGAGATGGTTAGTGATGCAAATTGCGAAATTGTTTGGTGCGTTAACGTCAAATGCTTACCTGACAATGTTCACATACCTTTTTTATCCAGTTTACACTGTCCTTGCTGTAGTTTTCTTGGCTAATTTATATTTTCGTAGAAATAATCTGAGAGATCCTAAAGCTGTAATTTGAGGCTTTCAAGCTCTTTTATGTATTAACAGTTTAATATGCAAATTTGTATATTAGATTTTTGGATTTCTGCGAAAGCAAGAAATACCTTAAAACCGGCTCTGTTCTTCTTCTTCTTACTGTCCAAACCTAGCGGTTTTTTGAAATCTCGTGCGAATGTTTACACGAAACCAAAGTCACGCATTTCAGTCGAAGAAATTCACAACAAAGAACCAACCAAAAGGATCCCAAAGGATCTTTAGTCAGTATAATTAAAGAAGATGCACGTTTCCAAAACTGAAAATGAAGAATAAAATCTCTAGCAGTAATTTATTATTATCTTGTAATGATTCAATGGTGACTTTTCGTATCGTTTTGTAAACAGAGAATGAAAAAGGTATATATGCTTTTTCTGTTTTTGAAATGTCTGGGATTTTATCTGAAAAAAGTTCATTGTTTGTTTCATGTGTGGGCTGTAATGCTTTTTAAGCTCTGGATACGTACAGCTCAGCTTAAGTTCCACCTCAGCTCCAAATGTCTGTCTACTCAGCATCACTTTTAAGGCTGGTTTCCATACAGCAACATTTTGCGCTATAGCTCAAAAAGCTCCAGAGATTCATGCGCACTAAACAAATATTACCGCTGACTCAGAGATATTTTTAAGCTCAGGAGCTTTTTTCAAAAGTTGAATTCATTCTACTTTTTCTACGCGATTTTTGTCGCCACAGAAAATGAGCCAATCAGATTTGAGAATCGGATAATAATTACATCATCCCCACGCTGTATATTTTTAAAAATACTCAAGATGGCTGCCAATGAAGACAGATTTTCTTCTCTGTTGAGATTCTATGACCAAAAAAAGGCTGCCAACCAGGTAGAAACTCAAAATGATGAAAAGCAATTTAGACGATTTGGTAATGCACGGTGCTATCCAATTTAGGGCCTGCTCAAACCTAGCAGGAGTCGTTCGAAACGACTTGAAAAAATACTCATGATCAAATAACATCAAATCTTTTACTAGAACATGAAATAATCCTTTTGATTTTCTTTCTAAAAACAATTTTCTAACCCACATTCGTTTTCTTTTGATTGTAGGTTTTTCTCGTTGTCTACGGCGACGCCATAATATAATTAAAACTGATAATTTCAAATTTTTCAGCATAAACAATCTTTTATAAATATTCGCCATATTTGTTTTGACTTTTTCATATTTTACACGCGCTCTGTGCTGCAAATGGAAATGAGTTCCGCTCGTGCGCAAAAATCTCTGGAGCTTTTTGAGCTATAGCGCAAAATGTTGCTGTATGGAAATCAGTCTTTAGCTATTTTAAGGTTATTTGCTTTGTATAATGCTTTGAAATGCAGTATTGTTTTTTGTTGGTGATCAGTAGTTTTTAGGTTACCAATGTCTCTAATTATGAACAGTCTTCCTAATTTTATATAATTCGAAACACTTCACATTCTGTATATAAAAAAAAATAATATTTGGATCATGTATTTTTCATGATCAAAATTTTTGTTTACTTTTTTGTTTGTGATACACTTTACATTTTTCTGTGCCTCCAAAATAAAGTAAATATTTTCTTTCGGTTGTAAATAAATTTAATGGTGGAATATACAGTTTAAAGTTTTTTAGTGTCAACAAAGTTTTTGTAGTGTCAATTAAGCTTTAATGAAGCTCTGAGGAGTATGTACACTTATAATAATATAATAATTCTTCTGTAGTGTGATTATTCTTTTCTAACTAAAAAGTTGTACAAAGTCAAAAAGCTAATAGCTTTGTGTTTGTATTAGGGAAAAATGTCTCAATGTTTAAGCCCTTCTAGATACAAAAGATTTTTGTTTGTTTCCTGCTTGTGCTGTACACTTTTTAAGCTCTGGATTCGTACAGCTCAGCTCTGCTTCCTCCTTAGCTCCAATGTTAAGTGGTTGTCTACTCTGCACCACTCTTGATTGATGATTTTCTAGCTATATTATACTGCCAATGCCCCTAATTACGAATGATCTTCCTAATCACGCAAATTGAAATGTTCTGTGTATAAATTCAAAATACTTTATACAATTAGTAACACTACAAAATTTTTGGTATAAATTTATAGAGCATATATTTTTAACGATCAAGATTTTTGATTACGTATTTGCAGCATTGAGAATTCTGTTTGTATGTATATAATTAAGAAGATTGGAAGTACATATCATGTCAAGTTTTAACATGATGTTATGCTGTAAAGATCATTCAACCTTTTTTTCGAATTTCTTAAAGAATTTTTATAAACTTTCTTCTATTTTGTTAGATTAGATTAGGTCATGTTCGGTGGATCGTTATGTCACACTTTTCTTTTATATGTAATTTGTGTATTGTTTATATATGTAATTATATATAAGAGTACTTTTTACATTTTTCACTCTCATTCAACATTCAAGAGTCAACATATAATTTACAATCGCTTATTCATGAAAATTTTCACTGGTAGCACATTTTTGGCCAGCTGTTTGAACACATTTAACTTTAAAATTTCAATAACAAAACTCATTTTACTTTGTGTGTTACAATTCCCACCTGCTGTATGCAGTCTACACTGAGCAGCAGTCAATGTTGTACTGTATTGTATTGTATTGTATTGTTCAATCATTCAAAATCATTCAAGTTTCAAGAATGTTATTGTTAGTCTTCCATCTTTCATACTTCAGCTGATTTTGCAGAAATCTTTCTGCCCGTAAGGGCATCTTGTTGTTATTAAAATTGTTATTAATATATATAGCAAATTTTCGGAAACCAGCCAAAAACTTTGGGATATATGTTTTCCCTGATGCATAATTGAAATCCCCGAAGATTTAGGGGATAGGTAAACAGAACTTTATTGAAAGAATTGTTATTTAAAGAGACAATTGTTTTTAGTAAGGTCATTCATACAATGAAATTAAAAATATATGAAGTACATAAATGGATAACCGAATATAGTTTTAGCTCCATTTACAGCGTACACCTGTGGTTCTTATGTGAAGTTTCGGCGTTTTTCAATTGGGTTCACAGGGCTGTTACGACTGCTATTTCCGTTTTATAATTCAACCCAGGGCTTCACATTTGCTCAATCTCATATGACGTTAAAGTTATAGAAAGCGCGTTATAAAGCGTCTATTACTTTAAAAGAAGAAATCTTGGCGAATTTGGCGTTTTTTTGTAAAAAAATCCGCTAAATTAAGATCCCGGCAAATTAAAATTTTTACGCGCACTGCCAAATTAAATTCCCGCCAAAATTGGTTTTTCCATAGAAATACGTATTTCAATGGTTTTTTGTATGGATCGCCAAATCAGTTTTTTTTTATCTTTACTTTTTTCTTGCAAATTAAAATATTTTTTCGAGAATCCTGGACATAAATTGTGGCAGTATTGATGTTTTTCACGAAGAATTCAAACACCCCCTCCCCCAGCATCAATGTTTTGATTTGTGTCCAGCTAGGGACCCCAAGAAACATTTATAACATTGATGTTAGGGGAAGAGGGGGCCTCATGATCTGAATTTCATGCTTACTGCCACAATATTTTGTCCAGGATTGTAATAATAAAAACAGATACAGTGAACAACAACAATAACAATCTGATTTTGTTATACATTTTTTCAATGTATTGGTATGATATTATTTAGGGGAATTAAATTTCGCGGGAATTAAGTTCGCGAATTTTCGGATTTCTATTTTTCTAAAGCAATAGTCTTTTGTTGTAAAACCCTAGTACTCGCGAAATTCGCGAAAATTAATACTCGCGAAATTTAATTCCCTGAAGGTGTATTACAAGCACTTTTCTTTTGTTTGGCCGTGTTTCCAATTAAAAAATTTAGAGATGTCTTTATGTCGAACATCAGTTTTTCTTTTTCCGACCTTCTTTTACTTGGCCGGTGCGCAGGAGCCAAATCATTTGGTAGTTGTATATATATAACCCCATGAGCTCCTCATTCTTTGGTACTGCGTAAGTCTCTGTGACAATTATCATTGACAATGAGTGAATGTAAAGGAACTCCTTTTATTGATTATTGTTATGATGGTGTTTTGATTTAATAAGGTCTTTACAAATTCCGCGAATTTTTTTCTTTCGGGTGTAGCTCCGCCAAATTTAATTTCCGCCAAATTTACAAAAAATCTCGAGCCGCCAAATTAATTTCGCGCCAAATTTAACAGAAATGTCAAAATTGGCCGACCGCCAAATTAAATTCCCCCCAAAATTTCTTCCCTTAAAGTAATATTTGGTCGCGGTTTCTATAAAAATCAGACTTCATCAACTTGCCCAGGTTCATAACCCAGATATTCAAGCCAACATGGTAAGTAAGTAAGTAAGTAACGGGAGTTTTCAGTCCTTGGGCTTCCATCCGTAATGGTTGGTTCTTCCGCCCGCCGACTTGCAACTATTAGTTGACTTACCGCCAGAGATACGTATAGCATTGCTCTAACTTGCCCGAAGGCCAGTGTGCAGTCAGTCGATGGCTCCTAATGGGCTGACACGCTGCTTTTAAAGCGCATCGGAGTGGTGTATTGAGATGCGACATGACTGGACTCGAACACGAGTCGCAGCGGTCGCACTCAAAGGTACTAACCACTACACCATGGGCGCAAAGACACGCAAACCATAAAAGCATTTAAAACTTTAACTATGTGTACAACATACTCCATCAACCATGATCAAAATGGAATCGAAAAAGATATGTTAGAAATGAGGAGAGTAAACGGTTAACCTTGGCTGGTTTCGTAAACGATTGTTATTTGAACTTAGAGTTAGGAACGTATCGGCGAACAGTGCACATGGTGAATACAAACCACCATCAGAACTTGGCGAATAAGAGTGAACCATTTACAATTAGTATGCCAATAAATACAATAACCATTGTGCTTTGGAAAGTTACATTTTTTGCAGAAACGAAATACATTTTTTGCTTAACCAATAATTTCAGCATTATCGTAAGTTAACTTTTTATCCTCGTGTTGCGAACACGTGCAAGAAAGCCTCTTCCAAAATAAAGGCTTTGATGAGGATAACAGGCCAATCATTTGTATAAGACATACCTGATCTCACATTTTAATTACTCTCCGTTGATGTGGATGTTTTGTAGTGTTTTGTTGACGGACAGAGCTCACTACAAAGCTCTGTGTGCAAGGTGTAACACTTTTGATATAACATTTGAGGAGCTTTTATTTTCATTTAATTGAAGGAATGAATGAAATTTTTGCTTGAATTTTATAAAGAAACTTTTGTTAACAACAAATTTTGTTTCTTATTTTCACTCCGGTACAGTATCGAAAATCTTCATGTTTAATTATAAACGGGTTCTGGATAATTAGTAACACGAAATGATTAAGATACATTAGTTCTGCAGATGGCTAGTTGCCACTAAAAGAAAAGAGTAAATAAGTTTCACTTCACTTCACTTTCAGGAAAAATAACCGGATTCAAAAGTACTTTTAGCTTCAATTTGGATAAAGTGACACGAGTAGTATTAGACAAATAGCTTCGGTAGACCGGTATTGATTTTATAATCGACCATGTGAAGGAGGGTACTTTGTTCTCTTCTTTCAATCTCCAAGCGTAGCTCGACAAAGTGGTTTCTCTTCTTGCGTACTTTTAGTGATACCTGGATTTCCACTCTCCTCCTGCTCAACCAATGTACACTTTATCGGGTGTTCGTTCTGCCGATACGATGTAAGACCACTTCGCTGTAAAATCTCAGAACGAATTTCCCTGGGACATACTGTATAACGACTGACACACACTTTCCGAGTTGATTTCGTTTCGAAGCTATAACATTATAAGATTACTAAAGCACGCTTTTATTTTAGGGTTTTACTTGCAATAAGTTGAAGTTTCTCTCCGTTCAGGGCAGGAGTAAAATCACCTCTCTCTACAATATTCCCAAGCATTTGAACTACATAAACTCCACATCTTGCATCGCCTTCAAGAGAACAAAATTATTCTTTTTTATACATTCTCCAGTGTTCTTGAGTAACAACTTTTCTTCTTGGGATGATATGAGTTTTGAATTTATAAAAACATCCATTGATTTGAAATATGATGCTCGATTGCCCGTGTACCTCTACCTTCAATGCTAAGGCCGGTTCTCACTAGCCTCGTAAGGCTTACGTTACGACAATCGTAAGCCTTGTGACAGTTTTAAGTGTGGATCAAAAAAATCAAGAAACCCGTCTTAAGTCTTATAATGGTATTTTAAGGCTTACGACTGATATCAAAGAATTTGCTTACGACGTGTTAGAAAAATAATAAACAAAATAGAAAACAAAATGGCGCCGCTCTCATTGAAAAAAAAACGAATTTGTGCCTTAGCTATCCTTATACTCATGGAAGATGAAGAGGCATGTAGACTCAAACAAAGAAGATTTTGGGTAAGAAAGCTTTTCCAAGGGAGAAAGAGTCGTGGTGATTATCATGTTTTGGTACAAGAACTGCATTTATTTGACAAAGAATATTTCTTCCGATTTGTTCGCATGACACCAGATCTTTCATAAGTCAAATCCAAGGAGATCTAGAGACAATTATTTTTATAAAAACAAACAAGCTTGCCTGATTCGAATTGCATATCCTTTGCAACTGCATCCCAGGCATTCTTGCGTTCATTTTTATTATGAAATGATGGTGTAGCCAAGGGTATTTTTGAACAGTCCAAGGAAGTGTTCCTCCATTTTTCCAATCATGAAGCTTTCAAATCGAATGATTCCGATTGTCAATTCGAACACTTTTTTTCTTACTTTGAACGTTTTAGTTCATTCAAACTCTCACGATTCCGACACAAGATCAAGCTTACGACAGCTGCGTAAGGCTTACGAAGCTCAATCGTAAGACAAAAAAAGTGTTTAAACCCGGCTTTCACTGATCGTTGTAACGGTTAAAACGAAGCGATCTTAACCCTTAACACAGTTTTAAGGCTTAATACAAATGCAAAAAATTTTACTGTTTTGAGATATTTGTTGCTCATGTGAGAACATAAAATGAACAGTTTTAAGGCTTGAAATAATGTTCTCAGCCTTAAAATAAAATATTAATATTTTTTGATATTTTTGTCTTAACGCTTAAAACATTTTAATTGTTTGAGTGAGTAACATCAATTCTTAGAAGACTAAAACATTTGAATAATGAAAATATTGGTTCGTGAAGGAGTCTTCTGACACTGTAGGAGCAACAATGGATAAAAGGTGTTCGTACCGGTCTGGTGACATTTCTCATAAAGCGAAAGAATTATTCACGGTCGAACAGTTCTAGTTCCTTAGTCGTACTGATCAAAAAATCCTGGAACTCTTTCTTTCTTGATATAACTTTCTCACCCAGAATCGTTTGGCTTTTCTTTTCTTTGGTGGCGTTTCTTTTTTGTAACTATCGTCATACAAAATGCTATTAAAATTGGCAAAACTTTTTGCTGCTTGCTGAGGACCACCATTTTTATTATGATGTTCTTTTATCTTTGTATTAAAACAGCTTAGATCAATGATGTTTATCTATTTTATTGATTAAATCACCGTTTTAAGCCCTAAGATTAATGATTGCTTTAGGTTGTTTTCACTACAAATTAGAAAATAATGTTTGAAGGCTTAAGATCTCCGCGTTTTAAGCGTTATAACGATCAGTGAAAACCAGGCTTTATTTGACAAAACGCTTGCGATCTGAAACGTAAGTAATCAATTAAAAATTAAAAAAATGATTCGCAGCGGTTACTAAGATTATAAATCTTGCTTCAAATCATTATAACTTTATAAATGCTGTGATTAACTAAATCGTTGTAAAATACAAAGATTGCGTTATCATTCTAAAAGCAAAATTTTAAATGTTCTACGAAAAATGACTAACGAAGCACTTCAAATATGGAAAAGGCGTCGCGTCCTTACATACATCTTGTTTGTTGAGACTTACTTTTTTGCAGGTTTAGAGTTCAGCTGTGCATCGGCTACTCTATGGATTTATATCGATACTGTTATTCCAAACAACAATCCTGGCTTGTACTATGGATTAATCAATGCTGCTGTCTTTGTTCCATCGTTTTTGTTCCTTCCTTTCATTGGTAGATGGATTGACAAAACAAGGCGTTTGAAATTGTGTATGCTGGTAACGAATTTCATTTCCATGATTGGTGCTATTTTGTACATCATTCCATTTTCACCGTTTTTTCCATTAGTTGGGAGATTCTTTTTGGGTTTCAACATTTTAAATATACCCATAACTATTGCTGAAATCGCCCGAACAAGCAAACCTGAATCCCTGAACAGAATAATGCCTACGTTAAGTGCTTTCAGTAACTTGGGATTCGTCACAGGGCCAACAATATCAATGTTCTTCACTGGTGTCGACTTCTGGATTGGCGACATACATATAACGTATGCAAATGTCGTTGGAATCGTAGTATTCGTCATGTTAACCACATTACAGATTGGAATTATATTTCTTGCGCATGATTTGTCCAAGGAATTCGATCTGAAGCAACACCTTACTGGCAAGATAAACCTGAGTTCAACTGAATCTAGGTTGGACTCCCGTCTTCAGGTTCTAAAGAATATCGTTCTCAATGGTGATATGCTGTTGATTTTCGTAATGACATTTGCTTACAGCTTCATGGACCAGTCATTTTTTCGATCGTTACCAATACTGATCATTGAACATCTAAAACTACCTTACAGGACTTTAAATTTCTACCTGTTATTCATCAGTATTACGAACTTCCTAATAATCATCATTTTAGTTCGATACAAAGGAAAGTCAAACCAACCATTCATCTATGGCATTGCCAGTACAATATCGCTAATCTTTATTATAAATGGTTTCCTCGTCATATTGAAAGTTAAAATCAACGACATATATTTCATCCATGTATTTCTTGTATTTTCTTGCTTTTGCATCGCTGTCTTCATGCTTGCAGAGAAGATGTTTACTTCCGTTACGTCCGTCAAACTGACACGATCTTCCAATCAAGCTTCGGTTGAAAGCATAAGATGGTTTCTTAAACAAATTGCTTATGTCTTTGGTGCATTAACGTCAAATGCTTACCTGACAATGTTCACATATTTTTTTTATCCATTTTACACTGTCCTTGCTATAGTTTTTTTGGCTAGTTTATACTTTCGTCGAAATACTCTGAGGGACCCTAAAGCTGTAATCTAAAGTTATATAAGTATTTGTATATATGCTTTTGTATGTTGTTTATCTATTAAACTAAATTTCGTAAATCTTGATGATGTATTCGGGTGATATATTTCCATGTTTCCGTTCACATATTCCATAGTGATGCAAAAGCTATAAGAAACGTTTTTATTTAATGCAGATATTTTGAATTGTGTTGCAAGCACATGAAAATTGAAATTCACGCAATTTATGACAAAGGATATAACCGATGCATCCTAAATTTTTAGAAAGGATTAAATGCAATACTCCTTCTAAAGTCTTTTATAGATCCTTGTAATCATTTTCTTTTAGGAATTTTAATGACGGTCTGTTGGATGAAAAATATTAGTTGTTCATAAATTTCATCATAAAATTGAGTTAAGTTTGTATAGCTAGTTGGGAGCTATATACTATTAAAATGTTTTTATTGTTTTATTCAGATAAAAATTTTATCTTAAATACAATTCAAATTAACTGATTGTATATCTGAATCAACATTTAGTTATTGTAATTTTGAATATATTTACTTGACAAAATTGTTGTATTAGCTCCGTCCAACAGATTCCGTCCAACAGACATTATACCAATCTTAGTCTCAGATTTTTATTGCAATAAATTTTCAATATGGATATAATTTTGACAAGATAATGTCCTAAAGAGATGCAAGTTATGCATTATAAACTAGTTTTACACATTTATTTGTTATTTGAAGTGGAACTTGACTGGTTGATAAAAAATTTCATTTCATAAATTCTATCTATTCTATCAAACAGACTTGAACTTCAACTGTTACGGTAGCAGTTTGGCAAATGTAAATATTAAAGGCTTAATTCAGTTAGACTGGTTATGTTTTACATAATGTTAATAACTTTGACTTATTATACACCAGTCAGTTTTGAAAGCTTCTCAAAGTATCAAATTCCAACGGAATTTTTTAATTTAAAATATCCCCTGCATTAAATAAAAACGCTTCTTATAGTTTTGTATCACTATGGAATATGTACAGCCCTTTGTTTTTAAACTGAATATTTATGATATTTTTGTGGCCTACAAAGAAAATGAACACTTCATGAAAAATGTTTGGAATTCTCATTTAAGTAACGTTATACTTATAAAACTTACAAATGCATTCATTGATATAATAATGTAATTAAGCACGGACAAAATCTATTCACATTTCTTCAAAATAGTTTGACGATTATAAGGTGAAAAGCCTACGCAATCACATAGATCAAGCCTTACTCAAATCCAGTGAAATATGTGGCAACAGTAAAGTCAAATACATGTCAACATATTGATTTTTCAGCAATTGAATTGAAAGGTCACCAAAAGTGAGTTGTTAGCTCTATCTCTTTTCATATGTCTATGTTCGTAGCAAGATACAATCAAGGAAAGGATACAAAAAACTAACAGAATTCCTTTCTGATCAATGTATTCTATCGACAAATATAATCGTGTAAAATACATTTACATCATACTTTTGCTTAGGTCTTATTGCACAAGATTTAGATAACTGGGCATTGTAAGAAGTGCAGCCAAAATTATGCTTTGTGTAAATCATTCTAAGCGACTCATGATAAGACTCGTAACAAATTTTGTTTTCATAAAACGATTAAGTTAGACAAAGCATATTTTGATCTCATCAATTACTGTGGAGAAAACATCTTACTAGGTTAAAAGTCAAATGCTTTACTGGTTTTATTGAACCCTCGGCGGTTTACTGTTCTATTCAATTTCTGTATTTGAAAAAATTGATGCTTATACGAGTAAAGCCACCGAGAGCCCAAGTTAGTTGAGGGTAACCACCCACTACTCCAAATTTAGATGTGGCGTAGCAGCATGCATGGGTTGATGTTTTCTATAATTTTCAATTGAACCGCTGTTACAATCTTTCTTGGACTGAAAGAATTGTCATAAAATCCCCATCAGCGTATTAAACACTTTGTCCAGTTTAAAGGTTGCTTGCTGAATTTTGAATATATATTGTCAAATTTAATAGTATTTTCCTAGCTACATATCAACATTACGTTTTTAATAAATTATCAAAAAAATTAGGAAAATTATTGACAGCATAAATCATGAAAATATGGCAAGAATTTCAAAAAAAATATTTTGATATTCAGGTGAGAGAATTTTCAGAGAATCATAAAATTCAATAACGTCTCTGACCTTAGTATATAATAATATTTGATAAATATCTATGATAAATATCTCTTTGATATATATATCTTACCTGTAAGCGAGTGTTTTTCTAACAAATGCAATCATATGGTTGAAATCTGATTTCTTACAATGAACGAAGAGTTGGATGATAATTTGCTACCTATACTCAGTCATAAACTATGTTTGATTGCAAATTAGTAATGGCTGCATTGTGTTAGATAAAATTATAGATACCACTGGAAGGTGTTCGAGAAATTACTGAAAATTGTGAGTTGCTTCATTGAGTAGAAGTATGTTTTAAAAGCGATGGAATTTCGTACAAAATTATTGCATCTGCTCCATTTTTGCTTGTATAAAATTTGTAGAGCTGAAGGTTTTGCATCAGTCAATGACATGACTCATGTAATCAGATAGAGATGGGTTACAAACTGGGTTCGGTTTTAACAGTTAGCTTTTATAGATGAAATTCATCTCGTCAAATCCAAGGCAAAAGCCTTTTCGTCATAGTATTTTACCTCTAAAATATAGAGAGGCTGTCAACTTTGTTTGTCGTATTGATATGTACTTAAGACGCTGTAACGTAATGCAACCTTTCTCGGCAGCAATCCAATAAGAAGCGTTGTGACTTTGATAACACCCAGATGTGCAAAGACAATCATGCTGTGAAATCAGTCACTTCTTAATATGATTCTGCTAGAGACTGTTGCATCAGATACCCACATCTTAAGTAAAAAATAAAACTAATTATATACTTTCTCTTAGAAATCTGGTAGATGACCATCGTTATTTTCAATTCAAAATTTTCTTCGTCAGTTGATGTGCTAGTCAGAAATTACTTCTTTCTTTTCAGGACCATACAAATACTCACAAATTTTGGTACACGATTCGTTACTTTTGACGCACTCGTAAGCTCGTTTTACAAATTCCTTAAATTGCTTTGGCTTGAACTGTACTGTTTTCATTTGCACGCATTCTCTGGAGACTTTCCTACACAATTCAAAGCAATCTCTTTTTCTTTCTTTCCCATTAAAAGCACGATCATCTTTTGAACGTTTAATCACCGCTTGATATGATAAGTGTATCATCGTCAGGAGAAGCATTACTGCAATCGCTTTGTAAGACATGGTATCGGATTTGAATAGCCTATAACAAAAGAGTGATTGGAAATAATTCAAACAGACAAACAATCTGTGATTGGTCAATGTGATTTTTGGAAGCACCGATGAGTTAAAATTTAGGAAAGGCCTATTTAAAAATTCTTTTGTAAGACGTTTGAACGAATCCTGACATTAAACACACAATATATCAGATTCTTAATGAAAGGAAATATGGCGACTTTATGTTCTTTTTAAAGTCCACAAGAATTTGGTATAATATGGTATAAAATTAGTTTCTAGGAAAGCATTTCTTTCTCTTGATTAAGGCATCATATTGTAGCACGTGTTCAAAAATGGAACGAAGATGAAAATTCTTTTTTCTTTCATAAATGATATACAATTCTGTTTAGTTGTCTAACTTAAATTTCTTTTATGCTGAGCACACACGGGAATACATGTTTCGTTTGACAAAAACTCAATAGTCTGACTTGAAAGGTGAAAGATAGTGTTGTTCTCGTACATGACAAAAGATTTGTTTTTGCTCAGTAAACAGGATATTTATACCCATTCATATCCCTTCTTACACTTAAAATATACGAACCCCTGCGGAAAAGACACTCCCCTCATTCATTTGGGCTGATCTTATTGCTCTGTTTACTCTTTAAAAATTAATCCTTTTACCTTTTTCTAATATGGGTGGTCCAAGTACACCACTTAAAACTGTGAAATAAACATTAATTATGAACATCTATTCATGGACATGATTTCCAACATTGAATAGACGGGAATTGAAAAACGCAGTATGCATAGCATGCTATTGAGCAATAGTATTACTATAAATATGTTTAGCTTTGAGTGTAATGAAATTCAAACCTCATATGTATCACATGACTTAAACTTAAACTACCTTTTCTCGTAAATGCAGGAAAAATAACTTTTAGTCTTGAGTAAATTGATGTGGTCGTCGAAGAAAAACATGAAGGCATAGTCTCAGATAAAGCTGTGCTTATTGCATCTTATAGTGGTTTATGTGATAGAAATGTAGGCAACCATCAAAATTCAAATGCTTCAAATTATTTTGTGCTATTTTTAATCCCGTGAAAACAAGTGCAGAAAGAACTTCAAGCATTCAACTACTATAAATTTCATAATATCTGTATGTTCTCTATGCTTATCTGACATCTTAGGGAAATAATTTTCGAAATTGATCTATTTGTGGAAACTTCAAACGAAACTTTTGACCTACGGGAAGTCGGCCTCAAACACGCTTCGGTTGAACACGTACTGGTCGTAAATGAAAAGGATATAAACTAGTGTTTTACTACTAGTAGTGCTAAACTAGTGTTTTTATATACCACAAAAATTTTTAACACTTTCAATCAATCTTGGAATATCACCAAATTATATTTTACAAAATGTTTCATAAAAAGTTGACGTTCCTGTGTAAGTATACTTTATTGACGATTTTACTGAGTCCACATATTGATAGTAAAAATGATGTTGTGAATTCTTTTGAGTTTGAGTGCCATCTTACCAGCGGCAGTATTGTTATGAAGCCATCACCATAGCAAAATTGTAAATTAGCTTCACTATGCGACCACTTATAGTTTGATCTGTTCCTATAACACCATGGTTACTCCTATGTTTACCTGGTTTGCGCATCAGGACGAAAGGAACTCTGAGGTGCCCAATGGCGTAAATTATTTTTTCAGGAAGTCGTTGGGAAGTCTGTTTAGTTTCCAAAAACGTTGTTTTAGGGGCTAATTTGTGTACGGTTGTGATAGTGATTAATTAGTTCACGGAAAAAAAGTTAATCTTTGAAAAATCTTTGAAGCTGTTTATTTTCAGTGGTCATTTTTTTGTGTCAAAGCCATTCAAAGTTAACGTTCCATTTGCAAAACTAAAAATACTCGGAGATTGAGACTTGTCTTTACTGAAAAGATGAAGGATGGATCTAAAACTTCCTTTTTTGTGTCTTTTAATTTTGAAGAGTCCGGGAGTTATATGTAGACGAAAAAATGAAAACAGAACACAATGTTTTAGAGAAATTTGAAATAACTCTGAAAATAATTTATTTGAGTAAAAACAAAAAAAAGCGTTTTTCACTCTATGTCTTGTGATTATAAAAGTGTACAACACTGAAGTCAAACTTATCTCGTTCATTTTCAGGAGGTTCATTTTTTTTGACTCATTCTAAAATTAAAAATTTTTAGTGTACCTCAAAATTTTATTATGGGCTATACTTGATATAAACATATTCAAACGAATTAATTAAAAAAACAAAAACACGCTTTTTTCCCACACCTTAATGCATACTTTTGTCATGTATGGAGGAAAGTTGGAATAAAGTTTAATGTTAACGCTACTGTAACGTTAGATTATAACATAGCGTTATAACAGCCCTTAGATTATGCTAAATGATAGAATATTATGACTGGAACAAATTAGCGTTAAATGTTTGATAACTTTGTTAACAGACCTAAGTCAATGATCAGAGGAGAAAAGAATTTCCAACTTTGTTTCATCTCCTGTAATATGATTCCTTAGTTGAGAAAAAGAAATGCTTTCCATGACATCAAGAGAGTTTTTTGTTTTTTTTGTCAATGACACTCGGTTAGTTCAAATTCATTCGATTATCGAAGATGTGGAAAATACATATTCAATTCTTGAAACTTTGAGTCATTTGAATGCGTTTATAAACTTTCCCAAAACCGGGCTCGATTGTCATCCAAAAATAACTAAAAGGTCTAGTAATGAAATGAAAGATTCTAAAATAGGACAAAAATCGACTATTTCTTTCTAAAACTCTCTCCGCATGAATTAGAATTACTTTAAACCTGGAGGTTTGGTTTATAAGTTAGGTATAGCGCTAATTAAACAGAAATTCCACACAAGTATTTGCTACTGAACCACAACTGATATGGCTCTGATCACCCGATGAATAAGTGAGAAATGTCCGGAACGATCTCAGAAATTGAAAACAGATATTTTGTGTTATTCTGACGTTTATTTATTTTTTCTGTATAGATTAGAAAAGTCCAAAAAAGATTTATTTTACTTAATCGAAGCGATAAATATAGGAGTAACCATGGTTACTGGTGTATTTTGTTTCTTGATAGGCCGAAAATTTCAACAATTTCTTACGAAAGTTACGAAACATGAACTTTACCATGGAGGAATAAAAAAAAAAAAGAAAAAGGAAAAGAGAAGAGAAAAAAGAAACTGAAGAAACAGAAAATAATACTTGTTTGTTACCTTTCCGGTCTTACTTCGTCTGTCGCTATATGAAGAATGATCACGAAATCGATAAAAACATATTTTTCATTCAATGGTATGAAGCAATAATATATCGATATTCTGAATAATTTATCAAAGAAGAAAACAGTTAGCGTGTGAAGATGATGTTGTTCTTTTTCGCTGTCGATAATTTTTTATTTAGCAGTTATTTCACAGTTTGTCCTATACCAAAAAGTGGTGCAATGGGAGTGTTCCTTTGACTTCAATTATTGCAGTTAACTTATGGAACTCTAACCGATAATTTTAGATCACGCTGACCTCAGCAGAAATCAGTCACCCCTTTTTTATGTCCCCCGGAGAATTTGTGCTTAAATATACGGAAAGCTAACGCTAGATCATGTCTAGGGAGGATGGGAGTCGATCGAGGTTTTTTCAATACAAATAGGCCTATCAAGAGTTCATATAAACACCGTGTTTTGATCTAGTTAAGAAAATACAGTCTTCTTTCAAACGCCTTAATTAAGTTTAACTATTGGATATTGAAATAGTAACTTTTGGCTAAGTGTAAATAAAAAACAGTGAAATACGCTGGAACGTATCGAAATTTGTTAACTCGACATTAAAACGATGTTTAAACAATTTCTTTTTTGAAATCCGCGCCTTGAATGAGCATCACGTATACTCTTGTATCTCCATGACTCCAATGACAACCTGACGAAAGTGAATCTATTTATGATCTAGCCGCAAATACAAGAGGAAGGACATGATGGAATTTTTCTCTGATTACTCATCAATCATAATGGTTTTTTCGGAATGCTGCCAAATTATTAATTAAATTTGTAGCGAGAAAGTTACTCTACACAATTCATGTTCTCGTTACCACGGTGAATTAGCTTTTAAAGGTAGAAACACCTATTTTGTATTTATGCAAATACATCGGTATTTACAACCGATCCTCCCACGGAATTAATATTTCATGAAGCGATATTTTTCTGTGTAGTGATGACCTAAACACTTCTGACATTTCCCGACAACTACTGATCAGGGTTAGGGCTAGGGTTCAAGCTGCAGGTTGGTCGTTGGGTAAACGGCCGGTCGGATAAATGGCC
This sequence comes from Turritopsis dohrnii, assembly GCA_027922465.2. Taxonomy (NCBI): domain Eukaryota; kingdom Metazoa; phylum Cnidaria; class Hydrozoa; order Anthoathecata; family Oceaniidae; genus Turritopsis; species Turritopsis dohrnii. The sequence continues at coordinate 567,285 of BQMF02000138.1, read as the reverse complement.
GGTTGGGACATCGTCAGTCCAAATTTTCACCTATCAGCTATGGTGAATAGTTTAGTCAAAACAAAAATTGGGACTTTTTTCTAATTCTTTTTATTTCAAATACAGTGCAATCTCCAATAGCAACTACCTCTGCGCAACGACCACTAAAGTTTTGTTCCTGTTACAATCAAACTCTCATAAGAAAACCTCCCCCACAACGGCCTACCCCAATTAAGAACCATTTCAAGTTGGTCCCTAGAAGTGTTCGCTATTAGGTTATACTAGAACATAAAGTAAAGTTGAGGATACTAGCCGGGAATGTGACGGTTTGAGAGAAAATCATAACAAGTGATATTACTGATAAATTAATCAGTAATGTATCAGAAATTTATCAGTAATAATCAGTAATACTGATAATTTATTTTGCACGATTTCGGAATATATTAATTTTCGATGCATAATTAATCCCTCAGCTTCCAAATGAAAAACTAGTTTTTAGTCACGTGGCTGTTTGGGAGACATTTCTGGAAAATTCAGCTCACATGTAATAAAGGTAGAAAAGGTTTGTAAAACTAGATTAAACAATTTGAAACTATGTACACGTGAATTGTGAGAGCTAAAATAGTTGGCCATTATAGTCTATAAGGCTTTCATTTATGGTTTAGGTGCAACTGTATCTTGTGTCCGTCCAAACAAAATGGTCTAATTCCTTCATACAAGTACAGTGGCGGATCTAGAGATATGTCGAAATTTGTGTAGGAGAGTGTTAGCAATCTAACCATAAAAGAAAAGCGTTCAAATAATCCCATTGGTAATATAAATTGTATGTTAATGCTCTCCTACACAAATTTCGACATACCTCTAGATCCGCCACTGAAGTACTTTTTCCGAGAATCTGAAAATCCTGCAGGCTGGATTATCTCTGGTTGTTCCTTAGTCTTTGTTGTTCCATAGTCTTTGTTTTCCCTTTCAGAATATCGATTTTTACTGGTGTTGCACTCAAGAGAAAGAAAACAAGTGACAACACCAGGTTCATTGCAATTGAAGTGGAGCTGATTGGAATCCACTATGTTTGGTACTTTGTTGAAGTACTTTGACAACATTGAAACCCAATAGAAAACTGGAACTAGCATTTTCCCATCATGGGTTCCCACAAGCTTTGCAACATTGCAGGTTCCAGATTCATTACAAGCACAGCCAATGTCGTATAAGGTCCACAGGGCACACTTGCTGGTCTTTTTTTTAATACTCCGAAGCATCGGTCACAACTAAATTTTGTGTAAAAAATAAAAAGAGTAGTTGATTTCTATATGCAGGTCCACCATGACCCTCCATTCTGACCTAAAAAGGATATTGTTCTATTAAAACAATGTATTTTTAGATTATCATGCCAAATACACTAAATACACTATCACTAATACACTTTCCAACGCAATTATCAGCATGCATGTTTCCTGTCGTTTCTCCCATACCATGCTCTTCCAGGAAATTATGGACAGACGAAATCTTGGAATTCGCCTCTTTCCCAGTATATACAATGCTGTCTACCAAGTTACGTGCAAGCGTAATCTAAATGAAATCCGGTAACGTAGTTTGAACAGCCCTGTTGTACAGACAGTACAGTACTGATAATTTTATTTTATTTTGTTTAAATTTCTCTCAACATTTATCATCATCCATCACTCCATCTATCATATCCATCTTCTTTCATTTTCTCATTAGTCAAAAGCATATGTCACAACCACTCATTTCACTTTCTCACTTCCACACAGTGGAGGAGTGGTGACACCTCTCAATCTACCATCTTGTCACTTCCATGTCATCATCATACCACATCATCTAGAGTAATTATATTTCACACTTTTCTTTTGTTTAGTATTTCTATTGCTTGTACAATTGGGGAGCAATTATCTCTCTCTTATAAAATATTCCATTGTTTGAGTAATCACTGCCCAATCTGCTCTGACACTCATAGAATAAGGATGAGTGAGAGAAAGGTTGGATGAAGAAAGTTTCAAATCAGTTCAAGCTTAAAACTACATTTGTACTTTGTACATCACTTGGCTCATTTCACCCAGCTACTACCTTTAGGCCAGCTGGCGAGTCCTCTTTTGCTTTTTGCTTTTGCATTTCAGTGTTTGCTTTTGTTTTTTGTTTTTGTAGCCATTTTGTTTGCAGCAGTGGCTTAGGCTTAGAATATCAACTTAGTTTTTCTCAATCAAATTTGTCAAATTTCAACTTATAATTATTTCAATTTATTTATTAGTCCTTACTTTGTATTTCAGCTTGAACATTACTTCAATAAAAACCTGTTACGAACACTCTGATGAGTAATAGCTTGGGTGTACACCACAAGCCCTTGTTCTCAAATGGAAGTTTTAGAATTGTTAAATCACTGTGAAAGAGTACCTAAAAATATACCTGATTCAATCTCATTTTTAGCATGTTCAAGATGTCATTCCACAAAACCGTGAACGTACTGTAGCAGGCAAACGGGATATTCGACTTCATACAGCATGATCTATAAAATTCCCTCTTTCTCACTTATGGTATCAACGAAATCGATTGGTCACGATAACTGGGAATTCTACCTGGCAAAATAACTGCGTGTTGTTCCGCGTAGTTCTCAATGAAAAATTTAACATACGGATTTATCTCGAATGACTGTGTATTAACCGGCAATCGTTTCTTATTACCATGTTGTCGACTTTGTATGCCATTATTTTTGTAGTGTTGGTACAGCGTATAAAATCTTTGATAGCCAATGTTAATCATAAACAAAAAAAACATCCGACACAGGCGTTTCCCATGCATTGGAAAGGACACGTGTGATTTATGACTTTGGCTCACGGTCAACCTGAAGAAGCTTAATATGAAAAGATCTTTTTCTTCCGAAGTCAATTCCTCACACGTGCTCCGACAATGGAGGACTTCGTCAAATTCGAGAGAACGAACACATGGTGTTTTCTCAGGTCCCAACTGACACCCACAACTGTCATTCAAAAATGCTTTTATTTTAAGCTCTTCATCGATATCCATTGCATCTACATTCATCGCCATTAGACATACGATGTGACTGGTTTCTATTTCTATAAGCGTCAATCGTACCGTATTTTTACCGTCTGCAGGTTCATAGAAAGAATTAAATGAGATCATGAATTTCATTATTCTAATATTCAGTATCTTCACTTTAACATTAAAAGGTTTGATGTGTCCAGTGAAAACCAAATTCGTTTATATTCAAGTGCTGAGAAAACCCCACTTCCAGTAGAAACCATCCGCAATGACGCTGCAAAATTTTCGAACAAAATTTCGAACGCTGTTATTCTAAAACAACACGATCTATTTTTAGTTGATCATCAACTTCGAGTCGATATCTGCGAATTTACTTGAAAAGTTAACCAAATTTTTTTAATGCAAGTTTAAGCCCATTTTCAAAAATGAAGTATAGCAACAGAAGCACTGCTCCAAAAGCCAAAACCTTTGCTTTGGTGAATTTCAAGGAAGATTCAACTACCCTGGTTATGGCGTGCGCGGTTTTGAAAGCAGACATGATAGAAGTCGGAGGTGTATGCAAAGCGACCTTCAAAAACAAAGAGTATGAGGAGAAAATATTGGCATTAAGCGGTAAATAATTACGGTTTTCTCGAATTCAGTCACCCAGGTGGTTATGTATTTCGAAGGCCTATTTATAGATGAAAGAAACGAGCTAGAAAAGGACGAGGAGTACAAAGGGAAGGATGCAAAAGCGAATGCGACCACGGTAATTTAAACCACCCTTTCCACACGTGATTAGTTTCACGAATGTGCGATATAACAGCATATAATTACTTTCATAGGATTCCACACTTGATGAAAGCGAAACTTATGAAAGAGAAATACCAAAACCGTGAGTTTGTTGCCATATTCAAGTAAAAACGTAAGACTAACGAGCGTAATAACTGTCTTTTTAATCCAGTTAGAGCTCCACCATGCTTCCTGATACGTTGGTATGTATTCCAAATTATGACAGTTAACAGGGATTTAAATTACTTTTCACAAAGGTTTTTTTCAGTCGAAGATGATTAAGAAAAGACTTTTCCAAAGAAAATCATTCAGTCATAACGCAGGCGCGGATTTAAGGTATGTCAAACTGTGCGACCGACATACCTGTAAAAAAAACTCAAAAAAAAATGTAGTTCAGCATTTCTTACATTGCAGTGATTTGTGACGTACGTGTTATTTGCTTATTTACTGATACGACAGTAACTCCGTATATCTCAAGTAATGTCTTTCAGAATTGTGCGAGCCGTTTCGCATATGTGCGAAATGCCTAGCCTAGACACAATGGCACTCAATACTGACCTTAAAAATTGCGGCGAGGAGGTAAGCCATGACACAGGCTAGACCTAGGTATGTCGAGAAATCTATCTGCCATATTCAGCAACCCCCTATTTTTCAATGGACGTGTATTTTGACGTCAAAATGTGACGTCAAAATTTAACTTGGTATCAAATGCAGCAGTGAGTTCAACGGCAAGAACCTATTGCGTGCTTGGTAGGATAAAATATCAAAAACAGTATGTTTTCAAACCACATTGTGCAAATATGTGCGAGAAATTCAAGCCTTATGCATGCTTTATTCATGGCCTCTCGCTGGATGAAGGTAAGTTATTTTTTTACTGAAAATTTCTAAGAAACTAACCCAACAAACATAAAGATTCTCACTTGATAATTTTTGGTTTACGAGGTTTAGTTTTAAAGGCAGATTTCCTCTTGAAAATGTATAAAAGTGAGGCTCCCCAAGATAGCTAGCTTTTGGTATTTTATTATTTTTTTTTCACCATGGTACTTACAAATAATTTAATCTGAACGTTTATATTGTCATTTTTAATTTTGTGTAAGTTTATTGATTTGATTACACAACTGTTTTTGTTTTGACATGTCATGATAATGACAAAATAATTGTTTATATCTGCATATCATGTGGATATAGTTTTGAGTGTTTTTGTTTGTAAAAATGAGACAGGCAAGATATCGGTTTGAAGTGTGTTTTGATAACTGCATGACAGTTCAAACAGAAATTATTATCAACTTAGTTGTAGATTAATGCAAAAATTCCATGGTCGATACTCTGCAGATATAAACAAAATGAATTTCTTTAAAATTCTTGTTATTACTCCAAGCACCGATGTTTTTCTTTGGTTTACGATACACACAAGATTTATTCGTTTTGAAAAAAAACATGTTTCAGTCATCTCTTCCTATGCTATTTACAGACAAGAAGAGTTTCTACTTTAAGGAGTATAAATGAATATTGAAGCTGTAAATAATTGTTGCTCTAGTATTTGGTCTTCTTTAGTGTGAATTTTAGTATTATATACACTGTCATAACTAAAAACATCCAAGTTTATTATTCGCAGTTTGGTGAAGTAAAATATTAATTTGTTCAGCCATGAATTCCCATCAACTCAGGAGACACAAAAAGATTCTCTTTTTTAATATAGCTGTCATTTATCAAAATCTGCATCACTTCCTAATCATTTTGTTCCACTAATATCAAAGTCAACCAACAAAAACCCCACACTTTTCTTGACCTAGTAGAAGCTATGATAAAAACATCAAGACAACAATATAGTAATTTAGTATTTTAGCAGCATCTAAACATACTGATTGATCTGTCAAATTCCTGTAATAATTCATTTGTGAAAAGCAATAATTATATATATATACAGTCGAATCTCTATAATTCGAACCTCCATAATTCGAACTGTATTACTGTTTACTGTATTTCCAATAACAACAGCTATATGATTAAAGTAACTCCAACTTATTACCCAGCACACTTCTCTGTGTAACACGAATCTTAGTCATTCTCAAGTGATTCCTTAATGACAAGTAATGACAATAACACAGTACTGGTAGTGATAATGCTTATAACTCTTATTGAAACCTTTACCCTTTGGAAATATTAAATTTTATAATGTAAATGGAGAGCCCTAGGTGAGTTACTCTGAATTACTTTGTTATAATGCATGTTCAAATGATGAAAAATTCTAGTAACCAAGGGCTTGTCCAGATTCAATGCTAGAAAGTTTTCCATTGGCTAAAAAATTTCAATGGCTTTGATATTCAGTCAACACTGATGCTGTGTACTGCCTTTATTGTGCTCTTTTTGGAAAGCAGAATTCATCATGCAACACACATTTGTGAAACCTATTTGACATTAGCTTAGTGCTGTTAATATTTTAGAAAACATGAAAGTTTTGTATTTGGGTTCTATAATCATTACTCCCAAATTTGGTGGCTAGTGTTTCTTCAGGACACTGTCATGATGTTGATGTGTTAATTAATTAATGTTAATTGAAGAAAATCACCAAATGAAATCCTTCACTCCATTGGTTACAAGGTGCAATTTTTCTTTTCAGATTCATCAAGATGATTTCCAATTTTATTCTGAGGTTGATAAGATGTTGTACTTGAAGAAGCACATTGCAGCTTCTACTTCTTTGTTTTATAGTGTGAAATAGTTGTGAAATGTTTTTTCATTATCTTTACCGTAGAAAATTGCTGGAAAGATTTTCCAAGATGGTCTTTTGTGTTGATAAATCAATAGAATAACCCAACCCCTTTCAAATCGCCATTCAAGGGGCACTTCACCTGACATTCTGTGACGTTGTGTATCGGTTCACTGGTGAAGTATTCCCTTTTCCATAGACCCCATTTGTCTGTCCATGTCCGGCCATGTTGAGCCTAGACATGCTGACGATCTTTGATATTAGGCGAAACAGACAACTAGTTTGAAATGTTATAGAAATTCCATGGGAGTACAGTTTTAAAGGACTGGGAAACGTTTCGTTACCGAGATAATAAAATGTGATCTGAACGCTATATTACTGCTATGTTTTACTGCCTCGCGGGACCTTCAATTGTTAAAAATTTCAAAAAGTTCTGGGGCTTCGCCCCATACCCCATTTGGGGGGTTCACAGCACCCCCCAAAACCCCCAGCTGAGAAGGCAACATAAATTGCGTCGCTGCGCTCCGCAATTCATTTTGGTCGCGTTCGCGACATACCTTCAGAAAATCCTAGCTCCGCGCCTGTAACGGTTAATTTGCACAAGAATATGGAACGCCTTCACTGCCTTAAGTCTACGGTTTTGAGTTGGAACCACCGTTTTACCATTTCATGATGTCATAATTTTGTCATATGATGTCACTTCACCTTTCGGTGATGTAATTTTGTTATTATATGATTTCATATTATGCATAATAATGATGTTATTTCTCATCATATGCGGTTTTTTCATAATTAGGTTGTGTCACATCAGCAAAATGTGATGATGTTTCATAATTACATGATGACACTTTAACGTTATGTGAGGTTATTTCATTGCTATCTGTCAACTGAAGTTCATTATACGATTTTTCATCATTATAGTACGGGGGAGTGTTTTTTTTGTTTATGATTAACATTCACCCTCCCCGGTGAAGAGTTTTTCTGTTTCCTCTGTAACTATAGTTTGCGCGCTTATATTTTAAGAATGACAGCGAATGGAGAAATCATGGAATTAATTTTAAGAGATTTGGGTTTCTCACATTTTATCCCTATATTTCAAAGGGAGAAGATATCGAAAGATGTGGTACCAAAGATGTCTAGATCCGAATTTCAACAGTTAGACTTTATGAATTTGAAAACAATGATGGATCTCCGTATAAAGTGTTCAATTTATGGATCAAACCAACCTGTTAAAAAAACGAACGATCGTGGTGGAGCTCCAAAGTTTAGCATCCCTCGTAAGAACCTGTCGAAGAGGGATTCAATGTCAAAGAGATTGCTTCATTGCTTTGTCTATCCGAAAGGACAGTATACAGACGTTTTCAAGACTATGACATAACTGCACGTCAGTTTAGTGATGTTTTCAGATGAATTTATTGATTCTCATTTGAAGGAAGTTTGCCATCAATTCCCTAATTGTGGTGAAAGGTTTCTTAACGAGATTTTAAAGGAAAATGTAATAGTATTGCAACGTCAAAGAATAGGGGACAGTTTATTGCGTATTGATAATGACGAAGTACGACACCGAAAGAAAAATGGCCTTCATCGTCGGATTTACAACGTCCAAGGTTCAAATGAGCTTTGGCATTTTGACACAAATCAGAAGCTAGTTTGCTGGTATTTCATAATTATTGGGGTTATTGACGGATATAGCAGATTACCTGTCGTTCTTGATTGTTCAACAAACAAGAAGTCTGAAACTGTTTTAAGCAGTTTTATTAGTGGAGTTAGAGAGTTTGGATTACCATCAAGGGTCAGGTCAGATAAAGGTATGGAAAATGTCCTTGTTGCTGATTATATGATTATGAAACGTGGTACGGAGAGGGGAAGCATGATCACTGGGGAAATTACCCATAATCAACGGATTGAGAGGTTGTGGAGGGATGTATTCACTGGAGTTTTAAGCTATTACTACGAGTTATTTTATTTCATGGAGCATCAGGGGATTCTGGATCCTTTCAGTGACATACACCTGTCATGTTTACATTTTTTTATCTTCCCAGAATAAATTAGGAATTGAAAGTATGGAATAAGGCATTGGAAAATCACCGCATGCGTACAATCAAAACATCTCCATTAAAGTTGTGGATATCTGGACAAATGAATAACCCCACTGGAGTAAACCTAAGCGAGGAAAATATTTTGTATTATGGAGTCGAAGGCAGTGCAGATGATGAATCTGTTGATGAGAGGGCCAGATCAATATTTTCTGCACCATAATTGCTAAATACGGAAACTCTTGCAATACTGAACAGCTTCTTTAGTAACATTCCTTGCTCCGATGTAGATGACGCTATTAAAATGTATCTAAAATCTCTTGAAATTGTAACAACTAACTGTGTATAATATGAGAATGAAATGGTTTAAATCTCCCAACCCCAACCGCAACATTAGCTTCTCAGACATCAATACGACCCACTTCAAATGAGCTCAACTGGCTAACAACAGTTGAGTCTTTGCCACCACCACCTTGCACAGTGGCCGCCATGGAAGCTCCGCCATGTAATTCCGCCACCATACCGGGATCCAGCATGAACCTAATGTCTTTAGGTCATGCTTTCTTTGGATCATGTGATGTTGTGACGTGGTGTGCATTTCAAATGTTGACATCCATGTTCACAATTGAAAAGTTCCTCACTTACTGGAAAATGTGGATGCCAGATCCTTGAAAAATCAAAAGTTGATTGGACAAAAGAGCAAGTGATGGCAAAATTTAATCTTCCAGAAGAAGAGTGGGAAAAACACTATTACAAATTGCAGGTGAAGCTGGGTCTGTTACAAAAATACTTGCTTTATGTCGGACGGACAAGTCGATACTTAGGACTATGTAAAAAACAACACGTTTATGATACAATATCAAGCAAACATTTTTCGAAAGTATACTAGAATAGACTTAACAAAATTCCAAAACATGATTTCTACAAAGATGATAGTCAAAAAATATTGAAACAAACAGTTATCGTGTTGGATGGACAAAATGCTAATACTTTTGTAACAGACCCAGCTGCGTAATCACCGAAATAAACTTAACAGGGAAAATAATTAAACAGCCCACCTTTTCATTTACGTTCCCTTATAAGTTACGTTTGGTCGAAAATAATAATAACAATAATAATTCTCTATAATAAAAATCTATGATAGAATTCCTTCACTACGTATTCCTTTTCAATCCCAAACAACATCCACTTCAAATCAGCTCACAATTATGTTCGGTGGATTAATTTAAATTCGTCAAATTCGTTTTTTCTATCTTGAGAATAATATGTAGCCCCATTTGTTCTTCGTTTATCAAATGTAGCCATAACCCTGGGGGTTTATACTTTGTATGTATTACATTGGAAAGTTGTAAAAAAGTAGTTACGAGCTAGATTGTCATTATAACATAGTAATAAAATAAACATACTACTTGATTATATCTTCGATTCCACTTGTCGAAAATGCGGCATTGATTACATAGATCATGTGGCGTCGTAGTATAGTGGTTATCACTCTCGTATTTCATGCGGGAGGTCGGGGTTCAATTCCCCTTTGGCGGCGATTCACCATGCGTGAGTGAATGTACCATAGCGCCGGGTCGACCCATGCCATGTGAGGGAAATTGGGTAGATGATTCATCGGGTGTTGCAGGAGGTCATCCAGAAGAGCACAGGTCCTTGATTGGGTTTGTGTCACTCATGAGAGTGTCAAATACTTCGGTGCCTCCAACCTAAGCCGTGGCCCCTCCTGGAAAGCAGATGCAGTAGCAATTGAGTGAGGCTAGCCACGTAAAACAATACAAAATAAATAAATAAATAAATGATTGATAGAAGTCCAACATAAACGCTCCACGCCGAAGTTGGTTTACACGAAACTATTTTTCTAAAGATTTTTAGGGAATTGTATGCAACTTAGTAGAGCTTGCGTGAATTTATGAAATTTTTATGAAAAACTTATTATCAAGTACTGTCACAATATAGAGAATCAAAACGAGATCAGGTTTGATAGTCTGATAACATGTATTCAAGGATTTGATTTTGTGAATAATGTGAAATGGAGATAGAAAAGAGAAGGAAAAACAAAGCACTTTATGATCAATCATTACCAATTCTTTTATGCATAAGTACAGATTGAAAAATTTCTGACATTCATAGTGGCAAAAGTAGCCTGAATAAAAATGACATGTTCTTAAAAAATAGGCTTTTCAAAAGCATAAAGAAGCACTAGGAAGTCAAACCAACAAGAAATACATAACAGGCATCTTCCAAACTTTGCAAAAAATGTTCAGGTTAATTAACCCAGAAATAATGATCAACATTCAGTTTTATGTTGCAACTTTAAACATTTCTTTAATCTGTCGCATGTTCCTTTCAAATGAATGATCACTGAAGATATCTTTCCTGATTGTATTAGACTGGAAATGCCCAATACTTCACATTGACATTGGTTACTCCTGTCTTGGTTCAGAAGTTCCATTTCAAGTATACCACATATTCCACGACTATAATGTTTCGTGTCAATTTATAAATTGATATTGTTCACTCTTGATAATGCCTTATACACCTGAAATAGTAAAACGAAACACAGAAATTAATAAGAGCATAAGCTTCCATTCATGATACTGATAATAAGCAAAATCATAATGTTAATTGTAATTACTTTTTTAGAAAGAACTCCAATATCATAGTACATTTATAACAGTTATGAACAAATTATATAAATGGTTTGTTTCTTTGCTCTTCATTGTCGTTTTGGACACCTTTTATTTTCAACTACACGCTATTTTTTCTAAGAACAATTTTATAAGAACACGAGCCTCAGATTTGGCCAAAAAATAAGAACAAAATAAGAACAACCTGAGGCTCAAATTAATGTTTCCAAAATTAAGAACAGCCTAAGCCTGAATTTTCTTATAAAATAAGAACAATTCATGATAGGAACAACTCATGATGTGAATTCACTCACTGGCAAAGAATTATTTTAATTTTACTGGAAGTTCCATAAATAGGAACAAAATGAGGCTGAAATCTGAAGCTGTGTTCTTAAAGCTAAGAACAAAATAAGAACAATTCAGGCTAAAAAAGGCTCAAAAAATAAGAACAGCCTCAGGTCAGATTTCACTGGTTCTTATAAAAAAACCAACGTGTATCTAATTCAATTAAAGAATTTTGTGCATAAGCTGTAATTATTTTTACCGTTTAATCTTTAAAGTTTCATCCAAGCACACGTTACAAATGTTAATATAATAATGGAGTTTACTAATATTGAAAACAAAATCAGGGAAAATTTTTCGATGTAGGTGGGTAAATACTATCTACATTTTTATTGTAAAGCAAACCAATTTGATTGTAAAATGTGACTAAGGTCGTATCCTTATAAATATTTAAACAAATTCCATACTGTTTTAATATATCCCAGTGATTATATATATAGAAATTATCAAACTCAATTTTTTCTGCACACACACATTCCCTATCAGCAAGTCTATAGACGCCACATACAAATCTGCCAATCAGCAATAGTAAGCTTGCTATAAGAATTCAAAATGGGTAAATCTCTAAGGACCTATGAATAAGATTTTGTGGTGCAAAAGTGTTCTCGTTCCAAATGTAAACATAAGATTATTCATCATTATCGTTGATTAGACTTTTTCTGTCTTGTTTTGTGTTGTGTGTGGAGAAGTAAAAACAGTTAAGAGTGGATTAAAATACAACACAAAGTTAAATAAACATGGATCAAGGATACCCTAGTAAAAGGAATGGAGAAGAAATACGGATGGATCTAGAGCTTTTTCTTTTATTCCTAGCACTCACAGCTTTGTGTTGTGAGCATAGATATAAATTTTAATTTCAGCCAATAAAGTGAGCTTTAAGAACGCTTAGAAGCTTTAATCTGAAATAAAGAAATTTTCAAAAGTAGCAACTATCAATATTCTCATCTATAAATGTTCAGCTTACAATAATATCGTATTGGTTTTCCAGTTGGAAAAGTTCATAACAAATCTTTGAGCATTCGGAGCATTCCCGGGCATTGGCTATAATGTCTACTTCACTCCAAAATGCAACCACTTTGGCTGCCCGCGACCGTACCGATCGACAATTTTGCCCTAAAGCTATACACTGAACACTTTTGGACTTGATCAATCATGTTAATATCACAATTTGTCAAAATTAAAGGTAAGCGAGAAAATTAAGATTTTTGGTATGCACTCTAAGTAATTTCAGCGATTGACGGCAGCCGAACGCATCTCTCTGTTAGTATTTTGATGACAATTTCTGATCTTGCCAAATGAGCTCCGTTCGGCATAGCTCCACTTCGCAAAAAGGCTTTAAATCTCTGAAGTACCGTTTTAGTAGAACAGTTTTAAAGAAATTCTCACAAGTAATTGATTTTTTTCGTGTAACAGGCTCGTCCAGTTTACGAATCTCCCTAATCAGAGGCACTGGAGACAAAGTTTATATGTTCCAGGAAGAGGAAAATAACACCTTTTCTTCTTTTTAACTAATATTTGCATCTTAGTGAAATTTAGAAAAAGTCAGATTTCACCCTTCAAGAATTCCCTCACTGACGGGGGCCGACATTGCTTGGTTGAATTAGTAGTTCATTCATCCGTTGCGATTGTGTTATTGTGTATTGGTGCGTCATACTGCATGACAGACTGTAGTCATGACGATAGGATTATTATTATTATTATTATTAAGATTCTTTATACAGGTTAAAAACTTCAGTACGTAAAAATTAAATTACAACTGTTATCAATGTTTCACCTGTGTGATCATCAAAACATAGAAAGGAGGTCAGAAGATTGAAATAAATGAGTTGGGGACAGTTATCAAAGACGCTTAACAAATATATTTTACATAGTAAACTTTATTATGTCATTGGATCAATTTGCCAAACAAAGTGAAGTTAGGTCGAATTAACTTTAAAGAGATAGCGATTTCCCCACCAAACATATTTCTTTTCTTTGCACGCTTTCCTTTTCTACCCTAAATGACTTAACTCTCCTCCACAAATTTTGACTGACCTCTGGCTACGCCTCTGTATACTGTGGCTACCCAAAAATAAGACTACCCAAAACATTATTCACTGTAGCGTTTCACATAATTCTGAATATAAGAAAAGTTTTATACCAAAAGAAAGAGAAAAAGAAGGGCTATCCAATGACTGTAATATTAAACATAAGGGATTATCCGACATTCTATTACTCCGATTTTTTATGATCAATTAACATTTTTATAGAAAACATGCTACTAACTATTTAAGGCACTTTCTTCGATCAAGACATTTTTATTTCGAACTTATTACCAGGTTCTGACAGTTCCATAGGATACGCGGAACTTGACTGTATTTGTAAACCGATTTTACGTTCGTACTACTTACGAAATGACTTTAAATAACGTCATGAAAAATTCATAAAGAAGTCATATGACTTCCTAACCAGATTGACGTCGTGGTGACGTCATAGTGACGTCATGTGTTTGGTGGGTTCAAAGAAGGTTAAGACACTTCAAATAATACTGACCTGTTTAGAGGGTAATCGCTACTTGTGGAGAAACCCATATTAGCATGATTTGTGAATTCAATCTATATTACCAATGGGATTATCTGAACGTTTTTCTTTTTTTGGTTAAATTGCTAGCACTCTCCTACATAATTTGCGACTACACTTTAGATCCACCGCTACTTACATATGAAGTCAGCAAACATATTTAAGATCTTTCAATTATATTAACACAGTTCCATATGACATCCGAAATGAATTATTTTTAGATTTTGCAATTCAAGATGACAAAAGAGACCAATTGGCTTACGTATATGCTTGATAGAAAGCTTACAAGAGTTTTTAATGAGTTGACAATGCACGTAGGAAAACAACAAAAAAATCTAAAAAAGAATAGGAATGTTACGGAGATTGCACATTTAATGACAGGTATTGAACAAAATGACATAATGGATTTGAATAAATAGAATTTAGATTTTGTGTATAAAGATGTTCAAGTTCGGTTGTTGCGCTTTCAATTTTTAATGAGTCTATTCCGTTTAATTGGTATCTTGACCTGTTTTCTAATTCATTATGTTATGTTTTGCTGATAAAGGAGAAATCTTTTTGGTCAGAAAAACATGTAGTTATACATCAAAGTAATTGACAGCAGAGTTGAATCGAAACAAAAACACTAGTAATTATTCATACAACAATCATTTAAAGGTAATATGGAAGCCTGGTGAAGTTGGCGCGGATGGATGACTACCATGTGCTTATTTTTGTGTCCTTGTGTTTTTCTCTCACTCTCTCAAATATTACACTTCTTCGGAGACATATAGAAACACCTCGAATCGTGTTTTTAGTACATCTGTGCCTTTGTGATTTAGCCACAATGTGCACTCTACTTTCAATGAAACTAATACCACTGATTTCTTCAAAGTTAATAATGGTTGCATTTTCTACACATGCTTCGTCTTTACTTGGGACATTGATATTGTCAATAGATTTGTATATTTATGTGAGACATCCTTTACGCTATAGAAATATTGTGACACTCAAGTTAATGGTGTTGTTAATGACATTATCTTGGATATTGCCATCATTTGCATTTGGAATGTGTCTCTTAGAAACGGAAAACAAAATGCACATTACAGGTCCGTATGATTATGTGTTCAGTCGTCTTAGTCCAAGAATATTGATGGTTACTTCGTCTTTGTATTTGTCTGGAATGATCATCTACATTGCTGCATATACAAATGAAATCCGTACAAGACATATTAATAACATAACGCAAAGAAGAAACAATTCAAATAATGAAGCTATTGACCAGTCTTCTTTGTGTAAGGCAAAACAGTATTTAAAGGACATATTCCATCTAAACATTTGTACTGTCATATTTGTTTTTCCAACTAGTGTTGTACATATTGCAATAATGTTCAACGAGACACATTCATTGTGTAGATTAGGAGTTATTTTGCCAGTCATATATCAAATGTCTAACCCTTTCGTTTACGCTTTCACACAAAAAACCTTACGAAAAGAGTATCTAAAACTTTTTCGTTCTTCGGTGGCGCTCGTTTTAAAACGAAAAAGCTCGGTTGGGGTAAGCAACACGATAAATTAACTACCATTCAATTTGGAATGAAGAATCAGTTAAGAAACGTTGAAGTTGTCAAATGTAATACTTGAGGATCGGATTTAATTGCGTTCTGGAAAGTTTACATACCAATATCTAAAGAAATTTGAATCCGGTTTGCATGAAAATATAATTATAGCATAGACATTAGAAAGCGCACCGACTTGGAAGTACCATGTTTATCTTTTATGCTCGTCTTTGCTCTTAGACATTCATCACTCATCACTCATCATGGGACGGTTAATATTCACCTTAAGTTTGGTGATGAATTGTCAATAATTAATTTTTGGTTAATTACAACTTTCCCAAGCTCATGTTTGTATGTCCCGCTCGAGTTTAGCTGTTCATATTGATAGTTATTTGAAATACTTCCACTGTGATTTTCATTTAATTAATTTTTATTCATGGAATAATCACTATGGAACAATGACACACCAAAGCGAGGTCCCTATGTACAAAGTTTTCTTATTTTAACGCATAAACATGAGTTCAGGGGAAGCTATATTGAATTAGAGAATTGAATATATAGTTGTTATAAAAGACTTCCAGTAGCAAGAAATTATCTCTCTATTTTTAAGGTTAATTATTAATTTCCAAAATTGAATGTTTTTATAGACTTAATATATATAAAATAAAAAGAATAAAAAATGTGGTACGTTCTTTATGACAAACATAAATCAAGCGTCAGTGTATTGAATTCCCCGTTCCTGGAATATTATTTTTTCCTTAATACATCATACAACTACCATAATGAAATGCTATAATTATCTACTTTGGGATTACTTTTGTTACACCGACAAATGTAGTAACTCCGACAAATGTAGTAACTCCGTCAAATGTAGCTAGTAAAAATCAACGACAAATGTAGTAACTCCGACAAATGTAGCTAGTAAAAATCAACGACAACTGTAGTAACGCTAAATAATTCAATTCGGCAGATCATTGGAGTCTCTTAGCACAACTATCACTTTTGATCTTACTTGTTTGAATACCTGGCTTAATGCCAACAAAATTGCCCTTAATGATGCGAAAACAGAATACATTGTTTTCAGAAGCAAATTCAAGACCTCTGTGAATTTGAATATTCTCTTGAATGGGCGTAAACTTCAACAAACCTCCTGTTTAAAATATTTGGGTGTACTGATTGATGAGCATCTAAATTGGAACCAGCACATTTCAAATCTTTGTGGCAAACTTAGGAGAGCCAATGGTGCATTATCAAAAATTCGTCACTATGTTCCACCAAGCATTATTCTCGGTGTATATCATGCTATTTTTGGCTCTCATTTGAGTTATGGGTGTCAACTCTGGGCTCAAACCAATAATCTTAACTCCCGTCGTGCCTTCCTTCTTCAAAAGTGTGCCATTAGGCTTATCTCTTTTTCTCCTCCTCGTTCTCCTTCAGCCCCCATTTTCAAGAAACTTCAAATTCTAACCATCTTTGATCTCGTTAAATTACTCAATGTTCTCTTCATTCATCAACATGTAAATTCCAGGCTACCTTCTGGCATTTGTGATTCTTTAAGTTTTGACGAGATTGATCATGGATATCCTACTCGTAAGCGGAGTTTGGGTCTCCTTAAGAAACCGAGGGTGAGTACTGTAGCATATGGTTTTCATTCCCTTTGTTACCAGTCGATCACTTAGTGGAATTATATTAAATGTTTGCATCCTCACAGAAACCTCACTGAAATGACAGCTAAAAACTTAAAGTTACTCGTTAAATCTCACCTATTAGGTCAATATATTGCTTCCTGAAATTTTTCTCTCGTCACTTAGGCATTTGTCAAATTGATTCGTAGGATTTTTTGTTTTATTTTCTGTAATAAGAATTTCTTTTGTTTATCTATCATTCTGCTTTTCCATTCTTTTTGTTGTAAAGGTGGCCACCACCTCTGATTAGTTTTTACTATTGTGGTGGTCTCCTGGCCTTTAAATTTGCATGTAATTTTCTTACTTTGTGTTAATGCCAAATAAATTATTACTTACTTACTTACTTACTTAATATAATAAAAATGAACGACAAATGTAGTAACTCCGACAAATGTAGTAAACCTATGACAAATTTAGTAAACGCCTTGAAGATTGAAATGAGCCATAATTAGGCCAAATACATGAAGGTCTTCACTAGGTAACTTTTCAAGAGCTATCACGTGGCCATATAATAAAACCCAAAATCACGCATGCACAGTAAAAAAGACGCTATTATGAGCTAAATGAGTCATAGCTAATTAGGAAAAACACATTAAAGTCTTCGCTAAGTAACTTTTCCAGTGCTATCACGTAGCTGTGTACTTAGTCTGGAAATTGCGCATGCGCAGTAAGAAACTGTTAATACAAACACAGTCATAATTAGGCAACACACATGAACACCTTCATCAAGTAGCTTTGTAAGGGCTGTCAAGTGTCCAAATAGTAAAACGTAAGATTGCGCATGCGCAGTAAAAAAAGTACTAATATGAGGTAAATACCGTAAATGACGAATTAAGCGCCCCCTGCCTAATAACCGTCCCTGTCAATTAAGCGCCCTGGGCTAACAGCTAAGTAGGCGCCTCTACGTGAAGTTAATTCGACACCAAAAACTCGTTTATCGAGTCGTCGTTATAGAAATCGTTTTAGAAGTTAACGCAGTTCACAATAAGTCGACATTATTCAAGTCGTCGAGTCGTTTGAGAAGAACACTCGTGTAATTGAGGCGCTTCGGAAGATTAGCCGTTTTAGATGTTTAGTCGTTTCAGAAAATGAGGCAGTGCAACCTCATTACCAGTTTCTCTCAGTCAGTGTTAGCTCTTACACGAAAACAGAAGATTGTGCCATATTTACATAAGCCATATGCTGGCCATCATGTTTTCTAGTAGTTGCATGTATCATGGACAGTTGCATGGTTATCAATGACAATATAACTAAACTATGAAAGATTCCTTTTTTTTATATAATGAAAAATGTACCTCGCATTAATACGTTCATGTTCAGTAGTGCGGAACACACTATATCGTCTGATTTCAAGTAAGGGACTCACGAATAATGCTATTCAGAATCATGAAATTTTAATAGCTCTTGATATGAACGACCGACAAATTTTGAACAACACAAACGAACAAACTTTTAAAACGCCTTCATTTGAAAAACGAAAGTTCATCTAAAACGACTCGACAAACGAGATTTTGGTGCCTAACATTGATTTATGTTATTTGATTTTTACTACATTTAGCGTTACTACAATTGTCGTAGAAAATTTACTACATTTGTCGGAGTTACTACATTTGTCGGTGTAACAACTTTAAGCACTATTCTAAAGAGCTGGTGAAAATATCACTTTTGTTCATGAAACCCTTTTATCATTGTACTTATACATTTATTTGTTTTTGTAAGAAGATGAGATCTACCATTACAAGATTAATACGACCTGTTACCGGTATCGATGTTGCAGCGAAACTGCATAGGTTCTGTGACGCAATTTTTTATTTCAAAGAATAATGAACGACAGCCATGAGGTTAATGATGCTATTTGTATTTATGGCAGTCGCCCGGTTCTATCAACCTTATATCCCTGAATTGGTGCCAGACCTTTTTATCATATATCTGATATTCATTTGTGGAAAGTGAAAATTAAAAGCAATGTAGTTTTTCATGAAACACTTAAATAGTTCAAAAATACTTTCAGTTGTAGGTAAATACTTACTATAGAAAATATATGGAAATGGATCTAAACGATAAAGTCAAGTTGATAAACCATAATGAGAGATACGAACGTACAATCAATGTATAAAGACACTATAAGCATATAAAGAACCGTTTAGACATTTTCTAAGTTCAGACATTTTCTAAGTAGCTTCTTTCTTACGAAATTAAAATCCGACATTTCTTTGCACAAAGTGCATCCTGAACAAATAGGTATTTGCAACTGTGTGGATTCAGATGGTTGTTATGTAAACACAGCATTGTGATGTTAGGTACACTGGAAAACTAGTTTGCTTGAATTTCAGCAAGTGTCGTTTTAATCGTTAGTACGTTTAAAGTAAGGAAAGTGCTTTTAAGGTGAGTTTTTTTGTTTTCAAAAATCCTGGTCTATACAATCTGAATTTAAATCAGATTTTGAAGTTATCGTCAACAGATATTAGTAACTCCCAGGTGTTACACATTTTCTCTTGGATATTATAGCATAGAAAGTTCCCTTCTTTCGCATAATGGCATTCAAAGCTTTCTGGCCAGCGATCGAAAGTCACTTTCAGCTTTATTTTCAGTGCACATGCCTTGAGATATAAATATGCCAATATAGTGTCAAATGATTTTGTTTTTTAGATGAGCTTGTATTCTGTTGCCATCGTGTTATTGTGTATTGGTGCATCATACTGCATGACAGACTGTAGTCATGAAGATAAGGTCATCAAAACATGGGAAGGGGGTCAGAAGATCAATTCTAGTTTTTTCACAACATATATTAAATGAAAATGTCAGAAAGTTTTTGTAATCTTGCGAATAATGTAAAAAATATATCTTCATCTAGAGAAAAGGAATAATATTAGCTATTGCATTATTGATAACTGTGACCCTGTTATTTAAATTTTGTAGGAAGAAGGGGAGAACTCCAGATCACTGCCAACACAAACGATACAGTTACAATCGTCATGTCGACAGCGATCAGTCGAGTTGATTTCTTCTGTTTGAAAGTAAAGCTTTTAGTATCATTAAAATAGTTATATTGGTGGCTAAAACACAAGCACTTGTAAAATATAAGCTGACAATATTTTTCTTTCATAGCTTCTTAGTAGCGAAGGGGTTGCCTTCCAATATCAGGTAAGGCAGTGGTGTCCATCTGGAGACGACGGAAAACGAAAAATCACATATGCCCTATATTATATCAATAATGATGATAAAGTTGAGATTACTGACGTGGATGTGAATGGAAAAATGTATTGCAAGGAAGATGTAGCATGCTCGTCTTGGGTTCATGTTGACAATGATGGACCTGGATTCCAAGATGGCACTATAACAGTTCCTGTAAAGAAAGCTCTAACTTCGTGGAAGTTCATGGTATGTAGATTTTCGGGGTTTTTTCGGATGGGTTAAATTTGAAAAATCTTGGTCAAGTAAAATGAAAAGACCTGCTGTCTCTAATGACTTATAGTTAGCTTCTTCTCAGTTTAATGTCTTAGCTTCCATACATTAAGATAGTGTCAAAAAACAAACTCATTTGAATTGATTATACACTTTAAACTTTACACATTATTGGAAATGAGGCGATAATTAGAAAAAGTGATTTCTGAAATAACATTTTGTATGACAAATTAAATATCTATTTATATAAGGCCAAATACTTAAACCACCAAGATTTGATGCAACAAAAATCTGTTTTGTTTTTTTATAGGTTGGATTCGATCGAGATGTCACGGGCTTTAATATCAATGAGGGGCAGCCAGATCCTGATGCTAAAGACCCCTGCCCTAAAATTCAGAGTCAGAAATCTTATGAATATAATAAGAACATTACAGCTAGCACGTTTAAGATGAAGTATTATTTGTCCTTCATCGAAAGCCAAGGTGTTCCTAAGATTGTGTACGTCGATCTGTACGATTCTGCAAACTCCAATCAGTGTGGAACTAAACCAACATGTCCTTAAGTTACATATTGTACACCTTGATGGTATAATAAATGCAAATATATTAAAATAGAAGAATATTATTGAATAGTATGTTTTTCATCTGGAAATCAGTACCATGAAAGTTTTACTCATTTTTATTGTCTTTTTGACAAATTGTATGACAACTATGTAACGTGGCTTAAAACTGATTTAGTTGTTCCTAATAATGAAATACCTCTTTCAAATGTCATCTGTATCACTGGACGAAGACCAGCAAAAACCAACCTAATAAAAAATATACCAAAAAGGTAGTGTAAAATGGCAGTTGAATAGTCGTGTCTAACCACGCTTTTAATATTTAAATTGCTTCAAACATTGCTAAAAGGAATTGGGAACAAAGAAGGATAGTCAAGACAACTCGACCGCAGTGGAGTCTTTTAAGAGAAATTCGGACAAGATGATATTAAGTTACCCGCTTTTCCATCTAACGTCATGTTTGAAGAACTTACCGTTGTCGAAGACGCTGTTTTCATTTTCGAAAAGTGTATATTTTGAAAAAGCACGAAAAAAAAGTCTTTCAATATAATTAGAATTAGCCAATTCATCTGAAGATGATGAGATGTATCCATGATCATATTTTCCCTTATAACCAAAGACAATATTGCCGGTGATATCATTTGAACTAATTGAGAACAAGCAGCGTAGGTTTTAGAAACCTTCCCAATTATTTTCGGCATTTAAGTGTTTGACTCAACAAAGTTTATTCAATACTCGTTCAATGTTTTGATAAATATACTGCCATGTTGAATGACTAGAGGAAAGATCTTTTGCATCTCTAGTTTGCATCATTGAAGCCTTTCGTAATCATGAAATACGTAATATCCCAGTACCAAGACGTAAACTTTGGCTTTCAAACATTGTTTTATAATCATTGAAGTGATTTGTAAATAACTTCTACAACCTTGTTATTATGTGAATATAACACATTTTACAACCGCTATTCCACACCTCAAGGGTACTTCAACAAACAATTACATCAAAAATAGTTTATGTATATATTTCAAAGTAAAGTACAATTGTCACTGAAAAGAATTGCTCAATCGAATGGAAAGTTGACTAAGAGTTGACTAATTTTAAGTGTTCTCATACAAATGCAAACTAAATGAAGTGGGTATACATTAATCGCGAAAATTTTCGGAGGGTTTTAATTTCAGACAAAACAGTTGCCTGAAAATTTTAACTTCGAAAAATTTTGGAAATTCGAAATTTCAAAATTTCTTATGAGTTGCAAATTACGAAAGACCATAAAAAGAGATTTGAAATCCTCTTCTTTCGTATAGATTCTTCCTCTTAAGGACGTAACTCTCTCTCCAGCCAGAAGACCCTTTTGAGTGTTAGGAGGGTACCATGTGAAGTTGATATAATAACTTGACAAAACAAACGACTGTCTTATTCTAACTTTGCCGTCCGAAATTGAAGGCAAGAAACTTCCAAAGTTTTTTTATCCGAAAATATTTCGTCCGAAATTTTTGGGTCCGAAAATTTTGGTAATTAATGTAATTACAAAAAGAATCTCAACCTTCATTTTTACTTCCATAAATAAGTTGAATAGAATTCTGTAAACGGCGTTTTAAGTTAGTGTCTTGCACATCGATTTGACTTGAACAAAGCTCGCAATCGTTCAAATATTATAACATTGATTTCTTTCACTGTTGCAATGAAAATGATTCCATCACATATTATATTTGCGAAGTTGCCTATTGCCATGTAGTCCATAAGCGCTTTCAGTTTATCATAACTAACATTACCAGAATTAATAATTGCAAATAACATAACTATACCGTTTGGTACACCATACCAAACTATGTAGGTACCAACGACAAGAGCTGGTAATAGACTTTTTAGAGTATTATTTTCGGGATGACTTTGGTTGTGTCTTTTAAGCTTACGAATAATCAGTATATTCGTTACGACGAATACAAGAAACAAGATGGCTAGTAACAATATAGACGACATTTCATATAATGAGAAAACAATGTCTTTAATTGAATCGTTAATTGCTACAGACGACAGTACCAAGATCGCAATTGACAATATCAAGCTCCATGTTGCCATGACGATTTTTGTTTTGTATTTCCTAATCCAAGATGTTGGGTAATGAATGTTGTATTTGAAAATCAAATAACGATCCAGTGTGAGAAAGGCTACTGAAAAAACATACAGAAATGAAAATGTGTAGTTAGTTACTCTTAGAAAGTCATGCATTGAAAGCACTTTCAACTGCAAATTGTTGATTTTTTGATATAAAGAGTTTGACCAAAAATTCATACAAAGTAATACGTTACTGCATGATACACTGATGAGAATAATGCGTTGACTGTTTCTTCGTGTTTTTTTCTTCACCAATGCTAGGATACAAATGATTTGAATGAAAAATGCGCATATTGATAAAGCCAGCACTATCTGAAACAACAGAATTTCTTCCAGACCTTTTATTTCAACCATTATTATGTTAATCGAACAAGTCCTTTTTTGTGTGTCCTTCTCAAAAGAGACAAAACCTTGAATATCAAAGTGGATTTTTACCGATTTTTATTTAATATAATGTTATTAATTGTGTTTGATAGGTGGTCTAGTCTTCGTATAGGAAAAACCTTATTTTTTGTTATTGTTTGACAGCATGAAACAACAGCATTAAAAAGATTTTAATCTAATGTTTTTTAAAGAAATGTATAGAAATAAAAATAATAGAAACAGAAATAAAACAGAAATATAGAAAAAAAATAAAATAAAATAGAAATAAAACTTTTTACATCTTTCCTGCAAAAATAGAAAACAATGTTTTAAATACCCAAACTGCAAGAGTTTTATATATTAGGTACTTATTGGGCAAAATCGTCAAAAAGTCACTACGACGAAGAACAGTTTCATTGAAATAGTCTGGAAGAGAAAGTGTGTGCTTTAGTCTGGCTTGTTTGCGATATCTTCATGTGAAACAACTTGCTAGATATAAAAAGCTGTTGAGTCGAATATAAAAAAAAATCTGTTGAGTTTCTTTTCCCTTGGTGATGTTTTGAGAACTGACACAAAAATTATGTGAGCATACTTATAAAATGTAATGTAATGGAGATAATAAGTATTAAGAGATAAATATTGTTGAGATAACATTCGTTTACGTAGACATTATTATGTAGATAAAATAAAAAACATTAAAAAAATTTTTAGATCAAATTTGCTTTGAACTTAAGGTGAAACCTTAACATGCTATAATCAATGTGTTTCAACCTCCTGTGTGTACATCGATTTTTGAATGCTGATTTACCTACCGACTTTTGTGACATTTTTAATTCCATAGAGATTGATCATAGATATGTTACCCGTACAACCTCGAACCCAGGGTCTCTTGCCTTTTCGATATACGGATAGCGGCAAAGAAGACCCTGGCGAAAATTAACGAATTCTATTGGCTGAAAATATTACAACGACTGCAGGATTTTCGAGCCAAAAGAAGAAATCATCCGAGTTACTGCTGAGGGAGATAAGAATTGGAGTCTAAAAATTAAATTATTCAAAATAACATTATTGTAGCTGTCATTTGAATTCACAAAGCACTGGTATGGTAGCAGTATGTATTTGCATTGAGAAAGGCTAACAACAAAAAGTTCTTAAAATAATCAACAAGTGATCAGGATAAATTTTCATGCTCTTTTGAATGATAAAACAACAGAATAGTGATGAATTATGGCAGTCTTTTTTAGAAGAATATAGTTTCTACGAACTTTAATTGTAGGCTCACACACATGTACTAAAATTTAAGAGCACATTTAGAGATATGAGCATCTTCAAACATTTCTGGGAAGAAAACATAGAATCATTAAATTTATATAACTAATTTCAATTCACTCAGATTCCTTATTAGAATTTAGTGGCTTCAGTTGATGAATATAAATCACAACGTTTTTGAAGCAAAATTGTTCAATATGTGGGTCTAAACAAAGCGTTGCAATCCAGAATTGGAATCAAAAACTAAAACAAGCATGTGCACATACATAGAATGAAAATGTAAGCAAAAACAAACTTCAATCTTTGATCGTTCAAAAGGCGAAATAACTTTTCAAAAAAGTAAAATAGATCGCAAGACATAATCCTTTAAAGTCACTTAGGTCGCATATTTTAACATATTCACTCTGTTAGATTTCATTAATTTTCTCACAAAAAATTGAGCTGTTTTCCTCTTTTCTAAAAAAAGCTCGTTTTTTTCATCTTCGTTTTTCTTCTTCCATTTTCATTCTTTCTCCAAATTTTTTATATCATGAAAAAGTGCTTTTTAAGCTTGACACAGCGCAAGTTCATTTGAAACGTACTTTAATAAGTATATATTGACGCTTGGCACTTGAGAAAGACTTCATAGGTTAAAGAATTGTGAAAATTTTAAAAGTTGTGTTTTTCTGTCTTCATTTAGCCTGGTACCCATTAGGCGGTGTTAAGCTTAACACCACCGTGTTAAGCCTAACGCAGCTTACACGCCTTGGTGTTAAGCTAAACACGTTTGCAGTGGGTACCAAATTACGTTAAGCTTAGCGCCAAGGCGTTAAGCCTTAACGCACCTTAACGTCATGGCGTCTAGAATGAAGATTTTTAGGTCGTTAACGCCTTGCGTTAGGCCTTAACACACGAGGCGTCTAGAATGAAAACGATTTCATTCTAGACGCCTGTGTTAAGCTGTGTTAAGCATATTTCGAACGTTTTAATAGCTTTCGAACGTTGGAATATTCTATTTTGTATATTGACATACAAGGAAAAATCTTTTTGTAAGTAAAATGTAATGCTGAGTCGTTGAGATTAACAAAGATGGACGATATTGCAATAGCTGAAGAAGTTAGAAAATTTCCAGCCTTGTATGACAAGCAATGTAAAGAATACCACAGAAAAGATATACAAAAAAACTACATTATCATCTAAACTAAACATTATCATCTAAAACTAACATTATCATCGCCATTAGCAGGAGATAGTGCTTGTTCACAGCAGCCATTTTGAATAAGACTGATGCTTGATTTTTGTTTGTTTTTAGTTACCAGCGTTAAGGCGTTAAGTCACAAGTGTTAATGGTACCCATTTAAACAAGATTCGCAAAAATGCGACTATATATTTCCCCCAAGTTGCAAAAATCGTGTGTACACTGATAACCATAAGAAAAATGATACAGCTACAATGGTAAAGCTACCATCAACTTGATACTCATATAAAAATGCTGTCCATACTGATCAGGGTGGAATTGAACTTAATACCACAAAAAAACTTATTTTGAACTTTATGAAAAGAGCATCAAATGATAAGGTTTCTCTCACAATTTTTGCCAATGTGTTAAAATGTGACTGAGAAGTTACTATGGACATCATAATTAATATAATGATCTTTATTCCTGCAGAAGACAAGTTTTCTATCCTTTACACACACAGGAAAAATATAATTCAATAGACCACTTGCTTTCTGCAACTCAGATGAAACTCTCTTACAAAATTATACAATCAACTTTGTATAAAGGTTTACAAAAGAAGAAGAGAAAATTGTCAAACTTTGGAGTAGACATAAAAGCAAATATATAACTATCAATGGAAATCAAAAACCAATCTTTACTAAAACATATTATAAGTAGCATTTCAAATTAGGAACGAAAAGAGTTATTTTCAAAAAAGAGAAGGCTTTAGAATGACAATTTGTCAAATTAAATTCAAGTATTCAGAATAAACATCTCTGATTCGAAAAAACATGTTCCCACACATTATTAATTTGATAAAAATGACCTTCGTAAATCTCAAATGAAAACAAAATATTTTGGTAGTGAAAATAAACATCCATAACCAAATCACTATATAGCTGGAATGTGTTTTAATTTACGTTCGTTGTTTGTAATGAAAATTGTCAGATATATTAACTTTTGCGAGACAGTATCAAAACAGCATACATGATCATGGAATTCATATGTTATTGCATCAAACGACTATCCAGGGAAGCACATTCAACCAGATTATTTCATGCTTGTTTACGTGTCTTAATCCTTTTAATTAAAATATATACGTTTGGTTTTCTGAACATCTTTTTGCATATACGATATCACGTTTTTATTTGCAGTTTTTGTTATGTACTCTTTGAAATAAATAACTCTTTGTTCTCCACATAAAAAGGGTTTCCTTCATATGGCTGTACATGTGTTTTCAGTTGGACTAGCTACATTTTATTATCAGGATACAAAATAAAAATAAATCTTCAGCCTGGCTTTTAATAATGAACTTTCAACTTTGCACTGAAATCACAGATTCAATGCTCTACTATTCCAAACATGTAATCACCATTCATCATAACGTTGTTATCAACAACAAAAACAAAACGTCTATTACATTATTGATATCGCTTTTTCTGTTTATCTTGTGTTCATTCAAAATTTCTTATTCAAAAGTTTTTACAAAACACTAAGGAAAACACTGAACTAAAACGAATTAATACCATCATTTAAAGCTTTATCTCTTAAATCATCCGAATCAAAGCTAGCATACAAAGCAAAACTCTTCCACTGTCCAACTGCACTGACTGAAAAGAAATGGCGCACTACTTCACTGAAGACTAGCCTCTATTCTTATCTACCTTTGCTAGGCCAAATTTCAATACTGAACTGCGGCTATAAAAGTGAACGAGGAGGAGGAGAAGGAAATGCCGGTTTTAACATATATTTCGCCCTATGGGGAAATATATAATAATGATTTTTCAATAACGCTAGCGCTAGCGCCTGGTGTCAAGTGGCGCTAGCGTTAAGCTTAACACTTCTTAACGCTTTCTAGTGGGTACCAGGCTTTTGTGACAAACACGTATACTGACTCAAATACTTAGACACTTACAAGAAAAAGTTTAGAGCTTTTGAAATAGGCATACATCTACTGACCAGTGAACTAAGCAAATTTTGATATAAATAACAATGTTGAATCATTTCATATATTTGAATAAGTTCTTCATTCCAAACATTATTTCATAAGAATCTTCTCTCACTGTTATGATATCGTATTATCTTCATAGGTTGTTTTTTTACTGTGTGCCATTATTGTTCATCTATATTTTCTTTTGTGGAAAATTGAACCTCAATACACTCAAGTTTTAATTTTCTGTTCATTTTTTACTTTTGTTGACTCTATACATGGTTTCTGTATGTGTCTCCAAAATAAACCACAGCTCGTGACAAAGATAAAATCCACACAACACCAGACGAATTTTGCAATCTCCCTTTTATCATTCAAGGTTTTCAAATGTAATAACCTTGATAAGGAATAAAATCTTTATCAAATCAGAATGCTGTTTAAGTCTTAGAAAAATGTAAACAACTATAAAGTTTTGCAGAAATGAGTTCGAGTGAACTCGACGAACTATATTTGGTATATGTGGTGTCTATTTTGGTTGTAATGTGACTATATAAAAAACTGAATGCACGAGACAAAATTTCTTCGGGCCACCTTTAATAAAAATTACACAGATTTTGTGTAATTTTCATATCATGTGACCAGCGTTCACCAGGGTCTTCTTTGCCGCTATCCGTATATCAAAAAGGCAAGAGACCCTGGGTTCGAGGCTAGTTACTCGCAGTCAGATCATCTTGAGATTCCAGTTATGAACACCGTCACATATGGTCTCAAATCGTTTTAGAACCAGACAACCAACCAGTAGA
Organism: Turritopsis dohrnii; assembly: GCA_027922465.2. Taxonomy (NCBI): domain Eukaryota; kingdom Metazoa; phylum Cnidaria; class Hydrozoa; order Anthoathecata; family Oceaniidae; genus Turritopsis; species Turritopsis dohrnii. The sequence goes on along the minus strand of BQMF02000138.1, from coordinate 538,378 downwards.
ATTTTATCTAACTTTTAAATCTCATGCGTCAACCAAAATTCTCTTAATTGCCTATCCAGAGTATTAAACGCTTTGTTGAGTTCTTTTATCTTGGGCAGTATACAAATATAGCAATATACAAATCCAGTCCTTTATGTTACTTTTTACTTGTGAATTCAGGGCCGGCGGAAGCACTACGACCACTAAGGCTAGAGCTCCAGGACTTTTTTTCTGTCTAGATAACTTTTTAGTTTGTTTATTTATTGAAAAAAAAACGTCTGAAAAAAAATCTAACCATGGATTCATTTTTGTTTCTTTTTCGTCATATTTTTTCTTTTTCTTCTTTTACAAAACCGATTTTCATGCAACTCTATTGAAACCGCAGTTGCCAACGTTTGAAAAAGATATTTCCGAAATAACTGACGTAAATTTCACAGATATTGTATAATATTTGAAAAATGTTTATGAAATCTTCACGTTGATAAAAGAACGCTTCTATCCGAAGTGTTTCGGCTCGCAAAATTAAATTTGACGTGTTCAGCAACAAATGCTACAAGTGAACAATCATTTAGTGCACTACGCCGTGCAAAAATGTACCTCCAAACTACCATGACTCAAAAACGTCTGAATCATGTCATGGTTTTACACGTTAATAAAAGATGGAACAGATTCGTTGAACCTCGTTGATATAGCCAATGACTTTGTAAGTGGTTCTCAACGCCGTCTTTCCATATATGGGCAATTTTAAGTGACTGATTTCAAAATAACACAGATTCTTCTTAAATCCAAATCTACGCAAATATTTGCATAGGATTATAGCTTTGCATGTTTTGACTTTCATCGTTTTGTATTAAAGAATAACACACTGTAGAAACCTGGTAAACAACGTTTATTCACTTGTATTGTGAAAAGGTTATGACTTTAGATGGTTCGCCCGGAAATTCGTTGTCATAGACAACATTGTGTTAACAGCATTCGTTTATGTAATAAGATATAACAAACCACATAGTCACTTTCGGAAATATCATTTTCAGTCAAAAATTGATAGCTGTTTCAAAGGCTTAAAAGTTTAAAATTTTCTTCGTCGCCCAACCACAATGGCCGACAGTTTTCCATTATGTCATTTGGTTTGGCCGCACAATTTCTAAAATGCTTCCGCCGGGCCTGGAATTAGGTATTGTATTACATATATTGATTTCTTATTTGTATTATTTTTTATTTATTTTTATTCTTTTACTTTTAATTAGGTTTTGTTTGTTTGGCTATCACCAGTGATTAGTTTTCAACTATGGTGTGATGACATATACAGTAACATAATTTTTCGATTTTCTCTTCTTCTACTTTTCCATTTCCTACAAAAATATACATCATTAGGGAGATTCGTAAACTCGACGAGCCTGTTACACGAAAAAAATCAATTACTTGTGAGAATTTCTTTAAAACTGTTCTACTACAAAGGTACTCCAGAGATTTAAACCTTTTTATTGTATCAAAAGGAACATCATTACTTTGCACGCTTATTTCCAGTGTTGATGTGAAGTTTCTAATGACTTTATAGGGAGAAATTCACGAACAACTCTACGAAGTTGTATATAATTCCCCACAAATCTATAGAAAAACAGTTTCGTGTAAACGAAACATGATATTTCCGAATCTCACTAATGAGAAAGACCAAAAGATACGGATTCCATCGATATGAAATTTATAAAAATTAATTGGATATTTCCTTCAAAAACTGCGATGTTATTTTTTGATTCCAATTTTTTGAAACACACTGTAAATAAATCAAATCAATCAATCAATCTATAGAAATGACGTTTCAACACATTTGTCCACCGTTACCGCTCATGGTCTGGTATTTGGTTAATATCTAATCTCGATCATCCATTGTTCACAGTTTAAACGTCTGTTACTTCTTTATGGGTTAACGAGATTTGTGATCACAAAATGTTAAAAGTCTTCTGGATAAAAATTTAAAAAAACTGCATTGCACGGATAGGAGTTTGTGGTTTACAAATTGGTCTTTCCTAAATTTCTGTTTGAATGCTGGTTAATGTCTATATATCTAAGTTTAGCCTCGTTTCCATGTAACCTATTGTTTTACTTGAAAACATATCTTTAAGAAGCACGTTTGCGTTGGATGCTTAGCCATAACGGTAATTCAGACAAAGTCTGGTAAAGCCCACGAAAGACAATTTGCTTCCCAGCGGGCACACGACGTCTTTGAGACGTCTCATTTTAATCGTAAAATGGTCGTTTGGTTCTGAGATCGTTTTGCGACGTCGTATGGACGTCTGAAAATGGGACGTCGCAATTGGGACCCTTTTACGATAAATTTGCGACCTGATAAAAATTTTCAAATTTCATTTTGCAGTCATTAAATAGTATAAATCGAGTAACACTTTCATGCTTTTTTAGAGTTTACATTGGTATCGAATTCTGTTTGTTGGTCGTGCAAGGGATGATGTTACGACGTTTTTGGGACGTCTTTATACAGATTAAATAACGACCTTCGAAACAATTACAAATTTAAGATCATTTTGCGACGTCGTTACGATGTCGTTGGGATGTCTCAGTGAAGATGTGATTGGGACGTCTTTTAAGATTCCCACTTCGCGACCATTGAGCGACGTCTTAGGGACGTCTTGGTAAGACGTCTCTACGACGTCTCTACGACGTCTTTGTGCCCGCTGTGTTATTTCGTTTATTGGAAAATAACACGCAAAGGAAAGTTTTGCGAAGTGCATTTCATATTCGCAAACGGCCACCGTACATTTCTATTGAAATTTACACGTTATTTCAATAAAAATGCTTGGACGATTTTGTCTGCAGGGATTGTTCTTTAAAAGGCGATTTCGTTTATTTTTTCATCAATTTCTAGTATATCATCTTTTGTTTACATTTACTAAAAGTAGCGTGTTATAGATACTGCTACAGTATGCATACCTTTAAGGAGAAATATTTCATTAAGATTCATCCAGTTTTCAGAAAAACCCTGGAATCGCCAAATTAAGTCCCATAAATTAAAAAAGAATTTGGAAGAAATATGAATTCTGTAACGGGACACGATTTGTAGGTCTAAGTCGGACGTTAGTTAAAACGTTGCTTTAAAAATGACCATTTTTAGTAGTTGTGTTTCCGACTTATCTTTCCTCCTCTTGGTTATGTACATTACAACAAATAGAAAACAAAAACATTGTACGGTATAATTTGGTATTTGGATCGGCGACATGTTCACATGATCGGCGATGTGAATAATATATTTCATATACAGCTAATCTAAGGAATATCATAAATAAGCCCTACTTTACTGTACGTGTATGTACATTTAATAGGGATCTTACGAAACTACGACGGCAACGTGGACGACGACGCGAGTTCAATAAATAAAGTTCATAAACATTGTAGCTAAATAAACTTCTTGACTCAAGTGTACAATTTCCGCTGTATTTTGATTCATTGAAGATGAATATCTTGCATGTTGTCGTCTTCGTTGGCGTTGTACTTCCGCAAGGTCCCTAATGTGTGACTAAGTGCGAAAAAACCCCTAAAAGGAGGAAACATTATCTCCGAACCGAATGTTCTGTAATGAGTACCCTCGAAGTATAAAGGGTCTATTAACTATAATCTATTAGAGTAAGAAAGAAATGGCACCATCTTTCTTCACCATTCTTCTGACACATTGTTCGATACCCATCAATGAGGCAGATTCGTAAAATCAACGAGCCCGTTACATGAAAAAAAATTAATTACTTATGAGAGCTTTTGAAACCTGTCCAACTCAACAGTTACCATGTTGGTGCGAAATTTCTGATGACTTTAGGGAAAATTTTATGAAAAAACTCCGCCAAGTTGTATACAAATCCCCACAAATGTATAGAAAAAATAGTTTCATGTAAACATAACACGATTTTTCCGAATCTCCGTAAATCGAATGGGAGTTAGTTGTTCTTGATGCCTTCATCATCGCGGACTTAATTATTCATCGTTGAATGTGTAGATAAAGGAAACAAGAGCCAGATGGCGCAAAACGGTAGCAGCAAGTTTACTTTTCAGACAAACGCTTTCGAAATTTTACAAAGTATACTAAAAACTTCTTTACGGTGTTTTCTGGGATATCTCACTGGTGGAAAACAGGCATTAACGATAAATTTGATGAGAATGATTAATTAGTGTAAATAGGGTTTAATCATAAAACACCAGCATTAATTATTTATTTAAAGACAAAAGAATTATACATGCGTGAGCTGTGTAACATATGTTTTTTTTATAAGAAATTTTTTCATAAGAGCCTATGTAGAAAAAAAAAAGTTTGTTTATAATAATAATTTCTGATGAAACCAAAATTGAATTCCAACAAATAACTGCCTTTTTGAAATAGGTCTTTGAAAGCCGTAATACACAAACACAGTGTAGCAGCTAACAAACGAGGTAATAAGGGCCAATAAGAAATTTTGAACTGTTAAGCTTTACTAACAAGGAAAGCAACATATCAAGTATTTTCAGTTAGCGTAATGAGCTAAAAGTCTCATTTTTATGTACGCCTATTTGATTAGAATTCGAATGAATTCTTATTTCGTGGATTAAGTTATAAAATATCAGGTTATGTACTTTTAAAATAAAAGGTAATGTACTTTTAAATGTTTGATATGAAAAAGCTTCCAAATTATGAAGGCTGCGTTCCTTCATTAGAATTTACATTGCGCTTTTGGTAGAGTCCCGTAGACTCTAAATCGCAGACTACTTGCCATTTCGGCCGGAGTAGGAGGAGGAGTAGGAGTAGTAGGAGTGCACGGGTGTTTTAATACGGTATTCGCTATCGCTGCTACCGTAATAAAACATGTATAGAAAAACTTATGAAAAAACATTTTACCAAATTTGTTGCTAAGCATTAATAGAAAATATACATATATATGTCCCGCCTTAGAAACCTTTCTTTGTGTAAGTTATTGGTTTTTTTTATTAAAGTATCTAAGTTTTCGAAATAAATGAAGCAATGCAACGCCGTCAAATTCACACATGGAATTCTAAAGATAATATCACAGAACAGTTTCATTACTTTATGCATAAATTAGACAATTGACACCGTATGTATATTAACCATTTCAAGTGTCTTGATAGCAATGTTGCTTAACTTTTTGATAAATTTTTTGCTTTTAAACTTGTTGTTTATAAAAAACGCGTATAAAGCAAAACGAAATGTGTCTGAAAACAAGCGGCTGAAAAATGTCAAAATGACAAACAAACGGTAACCGAACGATTGTATTAAAATGACAAACAAACGGTAACCGGACGATTTTTTCGTGGAGATTTTCTTGTAAAAAAACTGGTGACTTTAATTTTTTCACGACTTCCAAAGCAGCTCATTTTCATTAAATATCAAGTTGAAAGGTTTCACATCCTTTTAACATCTTTTTGAATTCTTGTAACTGATTGAGAAAATGATTCGTGTTGACAAATCGACAATGTTGATTCGGCTGACAAATTTTGACGCAGTTTTTGCGTCACCGGCAGAATTTTCTGACATCACTGAATCATTATAACGGCGTGGGCGGATCTCATACAAGAATTAGCAACTACCCAGTGACGATCCGCCCCGCATTTTGTTTTGGTTTCTGCGAGATATGAATTACCGTTGATAAGCAAACGATCATCACCATTTGTACATTAATGACTTTTTAATTGCTATAAAGTTCACTATATCTAAAGACTTGAATACATTATAGGGAATTACAGTAAATTTTGTTTACCAAAAAAAGCAAAAAAAGCAAGAGGACAACCTAAAAATTCTGTCAATGAATGTGAAACTCAACTTTCAAAGTATTTTCTGCGATTATAGGTTATGTAAGTCTTCGATATGATAAAAAAAACTGTTTCTAGTGTGTGAACATAGCTTTATTGTAAGAGCTAAGCAATTATACCTTTGACATCGGAAATCAACTTAATGAAAAACAAAGTTATCAGCAGTTTCGTAATTTAGTTCACTTTTGTTCATGTTTATTAGTGTTGCGGGAAGTAAATAAACAAATACCTCTTGACAGAAGAATGTCGACACAAATTCTCTCGACGTTTATAACCACGACACCCAATGGTTTTCCCGACGACGAAGAAGAAGAAGAAGAAGAAGGGCTTTCTATAACAACTTTACTCACACCAAAACTGGTTATTGCCTTAATCGCTTTGATTCTCAACTCTGGTGTCATCGTATACTTTTTTAAGAAGTCAAGACGCCTTCGAGTAGCCGAGTGTCTGTTGTTGAGTCTGGCTATTGCTGATGGTTTGTACGCATTGTTGACTTTGGTAAATGTCTTGTTACTTTTCATTGAACATAACTACGAAGTGGATAGCGAAGCCGTGGCTAGTATTACTAGTCAGTTCACGTATTTTTCAATTTACGCTTCCATATTTCATTTGATCACTATAGCGCTCGATAGAGTCGTAGCTGTTATGTTCGCTTTCAAATACAAGCTCTTTTCACATAAGGCACCTATAATGGTAATTATCATCGCCACTTGGGTTTCAACCGCCGTACTCCAAGGCGCCATAGCTATCTATCAGTACAAAGATGGAATAGAACAGGGCCACGAAAAAGACCTGGATGTTCAGAAAATTGCTGGTGGTTTGATTTTTACAGCAGGGTGTATCCTATTTCTCATCTATTCGCTTATCATCTGGAAAATAGTGACCATGATTGTCCACCGCCCATCGTATTTGTCAGCCTCACCAAACATCTCCAACAAAAAAAGTGATAGTCAAGCTGAAGTAAAAGCATGCGTCGTTGCTATTCTCGTTACAATCGGTTTTATGGTATTTACGTTTCCAATAGCAACATTCCCTTACGTTACGTTTGATGAGTTTACCGTCGCCGAAAAGGTCTTTCTCGCTTTCGAGTGCTTACTGATTGGAAATTCCGTGTTCAATCCGCTTGTTTATTTCTGGCGAGTATACTTCCTGAAACAAACACGAAAAAAGACATTGGAAAACAGAAGTCGAAATGGTACCGTTTCGACTACTAGGACAGAGTCCATGATCACACTTTCCCGTTTAAGCAAAGACAATGTCGCCAATGATATCATTCACAAATAATAATAAACCAATTTCCACGTAATGACCATGGCGAATGGTTCAAAACACTATAGAGTGTCTGGTCATTGTTATCTAAATTAAACCAATATGTTGAATGGTGTTTGATTAATGACTTGATGAAGATTGAAATGTGTTTTATTTTGTTGTTTTGTAGGGTTTTTTTTGCAACATCGATGTGTGTCGTTGCATTCTTTTCATTAGGTGTTTCAACCTAGATCGATAAGTGTTACTGCAAAAAATCTTTGTGGTGCACTGGCCACGATAGCTTTGATATTGCCTTACATTGATTTCCGTTCAACCTTTGCGTTGTCTTCGTCAAATGCCAAATGCCTGAGCATTAATATCCTGGTAGAGAATAGGATAATATCACTTGTGAAAGCCTCATTTCATATTTCAACTTATTTTATGAAATGCACGTCCAATACTACAATATAGGTGAAATTGCCATAATCACTTTAATAACCCGTTCTTCAACTGTTTATTTCATGGCCAAAAAGTTTTCTTAGAGCACTTATTAAAAAAACAGACTTCACCATTACGTCATTGCAGACACTGATTTTAATTTGTTACGTAACTACACGTGATAAAAAATAATTTTTTAACGTCATAATTAATCAATTTGAAGAATGCAGTAATGTGTTATTTAAGGTAAATATTATATAGTAATGTGTAAACAACTCATTCTTCTGCCCAGATATATGGTGGTAGCGAGGGTTTTCTTTGTTAAATGTCAACAAGACTGTACTACAGTTTTTGCTAATGCAAATTTGGAGAAACATTTCGGTCAGTTTTCAGGTCATTTTTGAATGCGATGAAACATTTACACATGAAAATCAAAGTTAACAAAAGCGAATGGTTTTGTTACCTGAGCGAAAATAAACAAAATCAATAAATCTATATACTTTTATATCACTTTGGTAAAACAAATAGATTTCTTTTTAATTTGTTACATCCTTTTTAGAAATTCACTTGACTTGTCTTTGAAAATAAGGCGAATTGCTTTGCAGTATTCTTCGTCAGTTGAATTGTCCTTATAACTCAGTTATTGATAATGCTACTGCATAGCCAATTTGACTAAATTCGTCTCACTTCAATGGCGGAAATTTGTTAGATGCAGAGGCGATATTATGGAGGAGTACACTGTCACGAATTATGTTTAGTAATTGCACGTTTTTCTTTTGTTCTCTTAATAACTTAACTCTCCTCCAGAAAGTTGACTATGTTTTAAATCCACCTATGAGAGTTTAAGCTTATTTTTACTGTTGTAGAGCAGAATGTACCGAATGTAAGACATCGTATTAGTGTTTCTGGTGCCAAATTTTGTCCTATTTAAGAGAACCGTTTTTAGAGTTACAGCAACTAGAACCGATATTAATATCGAACCGGTAAGGTACAGTACCTTAAATTTTCTTCTTGACTATTTTCAATCCCTATACCTTCAACATTAGCTACAGCTGAGTGTTTGCCACTTATTAATAGGTGGCATTTATCAGGGCTTGTCTTCATTTCGTTCTCGCAAAACCACAAAAATATCTTACTTGCTGTTTTTTCAAGTGACGTTTTAACTAGATCAGTATTCTCATCAGTGACATAGAGCGTATCGTCGTCTGCGTAGCTGGCAATCTCAGCATCATCAATATTAAAGAAAATAAGTCAAAGAGAAAAATATTGAAGATTAGAGGACCTAATATCGATCCCTGTGCCACCCCGTAAATGACATCAGGCCAAACTATACACCCAAGCATCTAACAGCTTCAAATATATTCACGGGTTCAGTATCGCTGGAGCTGAACCGAATAAAGGTTTTGTAAAATTATTTGTTACCCTGGAGACGTGTGTTACACCGTCAAATGTAGTAACTCCGACATATGTAGTAAAATTCAACGACAAATGTAGTAACGCTATATGTAGTAGTCAACGACAAATGTAGTAACTCCGACAAATGTAGTAAGCCTCCGCTATATGTAGTAAACCTTTACAGCCGCAGTTGTAGTTGTGGCTGAGGCTTAAAACTTGGCAGGTGAGATATTGTTAAAATTCTTAGGCCATATTTGGTACTGATGACGTCATTATGACGTCACAGGTACTTTCTAGAAAAGCAATTTCCTACTACAGTTGAAGCTCAAAACTTGGCACAGGGGATTGTTACGTTACAAGAATTAAAATACTTGGACCAAATTTGGTACTGGTGACGTCATTATGACGTCACAAGAATTTTTTTAAGAAACAACTTCCCACCATATTTGAAGCTCAAAACTTGGCACAAAGGATTGTTACATTGAAAAAATTAAAATGCTTGGACCAAATTTGGTACTTATGACGTCACTATGACGTCACAGTAATTTTCTAGAAAAGCTACTTCCACATGTAATTGGAGCTTAAAACTTGGCACGGGGATTTGTTGCATTGCAAGAATTAAAATGCTTGGCACAAATTTGGTACTGGTGACGTCATTGTAGCGTCACAGGATATTTAAAGAAAAGCTACTTCCGGATTTGGGCATTAAAACAAGGCAAATAACCTTAATATTTTATAATGATCTTGGAACATCGCCAGTAACATTGCTGTTTGTCAATTCATTCCCAATGGTCTGATATTATTTGATGTTAAAGGTAAGAATGCAGTATAAAACAAAATGAACATTAAAACGTATAATACTTAAAATATAGTTAACTTCCCCAAAGATGTTAACAAAATAATGGTGCTACGTAATAAAAATATGTCTTCATTCTTTCTTTTTGAAAGAAATGCACCAAACTTTTTTGTCCGAACAAAACCAAACAGTTAAAAGTGCTATGGCCAGTATACTTTCGTAATCTGATACCAACCATGACCAATGGCTACAAGAGTTACAAAAGCCGTGTTCCATTGTACTTTGCGATTGTTCTTCAGAGGTCTTTTCATCGAAGATAAAAGCGTGTGTAGGTGTAAGCAAGCTCCACTAACACGACCACAAACTTCAATGATCTTCAATGAAAGACTTCCAAAAAAACTTTCAGTTGTGAGGCAATATCTTGAAAAAATTGCATCTGCAGTGGGACATATTTATCTAGATGGTGCTTTACTAATAATTCATATGAAGCAATCTTTGGGCGCTTGCTTTTACATAAACTTTGCCAATGCTTTACAACTTTCACTACATTTGGCCAGAGTTCTATTGCTCTCTTGGCTACATCTTTATCTTCTACCCATCGTGTAGCACAAAACCTAAATCAAAAAGAAACTCAAAACAAGATAATAAAGCAAATCTTGAACAGTACTAAAATAAATGAAATGATCTCGAAGTAAACCTAAAAAAATTGTTTAAAATCCTTAAAGAGCAGTAATTTAAGTACCGTTTTGGTTGCATTTAATAAGGGTTTGACATTGCAGGAAAATTATTGTTTTTGTAGAATGCTAGTATCAAGAAAAGGATTATATAAATTAGAAACATTATTAAAAGTATAAAAGGTATCATACTTTAACGGGAACTTGCAAACTTCACAAATTTCAATGTAGGTATCTCTTCTTGCAGGTGAATCATCAAAAAGCTTCCACATAGCCTTCATTATTTTGTTCAAACTCCAATCTGTGGCTTCCACTCCAGTCTTAAAAGCACCATGAATCACATGCAATCCACATGAACCTATGTTTAAAACTGTTGCATATTCATTCTCTTTTCGATCGTCATTAAGCAAATCCAAGACTTTCCAATTAGTGTTCGGTCCATCCATTGATAATTGAAGTAGATTTTTTGATACTACTTCTTTAAGTGACGATTGAAGACATTCAAAAAGGTTCTCAGCATTCGCACGTTTCAAAAAGTGGGAGTCATAAAATCTAGTGCTAACTTCGTCCTTATCATTATCCCAAAACCGAAAGTGAACATCCATTTGATCTTCCTGTAAAACTTTGTTCAAACTTTCATCGTATGATAAGACAAAAAAATCTGAAGATTTTATTGATTTTAATAATATATTTTTAAAATACGGTGCGAGTCCATAAGTTATGAGATAGCCACATTTAGTTTTGCTAAGTTGAAAAGATTTAGCGATTTCAGAGTCTATAAACATGGCTTTAAAAAGATCATTCAGTCCGAGACATGACCTGAGAGAAAAATGACTTGAAACAACTTTTAAGCTCCAAAACACTTCTGCTCTTAATGTGCTAGCTGGTACTATCATACTTTCTACAGTTCTTGACTTAACTGATTCTTTCTGCTCCAATTTCTCGTTCTGCTCTGATGACTGCTTCTGTCCAAATGTATTTTTCTGAAAAAAAAATGCTCCTGAATTCGATTGTCTTGAATTACAAATATCACTATGCTTTTTACCACTTGCATGACTTGTTAATGCTGCAATTCCCATATTGGATATATCAAAGTCCTTTTGGCAATAACTACAACGAGCTCTAGTACTATTACCACTCCTCTTTAACCACTGAGAAAATCTAGAGTCACTGAGCCAGGATTCATTAAAGATACATTTATTTTTAGCTGACATTTTCTATCCTGTCTAAAACGAAAATAAGATATCCAAATATTATACTATTCTTTATTACCAAAAAGAAAACAAACAAAGAAAATTCAAAGCACACGAAAGGCAAAAAAGAGACGAGAAGGGTTATAGAAATGATACTCAAAATATTAACCGATAAAATAGCTAAGCGGAAAACTAATAAAGAAAACTAATAGTCTAATTATGCTTGACTTAAACAAAATAACAAAAAATCGTTTTCCAGGACTTTTCCAAAACTTTTGCTCAAAAAACTAGTTTTCCAGGACCTTTTTCCAGGACTAAAATCGAATCCAGGACTTTCCAGGACTTTCCAGGACTTTCCAGGACCAGTGGCCACCCTGAGCTCACTTTCCTCACTGTTTTGTGGCTGCGATCTAATCGTTACTTCCAAATCAGATCCATCTGTGTTATCGTTTAATACATTGAAACATATGTCGTCGTCTTCGTATGAGTACCGTTCAGCTAAACTGACATAATGTTCCCCAGCGTCTTCATGGAGGTGACCTATGACCTATGACCTGTGACCTATCGTTAATTGCACTTTGCGTTCTTCGTTCAGCACTCTTTGATAATCTTGAATTCTTTCCACCCAATTCACCCCGGTTTTAGCAAATGTGGCAAAGTCATAATGAATTTTGTTGCGTAAAGTTCTATGTGAGCGTTCAACCTAAATTGTATGAAAATAAAAAGTTATTAAATGACGTCAACTTTATATAACGGATTTTAATACAGCTCTGAGCGCACAATATTAACAGGTTTTTGAAATAAGGAAACAAATCAAAAATAGGTTAGGGAAAGTAAAACATCTAAGTTGAATTAAAATGTTTATATTCTTTCGAATGAATCAGTACCTTTTCATACGAAATACAACAAAATCACAAAATAGAATATACCCAGAAAAAAGACTTTAAGTGTAGTTAAGGTTCTTGATGAAACACATAACGTTTGAAAGACACTGTATTTCGTTCACTTGCATTTTGAAATCGTATCTGTTATTATTTCTTCCATATCTCATCATCCTGAAATGAAATAAAGAAATACAAAAATAATGTAGGGAAGGTTTCTGTATAAAATTCTGTACACCATTTATTAAACCAATACATTTACACGTTTTGCAAGAGACTTTTTATCTCTAACATCCATAACAAAAAAATCGAAAGAGAATAAAAAAAACTTACAAAAATCCAAATCAGAAGTTTGAATCCAAATGATCAAGTATGTAAATCTGTAAACATAAAGAATACACACCCATCATTTGACATTAAAACTACAGCTTTTTGTCCACTCTAGCAAAATTTTAAAAGCAAAGCAACTAAATCGCTGCATATACATGTTATTACCCTAGCACAACAACCAAGTAGTTTACGAAATTTCAGATTAAAAGATTTACTTACATATTTTTGTAAACAGCACCAACAAGAACTTTTCGAGGAACAACTTTGAAACTGCTTAAGAATTATTTTGGTTCAGATGCGATAATCAAGCGGTGGTATATAGGTTGCAGCATATCATGATATCGAAAATCAACCAGCTTTTAAACATCAAATATGATCATATAAAACCTTTCACACTAACATTAATTCATTTGTCCTTGTAGTTTGACTGAAGATAACAACATAAAGATTTTGTTTCACTCAGTCATGAAATCGAATATCTAACATTCGAAAATCGAATAAAGCGGGAAGACCAAAAAAAGACATATTAAAGACGTCTTTAATATGTCTTGAGGAGAAAGATGTCTTTTTAAAGACGTTTAAAAGACGTCTTGGAAGTGCTAATAAAATACGTACTTTTAAAGACGCTTTTTAGACGTCTTTTAGACGTCTTAGATTTTTCAAGATATATCTTAAAGACATCTAAAAGACGTTTTAGATAGACGTCTTTCTAAAGACGTAACTTAGACTTGATTTAGACGTCTAAAAGACGTCTTGTGCCGGCTGGGTAGTAACCCATGAACTAACCTTTCCTTGCGATTGAGGGTGATATGCACGACTATTACGGATCCTTATCTTTTCATTTTTGCAAAACAGCTTCACGTGTTTCTTGAACTCTCCTCCTCTGTCGCATTGTATAATTTCGGGTTTCCCATGCTCCGAGTACAATATTCTGAGCTTATTTGCAACCAATTCACCTCTTTTCTTCGGCAAAGGCCTCAACCAAACAAATCTTAGAAAAATAAAATATGACACCGTTAAGTGCTTTCGGAGACAGATGAGTAATTACTTTATTGGATAAGAATATATTCTGGTCGGAGTATATGTTTCAACAACATTCTCCTTTTTCCAGAGAAATGATCAGCAGAATAGCTGTTGTTGTTACTTCTTTTAATTTCGACCTAAGAAGTGGAACTGAATGAGAAAATCTCCAATTGAACTATATTCCTTATTCTTATTCTTAAGCCGATTCTCATCTACATTCTTTCACGAAAATTGCAAAGATTTTCACAAAACTACGCATATTTTTAGAACTTCATTTTTCATTCAAGGCGATTTTATAAGCACGTACAAAATCGAATTTCTTCATAAAGCCTGGGTACGAAGCTGTAAGAAAGAGTGGGAATCAAAATTGCTTGAAAACCTAAGATAAGTCTCATGATTTACGTGAAATATTGTGAATTTTGTACTAATTTCATCAGGTTTATCTTATATAACCACTTACCTGCTAAATACATCCATTACTGTTAGAATATATCTGTACATGATGCCATTGAACTTCACTGCGTCTTTTATCATGTCAACCAGATCGATTTGATGGCGTTCTTGGACTTTGCTTGCACGAATTGCTTGTAGCAAGGGTTTATTAGTAAACCGAGCTATGTTTAGCTGAAATAGAGATATACGTGAAATCTGAAGCAGCAAAGTGCAGCAAAAGTAAAATATACACCCGCTAACGCATATTAATCTAAACTTTCCTTATTCATTGCGAACATATTTTTAACCCCCTTGAGTAGGTTAAGGAATGTCTTTTGCTATATTACTAGAACTCGAATGTTTCCGAAACTAGTACTTTTGAAACTGCGATTTGAGTTAGTGTTTTTTACACTTTGGCCAAAAACGTGAGAGCAAATTTTCTTCAAAAATGGTTTTTTCAGTCTCAAATCACGATTATTGAGTGTTTGAGGATGAAAACTTCCAAAAAGTTGCTAATTATAACTTCAAATGCGCTGAAACTTTTTCCCCGAGTAAAAAAGGATTAGATATTTCAAAATATCAGAATTTGTGTTTTTCTTGTTTGAAATTGATACATTCAAATTCTAAGGTTCTAAATAAGATTTTCTCATACCTTTATCCCTGAATTTTGAAAAACATATGCGAGGAGCACTTTTTTATTGCGTATTCCATCATAAAATTTAGCTAAAGCTAAAGGCAAGGTTTTAAGGTTTTTAGTCAAATGTTTTTACATTCTATAGCATCGAAAATATGTGAAGGTTGTATAAAATTACCCTAGAAAGTGTTAATAATGAAACCCCAACTTTTATCGAGTCAATGAGTATTTTAAATTCCATTTTTAACTTGCACTGTGAAAGCAAAATATATTCAACTAGATTAATTATAGAACAAAGAATATTGGTGCATGAAATCATAAACATATAAAGGTAATTGTAACAAATAGTAATCTTGAACGTTAATGACATTATTAAAAAGAGCTAATAAGAATTAATATTCCAAGGAAATATAAAACTATAAACCGTAAACCAAAGTAGCTTCTTACGACTTTTTTCCGACTACTTTCAGCAAATAAGCTCAGTTTTTTTAGTTCTAACCTTCAAGAGATACTTTCTCATTCCAGATAAGGTATTTCAAGAGTCTAGAAGGATGAAATATTCCATTTTCTTAGGTTTTCCTAGTTCTAATAATGCTAAGAAAAATAACGAGGTTAAATCCTAACAAATTTAAACACCGAATAGTGAAAAATATAAACTAAATGTTTTTATCAACTTATTATGAAAGTGCCTTCCGAATAAGGGCATTGTACATGGTTTCATCGAGCATCATGTTCTCATTGATTTCAACATAGGTATCATTGATTTCATCAGGGCATTCGAATTTCTTCTTTGGAATGATTTTGAAAGCAATGGAGGAATTTTCTTCATTCATTTGAGATGGCACTGGTGGAATTTATTTAGGGTGACACTTGGAATTTAACCATTATGTGGTGCTCTATTTGTACGTATATAAGGAATGAAAAGTTGAATTGTTAAAATATTGAGTTGAAGTTTCCCAGTTTCCCCAGGCAAGATAAATTTCATATTCCAATGTCAACTGCCAAATTAGATTATTTTGGTATTTTATGGAATAAACAATCTTAACATGCTCCTAATTTCAAACGTTTTCCATGAAAGGTTTCCGAATCATATTAAGAAACAGGTGTGTAAAAAGGAGCACTTTTGACTGAAATTTAGAGCCTGTGACAAGAGAAATAACGGGAGTTGGGCAGAAAGGCACTTTACGTTGAAGTATTTTTAATTTTTTTTTGCGTAAGAACTAAATGGAATATATCGTTCTTAATAAGCTCTCTATTACATGTAGCGCTTTATCAAGTAATTATTTAACCTTCCTTTCTAGAGGATTTGATGAAATCATTCGAAAATAGTGAGTCATTTTGGATGAATGATTCCATTCGTAATACACATAATTTCTTGTAAATTTGGAATATCTCATTCCAGAGAGCTCCAAGTCGATTTATTTTTAACTCTAATGATAAAGCATGCTTTTTTCTAGATCAGGGATCGATTAAGTATCCTTTAGAAAAAGATAAGTCAAGAATGTAACGTTTTTAATTTAACTCATTAAATATTAGTGTCGAGAAAAGAGGCTGTGCGAAAAATGAAATGTGGAATCCTAACATGCTCCATTTTCAACAAAACGTTCAAAATCAAAAACTAGGGGTGTTTGAGATTGAACGATTGTTTTCTTGAAATCAATTCATCAAGAAAAACCGAACTAAATTTGGATTAAAGCTGGAGATTTTTCAACCGAAAAAATGGAATAACTCTTCCAGAATAGCTCCAAATGGAATAATTCTTCCTTTCATCGGTAGAGAACGCCGACGGGATTTCGCCTGCAAAATTTTAGCCCAAAAGCTTAAAAACTCCAAAGGTTATTAATGATGGAATATTTCTTCCATCTGTCTGATGGAATAAATTTATGATTAACTGCTCCAAAGTTTGAAGAGTCATTACTTTTAGCTGGAAAAAGTTGTAGAGCTCATTTAAAAAGGGATGGAATCTTCAATCTTTTCTCTTCCTAATACAGCCAATAGATTTTGAAAAAAATCCTAACTTGCTGTCTAAAATTTAGATTCAAAAAAGTTTCCAAATTTTCACGTTTTTAGCCAAAGTGTAAAAAACACAAACTTGAACTAAAGTACATTTTGCCCAAAAGGAGTGGATTATCTATTAGTAGAAAATTGATAACATTGTGTATTTTTTAAATAGATCAAACATGGATCCGCCCAATTTAAGTCCATCTACGTCATGCAAAATAGTTGACAAGTTACCTGGCGTGTTGCACTGTGATCGTAAATCTTTGTAACTACTCGCTCACTTGCGCCAATACAAGACTGTTTTAATCGATATCCTAAGTTTCTTGCACCAGCACTTTTTGCTTCCTTATATGCTAAGGGATTGTTCACAAATGACGTCAACCATTTTTTCAAGATTTTTGACCCCCCCTCCCCCCTCTGTCAACCTGCGTCAACTTTGCGTTGCCCCCTCCCCCTCAGTTGACGTCATCGTTTGAGAAGACCCCACCCCCCCCCCCCCCCCCCCCCCCACCCCCCTCCAAAACAAAACAACCTCCACCCCACTTGTCCTTTTGTATGTTAGTTTCTTACGCATTTTTAATAAGACGTGAAAATATTTGCAATGATCTTCGTGCAATTTTTCTGTGATCAAACTCCATCTGTGCTTATTGTTTTACGTTCGTGCATCACGGACCACACATCAAGATCACATTCAGTGTTAACATTTTCATAAGAAACTTTACTTAATTAGAAAAATCAAGGTTCTGCAAAATTGTGTGGGTTGACGTCAACTAGTATCACATCCCCCCCCCCCCCCTCCCCCGTCAACCAGCGTCAACTTTAGCATAACCCCCCCCTCCCCCCCTAACAGTTGACGTCATTTGTGAACAGTCCCTAACTGAACTGTTTTCTTTAATTCCGATTTACGCAACACCAACTTGTTTTCATAAAATATCTTTCCATTTCTTGTCGTTAAATGGTCTTTGTGACGAAATATCTAAAAGAGATAGATGGCTTCCAAGCATTGGCATTTTTGAGACACTCTCACTTAAAAAATGTGAAATTTGTTTTACAAATTAAAAGATTAAACATAAAGGTCTCGTTTACCCTTATCGAAAATCCAGTTTCATTTTTCATATGGCTACTGCAACTTTTTATGACTACAAATGTCATTTTGTAACGCAAAACATAATGAAAATTATACCTTCATCAGTGCATTTTTTTGAATCTTTGTTCTTTCCTTCACTGGAACATGAAACTTTCCAGACATTATTTGAATCATTGCATCATATACTTCACCTTCAATGGCTGATAACGATCTTGGTTGCCTCGAATAAGTTGAAAGAACAACTGCAAGTAATAATAGTAGTAAGCTACTCTTCATTTTGAATCACCATAGAAATACGGAATCACGTGTAGGAACAAAAACTTTCTGTTGACTACTTTCAGTGAGCGATATTAGAATCACATACACAAATTTTGCAAACATTTTTGGGCCGGTTTCCAAAAGAAATCAAAAGAAAATTTTATTTTTTGTGACTATCTTTAAAAGAAAGTTTTCGCATCAATGAACATCGACTTCCATAACATACGATTATCATTTTCTTCAGCAAGCATTACTCTAGGTAAATCTGCAGCATTTCAAAAAATCGCATTTTTTTTTTATCATTTGCTACACAAATTTCAACTAGGCCTTAAAATTCGAAAGTTTTGTTCGATGGCCCTCGCTGCAACACGCAGAAAAACTTGTCGCGTGTACAATTTTTTTTCACGCAACCCCTTTTTTTACACGCAACTTTTATACTTTTTTACACGCACAATTTTTTGTACGCACAATTTTTTTATTACGTGCACACAACAATTTGCTGCACGCACCTAAAAATATATGCTTCACGTACGCTTAAAAAGAAATCTGGTCCTGGTTTTCTGTACTAGTTCATGTATCAGCTACATCGAACTACACAAATCTATCCACAGAGGAGGGAACTTCACTCACTCAACTGAACTCACTAAAGTTCCCTTTTTGGTTTCCAAGACTGACTTATATAGCGAAAGAAAGGAGAGAAAAGGATGGACGACATATAGAATATAGAATCTTCTCAAATTGCTTGGACTCCAAGCATTTTAATTTTTTCAATGTGAGAATTCTCCGTGCTAAATTCTAAGCTCCAATTACATGTGGAAGTAGCTTTCCTAGAAAGTCCTGTGACGTCATAATGACGTCATCAGTACCAAATTTGGTCCAAATAATTTGTTCTTGGAATGTAACAATACCTCGTGCCAAGTTTTATACTTCAACTGTGGTGAAAACTTGCGTTTTTAGAAAATCCTTGTGACGTCATAATGACGTCACCAGTACCAAATTTGGTCCAAGTATTTTAATTCTTGTAACGTAACAATCCCCTGTGCCAAGTTTTGAGCTTCAACTGTAGTAGGAAATTGCTTTTCTAGAAAGTACCTGTGACGTCATAATGACGTCATCAGTACCAAATATGGCCTAAGAATTTTAACAATATCTCACCTGCCAAGTTTTAAGCCTCAGCCACAACTACAACTGCGGCTGTAAAGGTTTACTACATATAGCGGAGGCTTACTACATTTGTCGGAGTTACTACATTTGTCGTTGACCTTTACTACATATAGCGTTACTACATTTGTCGTTGAATTTTACTACATATGACGGAGTTACTACATAGCGTTGAAAGTTTACTACATTTGTCGGAGTTACTACATATGTCGAAGTTACTACATTTGACGGTGTAACAGACGTGAAACACAAACAAACATCGCAACACTTAAATTGGCCCCACTAGAGCAAAATCATGTCTTTACGTGCAGAAGATTTAATGCATAAACAAATGGCAATATAACAAAGAAATATATATTTTATACATACAATAAAAGAAATAACTTTAGCGTAAAACACAGAAATACATAACACAGAACTATATACCCAGCCACACAAAAGCAAACTTTAAATGACAATTCAAAATGTGAATTGAAAACCAATCGATACCTCCCAACTGTGTTTCTTTTGTGCCAAAGGTACAATGGAGAGAATTTTTGATAATGGATAATCTGTTCTTGACCAACCATCAACATCATGATACCAAACCATGAGTTTTGTTTCTTTATTGTTATCGTATTTTTTTACTTTCCTTTTCTAAAAGAAAAAAGATTTTAAATGGATAATGATACAAAAAACCTAATCGTATTCTGACAATATCGAGAAAAAAACGAACTAAGGGGCTGATCATATGGAACTTTTCATCCCGGAAGGGCGAGACGAGACGTTTTAACTGGATCCTAGCTTTTCTGTAATTCTCGATAAAAGATTTTAAGATTTTAAGATTTAAAAAATCACCCTGTCTGGTTAGGCGAGATCTTGTTTATTTCTGCCGGAATCCCGCTTAAAGGAGTGGTATCGTCATTTCAAATTTTATGACAAATTTTAGTTTAAAAAATGTATAGTTAACCTGCGTTAAAGCTTTTTTAAAAAACGTTTTACTTCCGAAGATATTGAGTTTTTAATTTTTTTATAAACCCCCGTCTTTTTTTCTGATGAAAAGCGTGTGACGTCATTGAAGAAGTTTCATTTATTTTTACTTGTTATGTCAGTGCAAAGGAGCGTATTAGTTTCTCATGTTTTCAAAAATCACGAGTGAGAATTCAAGTGAAGAGGAATCAGATGTTCTCAGCGAAGATGAAGAATGTAGCAATGAGTTTTATTCAAGGATTTCACAGAGAATTTTAGCGGTTTGAGCAATATAGTTTTGACCCAGTTGCTGTAAAGAACATGAAGAAGTCCGGATGATGATTTTGGTGATGCTGACGAAAATGCTTTACCGAAGAGAGTTGCCAGCAAACAAAGATGCAAATGTGTTGCAAAGAAGTTTATGCGATCGAAGACGATAAATTTCAAAATAAATTTTTGTACAAATCAAAACGAAAAAAAATACATGCAATATTGAGTTGATCATTGATCGTAGTAAAATTCATATATACGTTTTTCCAATTTTCCGTTTTCCGTGCAGGAGTTCAAGAATCAATAGCTCATTCTATGAAAACAATAATGAAATAATCGGTGAAACGGAATAATATTCAAATGCCCAGTTTGAAGAGAAACACGAAAACAAAAATTGAAAAAACACTTGCACACAGAAAGTAAAAGCTCACCTATGTATAACGAAAAGTGTACATAAAACATTAAAGTAAAACTCCTTTTCAACATGTGTGCTGCAGTGCATTTTCAGAAGCTGGAAGAGGTCTGCCAGCAAAGACGGGGGTTTACAAAAACATAAAAATGTAATTATGCGAGTAATGGCCAAATTTTATTTAACAATACTTATATAAGTTGAAAAACGATTTTTTGTCCTTCCATAATTGAGGTGAGCCATTACTACACAGTTCACAAAAAACGTATTTGGCAATCAAAACAAATTTATATCGCGAATAACTTTTGTTGTGATGACTTTCCGATCATGGCTCACTTGAAGCCTATAGGTACCTAACAAGCGTTAGCAACCGAAACTGCTGCTTTAGCTGCTGTCAAAGGGCCCATAATTGAATTTCAAATTAGGCACTCTTTAAATAATTTTTCCGAAAATGTAACTTCGCACGCTACGCATCTCTCAGGCGGAGCTAGCTGGACACGGATTTTGTCACGTGACTGAACATCCTACTTATAACATGTTTACCATCAAATTTCTTCCAAAACATGATTCTTTAAAATATAAGTGGCCTCGCTTCAACTTTGAAATCCATATTTTTTTTAAATATGAATAGGTAATCTAAACAAACTAATGTTCTGTCCTTTGCTTGAGTCACTGTCACATCCCACAGCAGCACAAATAACCATGTTTTTCATTAGATTTAAAAAAAATACTTAGTTATTGCTTGAATTTCAAAGAACACTTGCTCGATTTGAATGCAAAACATCGCATCGACACTGAATATAACTTCTTCAATGACGTCACATAATTATTACTAATTTATTCAGCGTTTTAAGCCTATGTTTTAAAGTAGCATTTTATAGCGAAAAAATGACTTTTTTTCCAAATTAAATTTATTTTGTACTATCTACATTAAAACAAGGGATATACGAAGAAAAAAAATATTTTCAAATTTTCATGACACCTCCTTTAAGCAAGGTGTTTGTTATTCCGTCTTGCCGGGACGAGATAATATTTCACGCGTGCGCAGTAATTACAATTTTTATATAAACAATAACATAAAAACTATCCCGAGATGATTTTCATCTCGGCAAGGCGGGACAAAAATCTCATATGATCGCAATGTAAAAACCGTCCCGGGACAATGTTCATCCCGCCCTGCCGGGATGAAAAGCTCCATATGATCAGCCCCTAAAAGAAACTTAGAGAATTACCTTAATCACAACAATTACTTTAAAATTAATAATTGAAAACACAAACTTAATGACAGAATTCGTAAAGCTAAAGATTTGTTAAGATATGAAAACATTAAAAAAAACATACAAAAAACCATACCATGTCGATATCAAAGGAAAACAAAACAATCTGAAAGAAACTTCGAGAACACATTTACCTAAAAAATAATAATTAAAAAAACAGATGTAACGACAGAAAAGTTTTAACAATCTGTATAACCATTTTCAATTTCAACTCAAATCTCCTCTGGCTAATTCAAAACACAACAGTTCAGCATACTAGTTGTGTTCTAACTGAATAGGCACTATTTGGATTTCTTCGAAAGCAAGAAATACATTAAAACCGGCTTTGGTTTTTCTTCTTCTGCTGTCTAAACCTACGATTTCTTATATATTTCATGCGTCGATTACATGAAACTTATGAGTACCACGCTTCTCAGCGAAGAAACCATTTTAAGTTTTCAAATGTTTCGTGAAATGATAGATTTAGATATACATACCTGAGGATGAAAAAAAGATTTCCATATAAGAAACTTATAATTATCTTGAACTCACAGTAACTGTCCTCAACGTTTTGTAAGCAGGAGAAGAGTCAAAAAGGTATATTATTTGTTTGTTTTCAGTGAATATCTTGAAAGCCTGTCTGAATACAAAACATCGTTTGTTTCGTGTATGGTGAGTTCTGGTTTTAAAGCTCTGAATACTTAAGCTCAGCTTATTTTTCTCTTCAGCTCCAACATCACAAATGCGTGTCTAATCTTCTGCACCATTTTTAATGTTTCATGTTTTTCCAGCTATTACATAATAGGCTTATATCCTCTGAACTTGTATTACACCTTTTTTTATAAGCATAACGGATATAAGCATATCAGGCTTATAATTACCAAAAATATACTAAGCATACAGGGGCGGATCCAGGGTTAGGCAACTTAGGCAAATGCCTAACCCAAAATCAGTTAAATAATGTTTTTCACAAATTGAAAAAGGTATTGTATTACAATAATCAGAAAATAATCGAAAATATCAAGAGATTCCCGCATCAATCCGATATCCTTTCTTTTTCGCAAATAGGATTATTCTCCGGCGAGGCGCGGCGCGCGCCATGATGTTACAAATTAATGTTTTTTACAGCTTGAGTTTATAGGTATTGATTCTGCCCGGAAAACGACTTCTCATAGTTACATTGACAACACAGACTAGTGCCTAACGCTCACCTAGGCGAAGAAAATTTGCCTAAGGAGCCCCGGGTTTACACACTTTAATGAATGAACTGGAAGAAAATTTGCCTAAGGTACAACCATGGGTTAACACTTTATTGAATGAACTAGAAGAAAATTTGCCTAAGGTACAACCATGGGTTTACACACTTTTATTGAATGAATGGTCACCAAATCTGCACAAAACGACGTGGAAGACCTTCGAATTAGACCCAGTTCAACATGGATTCGCTAGAAAACATCGTTGCAGCTTTTGATAGCAATAATGAAGTATTAATTAGGAAATTTTGAATTCACTTAATACATCTGTTGAAAACAGACTTCAAAATCTAGGAAAAGCATTTTTTTCGAGTCATGTCTCTTCTTTTGCTTATGCGAAATGAAAAGATTGTGGCTGCTTTAAAGCAAGTGTTTTATTTTATGTAATATAAATGATTAGCATGGATCATTAGCACCATAATTCGTTGACCATAAGTATGACGACAGTTAATTATTAGCTCAGCTATGTATAATACGTTTGTTTGTGTCAACTGAACCGAAGCCTTTTCTTTATTGATTAATGATGTATATAAATATTTTTGGTATCTGTTTCTGTTAACCAAAAATACATCTGTAAAAATGTTATGGAGTTACGTTTGAATGACTGAGTTTATAATACACAAAGTCATTGTTATTTTTCTGAGTTGTTTTGCGTAGGCAGCTGCATGGTTTTTTTAGCACCAGTATCTCAACCTGGTAACTTATTTGTACAGTTCAGTATATAATTTTTCTTGGTTCGAGATGACTGTCTGGTTTTGAATTAAAGAACTTTAAAAGGATCCTGTGTCCAAAATGATATGAACCAATATGATAGAGATCAAAAAGCCTCTTGTTAGTATTACTTACTCCCAGTTTCTGAGATATGTATTTATTTTTTAAAATCTTACATTCACTTTATGCAATGCATATATTTTATGATATGTAACAGTGGTGGATCTAGAGGTATGTCGAAATTTGTGTATGAGAGCATTAACATAATTTGTGAATTCAATTTATATTTCCAATGGGATTATTTGGACGCTTTTCCTTTATGGTTAGATTGCTAACACTCTCCTACACAAATTTCGACATACCTCTAGATCCGCCACTGCATAATAAGATAGTATATAGGTTAACTTTCTCATCGCAAGTTATCATTAATACTATATCTTTCTAATTTACTATAGAGAGAAAGGGCTTTCACTCTGAGTGAGTGATAAGAAAATGAAGTTATAATATATTGAGAGTTTATACACATAAAGAAAGAATAAAAATCTTATTACATAATTATCTATTGTATCATTTCATGATTTTTAAATCAAAATATCTGCCCAAGGAAACAGAATTTCCAAAAACTATAAGACTTCTGAAACAACTTTGTGCATTCTATCATCCCTCGAAATATCATTTTGGATGCAGAAACACTTTAACATCTTTGGAGTTATTCTTATATTTTATAAAAACCACCTACGTTATGTCTTCTTTTGAAAAAGGTAATTACATAATGTTTTAGTTTGAGTTCTTTGTTTCCTATGCTACATTAAATTCTGGAAAAAATGTTGTAGCTCTTATTAGAGAGGAAGCAGTACATAATTTATCTGTTGTTGTGTAGTTTTATATATATAGGTTCTTGGACTTGTCTCAGGGATTTCTGTAAACACCATCTTTTACTATAATGTGGTTGACATTAATTATTTAACCATGGATCATTTTTAGGGTAGGGTATACTATTTGATTTCATGAACGTATAGTGCAGAAATCTGTTTTTATTTTTGCTGCTGGATATGATCAAGGAGCTTGTCTCTAACTTTGATTTTGGTCATTTTACTCTATTTCTTAACATAATTTCTTTTCTTTTCTTTCTATCTGACCATCTTGCGAAGTACATAGATAAAATATCATGTATATGAAGTAAAATATCATAAAGTATATATTATGTATTTATCTGAGTGCTCCAATCTATCATGATAGGTGATTGAAAATTTATTTATTTGATTCATTACAAGTATGTTTTCGTTTGGTGGATGCTTCCTGTTCATGTACAAGCAATCAAGAAAATGAAGAAGATAACAGATGAAGTAATTTATTGGTTATTTACTTAACCTCCAACCTGGCAGAAAATATTATTTTGGCCTACATAACGTAGTTCAATACATTCCATTCATACTCAATTAGTTTTCTTTTGTTTATTTCCCTTATTCCATTAGTGCAACAATACAGGCTTGCATTATAACACCCCTTTACGTTAGGACGAATCAATTCGAGTTAATAATTTTTACACTTCGAAAAGTATGTATTAGATTGAGCGTAAATTGGCGTAAATTTCATCGATTGCGCCCGTATGTGTGTTTAACAAAAAAAATTTGCCTAACCCTTAAAAAATCCTAGATCCGCCCCTGGCATATCTTTGATCCTGTGTAAGTATAAACAATGGTCAAAACATTGGGATATGAAACCTCTCCATAGCAAAGGAAGGTTTAACAGTTTAAGATTGAGACATTGCAATGGCGGTTTGCTTGAAAAGTAATAACAAGCATAAAATAAGGCTGAAACTCAAATATTTGGTTATCAGGTGTGGATAAACTAAGCATGTTTATAAGCATGGATTAAGGCTCGATTCTCAAATTTATCTGATGCTTACAAAAAGATGTATTCTTGGTAATACAGTATTAACATCAACCTGTAACACAACACAAAATTTAATTTATGTATGTGTGTTGATTTTGGTAAGTTTAGAGCACATACAGTGTAACTCAGAATGTTTTATCCACAAACTTTCAATGCGTTTTTTTCAAAAAATTATTTATCAAATTTTTGCGATTTAGGTACCATGTGAAAGTTCTTTTCAAGTTCTTTCTCAAAACATAAGATTTGAAGCAAAATGATAATTCTTCCGAAAGTTACTGAGGAAAATATCATGGTTTCAGATCATTAATTTGTTAAAGATCAATTAACACAAGCTGTAACGATGTTTTAATGAGGCAATTACCTTTTGACTTGGTTATTAAATGTATTGAATCTTTTAATGCTACTTTTGTGCATTCAAAACCCTTAGCATGTTAGTTGAAAAACTAAAACTAAAAACAATTGTTTTTAATTTTGAGTTGATGATCGTCTTGTAAACTTGTTTTATTGTTACAAGCGTAACAACATTCTGAGTTACACTGTACATTCTGAGACACACTTTATATACATTTATATACTTTATATACTACATACTTTTAATTATCCAAATCTTTTTTTACTTTTTCTGCTTGCAATATTGGGAGTTCCGTTGTAATTAAAAAGATGGATATCGCATATCAAACGTAACCACTGTGATATCTGAAAAGTTACAGTAGACTCCCGGTTATTCGAAGTTCCAAGGGGGATAAGAATTTACTTCGAATAACCGGGAGTTCGAATAACTGAAAAATTCGTTTTACCGCCAGATTTTCAACTTAACCTTAATGGGATGGACTTTTCTGAAGTAATTGAGGCATTGTGGTTCAGTTGAGCGTAATAAACACAAAGAATTTTTACTTTTTGAAGAAAGAATAAATTTGAACAAATTGTTAACAGGTTTTAAAATATGAAAGTTATAAAGAAAATGTATCTAGTAAATACAAGGAGTTCAACTCTTAAAAAAATCTTTAATGCTACATTGTTTTTTACTATCGATGTAGTGTTTTTGACATGTACGTGTTATCATGTTTAACTGCTTTCTGATTTCAAGACCATTCTCGTCAAACAAAGACCATCTTTCCAACAATTCTAAGGCCTCTTCCAACTCTGACTGCTTTGGCTTCTTCGGGGGGATGTCATGTGCCTCAATTTCATCATCATCGTCATCTTCGAGATTCGGCTCGTTTTGATCTTTGTCCTCATTAAGTACGATTTCCACGATTTCCTCATCAGTCAATTCAATTGATTTACTCGTGCATACCTCAAAATCAATATCCACAAAATCATCTGCGTTCAAGATGTCGCCGTCAACTTCTCTTTTTTTCAACTCGCTTATGCTGTCAGAAAGAGATTTAAATGTTCTCACTTGACGATCTCCCAATAAGAAAAATTTGAATAACTGAGGGTGACTTAGCCTATAATTGGCCCCAAGGGGAATAGAAATAACTGAAGTTCGAATAACCGAGAGTGTTTTTGCCTGAGTTCAAGGGGAACGCCATCTCACTTCGAATAACCGAATTATTCGAATAAGTGCAGGTTCGAATAACCGGGAGTCTACTGTATATATAAACTTCTTCTTCTTCTGGACATCTATATCTAAAGAATGTTTTCTGTCATTCAGATGTAATGAAGTTTATTGATGGTGTATATAAATTTAGACAAGTGAGCTGTGTAACGTGTTTTTTTTATAAAAAATTTTTTCATAAGAGCTTATGTAGAAAAAAAAGTTTGTTTATAATAATAATTTCTGATGAAACCAAAATTGAATTCCAACAACTAACTGCCTTTTTGAAGTAGATCTTTGAAAGCCGTAACACACAAACACAGTGTAGTAACTAACAAACGGAGGTAATTTTGAACTGGATAAGCTTTACCATGGCTTTACTAACAAGAAAAGCAACATATCAAGTATTTTCAGTTAGCGTAATTAACTTAAAGCCCCATTTTTATGTACGCTTATTTGATTAGAATTCATTCTTTCGTGGGTGAAGTTATAAAATATCAGGTTATGTACTTATAAAATAAAAGGTAATCTACTTTTAAATGTTTAATATGAAAAAGCTTCCAAATTACGAAGGTTGCATTCCTTCAGTAGAATTTACATTGCGTTTTTGGTAGAGTCCCGCAGACTCTAAATCTCAGACTAATTGCCATTTCGGCCGGAATAGGAGGAGTAGGAGTAGTAGGTGTCCACTGGTGTTTTAATAGACCTTTTCATAAATTACGTCATTACAAACATCGCCTCGTTTCTAAGTTTATGAATAATTACGTGCTTCACCTTAATAAAAGAATTTCGGGAAAAATGTTTCCTCAAGGTACCGCTTCTCTTTGTAAACGTCATTAATATTCTGTTTGAAAACGAGACGTTGCTTGTAGTGACGTAATTCATGAAAAGGTCTATACGGTATTCGCTTTCGCTGCTACCGTAATAAAGTTTCGCATAGTGTCAGTAAAGCCTGGTTCAGACCTGACAATTTCAAAGACTTCTAAACTGTTTACTTTCTCTAGTTCATACCTGTAAACAAATTAATAACACTTTACTCTTTGCTCTTTCTTTCTGCTACTCGCTAATAATTCTTTCGCTACCATGTTTCACTGAAAAACATAAATGAGGCTTCTTCATGGTGAATGTGATGTAAATCTTCCGTTAAAGGTTGCGTACCATAGTAAACATATAAAGTTTAAAAAGCTCAAAAATAACTTACAAACGCATAAAATGATATTAATTTTACATATAAATGCTTAAAAGATCATATATTCAGAATAATAATCATTCGCTCATGGTCAGTGAGCAGTAACTTCGGCAGCCATTTTGTTAAAAATGTGAAAACAAATTAAAAAACAGGATTACTCACGCGGATACCTTATGGCGTCATGAACTTTAAGACGAAGACCAGATATAGTGAAAAGAATAAGCGAAAGTAACATTTTCAAGACTTTCTTCGAATTTTCTGCCGAACCCCCGTATTTAAAAACTTTTTTGTTACAAACATGCTATCGTAGAACGTCATATTCATTCAAATCACCGAAGAAATTAAACTCATTAAAAGTTACTTTTCTCTTATTTTTTCTGCTGTGTGCTACACGTGTTTCTTAAATATATCGTTCACTTTTTATAATGACTTGGTGTGCAGCAGTCGTGGGTTGCACAAACTATAAACGCAAGAATGAAGATCTCAACTTTTTTAAGCTTCCTAGGGATTTGTCACAAAGCGTGTAAAAGAGCAGAAATCGTACTCCTTTCTGCGGCGCATACATAGCCCTTGTGCCTACTGTAGAGTGGTTGATCGGGAAATCCAATGGAGGGTAGCGAGAAAGAGACTCTACGTCACGCCTGAGGATCGACCAAAGAGGAAAGAAATCACCGAACAAACGATTAAATATTCTAGAATGGCGTAATTATTTCTTTGCTATATTCTTCTTCCTCATTACTGCGGTATATCCACCTCCTGGAAGGTACGTGTTCCCTCTCGGGACGAAAAGTAGATTCACGATCATGCATGGAAACTAAGGTAGTACAGAGATTATCTTTCAAGAGTACTATTGCATGAAAGTTTTCATGATTTCTGATGCATTGAAGATGTAGAAGCACCAATTATCATTATCAAAACTAAAAGTGAAAAAGGTCTGAAAGGACGGAATTGTCATTATTTAAATAAAAGAAAGAAGTCATTTACCACCGATATTAAAATACATTCTAAGCTCATGACAGCAAAGGTTTTCTTATTTTTTTGCAGCAATTACATTTACACCACGAATCAGCACTATCGAGCTTGACTGGAAATTCGTTGCACATCTTCTCAATTTCATCATCAGCAGAGTCTTCATCGTACTCATTCCACCATTCCAAGATGAAGTATTAGCATTGATCAAACTAAAAACCAAGTACTGAAATATTTTGAGTAGAGTTTTACATAATGTTAGTAGTGAATCACGTTTCGTCTTGTTGTAATTAAAAATTATTATTGGAGTATAAAGAGTTTTGCTATTTCTCATATATTAATGAAATACGCAACCAATTCTTGTTTATATTTCTTTTTCACTCTTAAATCAGGGTGTTTATTTCGCGACATCTGTGCTATCGGAATGCTCTCAATTCTGGTCTTTACATTTCATGACGTAAAAGGTAGCCATTATGAGTTTTGTTTACATTTTAATGAAGCTGGAAGAAAGAGAAGCTTTCATTTTTTGTGTTGTACGCATATAAGGCTTAAATACTCAAAATGAGATACAAATTATGTTTCAGTGTATATAAATGCATGAAAATTGTTTAAGGCTTACTCATATACTTATACATAAGTAAAATAAACATAAATAAACTCACCAAACTTCGCATCAACAGTTCGTCGTGAATTGAAATAGCCAGTAACAAAATAACGTTTTTCGGTTGCTTTGGTTTTTCCGATTTCGGCAGCTAATCAAAACGGCACTTACTGGCGATTTTGCGACACTTACTGTTGAATTGCGACACTTACTGGCAATTTTCCGACATTTACTGGCGTTTGCGACATTTACTGGCAGTACATATGTGTATATCGTATCACCGGAGCTGAACCGAATAAAGGTCTTGTAAAATTATTTTTTACCATGAAGACGTGAAATCCAAACAAACATCACATCTAAATTTATCGCCACGATGATCTAAGATCTGAAGTGGTGTAATGGCTTTCTGTTACCCCTGAAGAAAGTAAGTCATTTGACAATACAGTCAAGACGATTGAACTCTCAATAGACCAGATAAAATGTTGGGGATAACGCGACTGCGAGATTTATATGCTGGTTGTAAATGCTGACAGATGTTGGAGATGGCCCGAAGTTCAAAATAACACCATTCAAGTGTATTAAATGGATCTTTTAATCCATTTGATACTAAAAACTGTTAAAAGATTAGATTTGATTGTCATGCAAATATTTAAACGTTTCTCCTGTAATATGATGTCTGGAGAATAGTTTAAAGTTTCCTTATTTGAGAATTTCTCAATTGTTTCAGATAGAAATATGAAATCTTTATTGATCAGTTTACATTTGTAAGTAAGACAAGAAAAATGAATCTTTTTTTGGTTTTTATTTTTGTATATTGTCTTGTTCTTTATTTTTTGTTATCATTGGAATTAGTTTATTCAGTTTAACCAACCTGAATCTGGATTGAACAAAGTTGTATTGGCTTTTAAAAGGAATTGAACTTGATCTTGCGAACGAATAAACTATGAATACAATAACTTAAAAACTTTTTATTTATTCCTTTTTATAAAGTGCTTTCGATATTTCCAGTTACTAGCTGTAACTATTTATATCACTTTTCAATATTTTCAGTTCATATGGAAGATTTCCAAATTTAGTTTAATCGGTTAACTTCAGCATTTAATGGCACTTTTTCAAACCTTATCTGACATAGAATTATGTTATCTTAAACTTTTGATTTCCAGCAGTAAGTTTCCAATTGGGAAAAATGTTACATTTCCTGTGTTGTGTTTTTTTAAGGTTAAAATCTGCCAATGATGATCGCTGTTGTAAACTTTAAAACGCTTATAATATTTAAATATTATATTAGTGTTTATGCGAGCGTATAATTTGGGTTGTAGTATAAAATTTAGACCTGAAGATGCTACACGGATGTGCAGCGAAATATTATGGAATTGCAAATAAAGTTCTAAATAATGAAACTTCTCGTAGTACTGTTTATTTTTTTGTAATATTTAATATTTAATATTTTTAAATCCTGTAGCTAAATCTTAAATCTTGTTATTACTAATATCAATTAGTAATAACAATATGAATTGTTAGAATTGATGCATGAAAGAGGTGCATATATATAGTTGCATAATCTTTATGCATGATGGCAATTCTTTCAATAAAGTAAAAAACATGAATCTTGATGTCATTGTATTTATACTGCCGCAATGGCAAATAGCTACATCCATTCAAATCTTGCTATCATTGAATTTTTTTTCAGTAGATTGACTCTAAGCCAGCCCAACCTATCTAGATGTTATCTAAAATATCTGTGCGTTACCTGTTAGAACCATTGGTACTGTTCTACATCTTTGCAAATGTGAGCCAATCGCCACTTATTAGTCAGTATGTGTACAAAGTATATAGTGATGATGTTAACTTTGAGTATGAATACACAAATGATTCATCAACATGTGGAAAGACCATTAAAAATCTCAGCCAACAGATGCTTCAGAACCAGGTAAAATTCAATTCGGTTAGGATATCTATTCTAAGTGCGTTCCAAAAGGTCAAATACGTTTTCAAAAACCAAATATTTCATAGCCTTATTCTTACGGAAAGACTAACAACATCTAGATAAATTGAGTTTACAGTAGTCATTAGCTTTTGAAATTCTTACAAAGACATGTGAGTTTAAACACTCTCTTATGAGATTAACTGTACTTTTTATTATAGGTTCAAACTACTGTAGCTAGGTTCAACATTGGCCTATCCTTCTGCTGGGCTGTAACCACTATCATTGCTT
Source organism: Turritopsis dohrnii (assembly GCA_027922465.2). NCBI lineage: Eukaryota > Metazoa > Cnidaria > Hydrozoa > Anthoathecata > Oceaniidae > Turritopsis > Turritopsis dohrnii. The sequence continues at coordinate 505,789 of BQMF02000138.1, read as the reverse complement.
GCTTATGTTATGGTGTTCTCTCGGACACCTTTGGACGGAAGACTTTCCTGGTGATTAATTGTGTTGGTGCTACCTTGGATTCCGTCCTTTATCTTTTGGTAATGATCTTAGAACTACCTGTGGAGCTTGTTTATGTTGGCATAGCGATCAACGGTATCTGTGGTGGTTACATGGGCCTCAATATGATTTGCTATGCTTATCTTGCAGACGTATGTGAGAGCGACGATTTACCAAAGAGAATTGGTAATTCGTTCAAATTTTTGGCAATAAATAACTCCCATTTAATTTCAATTTAAGGTCTTAACAATACTGTGACTGACTCTTCTATTTCAACATCCCAAGGTAGAATTTCTGCAATAATATTTACCGGTCAATACTTTAGTGTGAATCCTAGCTAAACGCAAGAACCTTTCATGCCATATCTATGAGAATAGTTTATTTTGACTGAAGTCTTGATTATTGATCTTAATTTTCAGCTACATTCGAGGCAACAAGTCTTGTGGCTTCATGTTTGAGTTTTTACGCTAGTGGCCCGTTGATTCAAAGATACGGTTTTATTATTCCACAGATCCTCATGTTGGTCTTATTCTGTATGTCTACCGTCTACATACTGTTTATCTTAAAAGAATCACTCCCAAACAAGATTACTCCTGAAGAAAGTAAAGAACCATTGATGCAAAACGAAAAATCAGTAAACAAACACGTTACAAAGAAATCTAAATATAGATTTGTCTGGAAAGAACTAAAGCAGCAACTGGGTATCTTGTTTGGCGTTCTTTCAAGGGGACGCCCGAAACGCTGGGCTTTATATCACTCCATTGCAATCCTCACTCTAGTTAGCTGCTTCACAAATGGCTTGTACAATATTACTGTTCTTTATCTTATGAATCGCCCGTTTTGTTTCCCACCGTTAGACGTTGGTATTTATCTTGGCACACAGTTGGCAATGGTAGCGCTAGGAACGTTGTTTGGCACGTACGTTCTTCTCAGATTCATGCCAAAATACCTTGTTACAATGTTGTCACCATTTTCAGCCGTTATCAGTTACATCATGATTCCAATAGCCAAAACTAAAACTGTTATTTATGGAGGTAAATTTCTATAAAGTAATAGGTTTTATATCGACTTTACAAATATATTGGAACAGCTTGTAAAAGTTCGACGAGAAGGGGAGGGAATAAGCGAGTAAAAACATATTGATGATGGTTTTTAATGATGTTGAATCAAATTTATGTGTCCATTATTAAGGTTTTGTTATTTGAAAGATTTTGATCATATATTGCACCAGGTCTGAGACCGTTGCTTAATTTAAAGGGAAGCCTAGTTAGGGCTACCTGTTGAAGAACGCTGAGCAGACTAGCAGAAGTCGAAAACCCGTTTGTTTTCCTGCTCATTATAATTGCATCCTCTGTACGATAGTTGGTAGTTGGTAGTCCTAATATTGAATTTGTGAAGAGGAATTTCAAGGAATTTTTAAGTGACTTTTTGCAGAATGCTTTTTTCGGTCACTTACAGCAAAAGAACAAAATTAAATCAAATTTAAATTAAACATCTCATTAATCTGTTACTTATCAAAAGCAAATTCAAGGGTAACCAAAATTTGGGAAGAAAAATTAAGCGTGCTAAAATGATCTAGTAAACACTTCTCGGAATGAATTTCATTACACTTCTCTTTATTGCATTTGTTGTACACTTTTAAACCACCTATAATTTTCTGGCTATTCTTTACGTAATCGTTCTCATTACTGTCGCTGTTCAAAGTCCCTATGAGTTGTATTTTTCATACATGCTATATTCCCTACCTATAATTTGACACTATGGTACCCGTTAAAATAAATTCATTCTATTTTGCAGCAGTAGTAGTTCGTGGTTTCAGCTCAATGCATACGCCTATATTTCGTTCAACTTTATCAGGAATTGTCGATGACACAGAACAAGGTATCTGAAAATATGCTGGTCAATTTGATGCGTCATCTGTTTCTTAACTTTGGAATGGGTGCATTCTTACAACAGCTCTATCGTATTTGCTATATTGCCAATTTCGTTCAATGTTTCTATTTTTCATAAGCGGATATATGTTTGTGTTGTAAAGTTGTTGTGTCGAGTTCTACGTATTGTTTTGTTAAGAGTGGCTTCATAAAGATCTTTGTTGACAAAGGCAGTTTCAATTGAATTTAATTTGTTACACTTTCTTTTAATGTAGGATCTATCTTCTCTGTCGTTATTGTATTGGATACACTGGCGCAGTTCATTGCAAGTTTTGTGTTTAACTTTACATATTCAGAAATGAACTCTTCTGGTAAAGCTGGGTAATTTTTTTACATTCCCGCTGCAATTTTAGCCATTCCACTGCTGATGATAAGGTAATAACATTCACCTGAGAGACAGCCGTTTTGTCATTGTTTTCTGCAACATAGTTAGCTTCCATATACTGTTTTTTAACGCAGCGTCACAAAAAAATTTTGATTTCGTTGAATTCTGTATTGGATGTCTTTTTGCCAAGAACTTCAGAATGGCATTTTTAAAGCTAAAATCGTGAAATCGTTCCATAAATATCCACTATAAATGAAAACCTCATCGTTTAACTTTTCATCCGCATACAGCTAGCTGATTGAAAAACTTATTGTCGTTAATATCCGTTTCTTTGAACAAAACGTGACACTCTCAACTAAGTAGAGGCAATTTATCAGTAAACAAGAGCCTTAACAGGCACAAAGACTTCTGCATTTTTTGTTCATACTTCTTACTTAAATGAATACTCACTTGATATTTTCAAAAAAATGAAATAGTAACATAAAACATTAGGGATTGTTCACAAATGACGTCAACCATTTTTTCAAGATTTTTGACTTTCAAACGTTTCTGGAAATTTGGATGATTCATCTTACAACGATTCAAGAGATATTTTGTGATATGGATACGATTATGAATTCAGAATGCCATTTTCTTTCACGGGAATTGACATTTTGACGAGGTGCCATACTAGACATAAACAAGCGCCGCGGACGTATAGTAACACGGACGGTAAGAAAAATAAAATGAACCAAGAACACGGACGGTTTTAATCTTGCTTACGCGGAAATCTAATAATCAAACATTATCAATGAGTTCACAATGAAATTACATGGCATAATTTTTGAAACAAAATAATACATCCAAATGAATTTTGAAAACCTTTTTCTTTTAGTTTCTTTTGGCTGCGATGGAGAAAAGAAGACAATGATGATGCCAGTTGAAACGAGGATAACTACAAACCATCGTTTTTTTCAGCGTATGGTGTCATTACACTACATGTGGAGATTTATTGATAGGTTTTAGTACCGTGTTTATTTATTGAAAGTGATAAAGGGAATTCTTGATACTGAAACTTCAATAAAGAAGGATAGATAAGCAGTGTGATATACTCTGGTCTTATATATTTTCTTTTGTTTATCAGGTCTTGTAAACTTTTCTGGCTATATTCCCAAAATTTATGAAACTCAATAGTTGACTTTTATTATCTCGAACTTCAAGAATTTACAACCTGCTATAAATCTAGTTATCTTGAAGTCTCAAACTTTCCTATCCGACCCATTTAGAGTTCGAGATAGCGGAGATCGTCTGCATTTTCCTCTTTTTAAGATCTCACACTTATTAGTGACATATTGCGGTAACTTGTATTAATTCTCTTGAAATGGCCATCAGAAAATTATATTTTCGACACTGAGTTTGTGAAAACATAACCCTATCGCAAACTAACAATACGCATTAATTTTATCATGCAACATTTCATACATACATCAGTTACACTTGAACGCATCCTTTCCACACGTCGGGAAAATGTGTCTCATTGAAAATGTTTAGATATAAACACGTATGCTTTATCAAGGTTTTGAGCTTTTTTTCAGAAAAATAATGTTTTGGTATACATTGGTACCGGAATACTTACTAAGTTACTAGTGGCACCGTAGTGGAGTGGCTCTCTTTCGTAATTCGTGCGACAGGTCGGGGTTCAATTCCCCTTGGCATTGATTCACCATGCGCGAGTGAATGCACTACAGCGCCGGTTCCATCCTCGACATGTCAGAGAAGTTGGGTAGATGATATGATACATTGGGTGTTGTAGGAAGTCATCAAAGAGAGCACCGGCCCTTGTTTGGTTCGTGTCACTCCGGAGAATGTAAAATACTTTGGAGCCTCAAACCTAAGGCTTCTGGAAAGTAGATGCGATAGCAACTGATTGTGACTAACCACGTAAAACAATTCTTAATTGTAATGAAAATAATAAATATTGATATAAACATTAATCATCAAGTCTTTTTTCAATTACTGCTGACTTGTACGATCAAGTCGAATTTCCTAAAGGTATGCATTCGAGCTTGAGTACTTGCTCCACTCCCTTTTTACTGCTGAAAAATCTCATTAACTGTTTACCAAAGAGCATTAAAAGCGGTATTGTCTTTCACTAAATAAGAAAATACCTTGCTTGTTATGCCAACGGCAATTTCAGATAAACGCTTCGGAGGTGATCTGGCACTGAGATAGTGACATACGCCTACACCTGCCTACACCTGCCTACGGCTTTAGAAATTCCATCCTGGTTATTTTTTTTATTACATCGAGCTTTCAATTAACGAATTTCATAGAAAAATTCTTTTTTACATGGAACTGTTACTTGTTATACATTTTTAGAGATGCACAGGAAAAAGAGGCCCCGTTTTTTAAATGAGTATATTTGTTAATATTTTTTTCGTTGCTTGTAGTTCTTGTACCATTAGAAACTTCACATCAACACTCCAAATAACCATGCCAATAAATGTTTCTGTTGATAGAAATATCGATTATAAATCTCTTAGGTAGATGATGAGTTAAAACATTAAAAAAGCTGTTTTTTGAGTAACGGACTTAGTGGTGAATTTGGCTAATATTTCGACCCTACGCTTTTTTCGTAAGTTGCCGAAGATGTTATTAAAAGGCAATGTGGAACAATGTGGATGGTGTTACACCGACAAATGTAGTGACTCCAGCAAATGTAGTAAAAATCAACGACAAATGTAGTAACACTAAATGTAGTAAATTATTTGAGCAAAACTCATCAAGGTCTTCACCAAGTAACTTTTCCAGTGCTATCAGGTGGCTGTGTAATAAGCCTTGAATTTGCACATGCGCAGTAAGAGACTGTCAATACAAGGAGTCAATGGGTCATAATTAGACGAAACACATGAACGTCTTCATCAATTAGCTTGGTAAGGGCTGTCAAGTATCCATAAAATAAAACCCAAAATCGTGCATGCGCAGTAGAAATATGCTGATATGAGGTAAATGAGCCATAATTAGGCAAAACGAATCAAGGTCCTTTACCGCTATCAGGTGGCCATATAATAAAACTCAAAATCGCGCATGCGCAATGAAAACACTTACGTAGAATCACTACAAGTTAATTTTGTGTTAAAATCATGTATATATACATATATCATCAACACTGCCAACCTTAACAAGAAGTGTTTGTTTAAAGGTATCCTGAATTCAATTCACGTTACACAAACATACTTCCTTCCCACAAACTACGAGTCGGTTAGAACTGAAAGACCATAGACTAATCGTGTGCTTCACAAAAGGCTATATTTCCTTGTGTCAATGAGTTCGAGATACCTTTAACAATAACAGAACAAGAGGTATTAATAGTTGCAATCCTACTGTTTAAAAATTATTTTAAAAAAAAACAAAAAGTACGGTGGCTGCCAGCATAAATATCAAATGGTTGTTTGGTATGTATTGTGATTTGTATATAGGAAGTAAGTACATAGACCTTTTATGGAATAGTAATAGTAATGGAATAGTACATGGCGGCGGTTGTATAAAGGAGCATTTCCACTAGACAAATTCACCGGTGAATTCGTGGGGAATTGCTTGTTTTAAACAAATGAACTGCACTCTGAGAATTCGCAGGTGAATTTGTCTGGTGGCAATCCTCTTTAAAATGACAGCATGAAGGATGCGTCTTGTTTTGTAAAACTTTTGTGCATTTAACTAATTCTAAAGATCTGCTACTTCTTTGCAAACGTTGCCGCATTTGTTTACTGTTTCTTTAAGTATTCAAACGTTTTTTTAAAGAGAAAATATGCAAATACAATCCAATGATGTTCAACGATGATAACGGAAGAAGTAATCAGATGCTTGGGAGAGTTTTAGGATATCCCTCATTGAAGGATGTCGGAGCATGTAGAATGATCTTATGTAAAATTGTCTGGTCGTATAAATTTACGGCCGAGCAATTCTTTTAATTATATACCACCCATATCCAGCAAGCGCACTATTCCACTTCACATGCCTACCAATTATTTATTGGCCACTTTATTGGCCACTTTCCAATAACGTTAATGGCACCTGGGATTTCCAGCACAAACTAAGCAAACAAAAAGAACTATGACTAAAAATAGCGATTTCATCACTTTACGGTTGTTTCTTCCTCCGAGATAGCTTACTTTATGCTGGTCAAGGTTTGTATATTTCATTTTTTTGAAAATATTTTTACTTCGACAGGTACGCATAATTGGTATCTTCTATGTTAGTACGCTCACTATGTTAGTACGTGTGAACAACTTAGTCTTTTTAAGAAACAACGTGGCGACAATAATAAACTATTACTGGTATACGTGGGATTAAATCAATCGCATTCCTTGTGCTCTAGTGAAACATAAGGTTCAGCAGTCGAAAACGCTTTCGTCCTTGGGTGTAAAGACGAGAAAAAATTCAAAGTACCAACAAGAAAAGTACCGTATACGCGAAAACGTCTTCATTTGAAAGTAAATTTTAAGGAGAACTGACATATGCTTATAGTAAGAATTTCTTTTCCGCAAAAAAATTTATGCAAAACAATGATGGGAAACAATAGTCTGACTTTATAGTTACCAGGTTAAGACCTTCTAGCATTTTGCCTAAGTATGGCTCAGTTTTTAGTACTGCGCATGCGCGATTTTTAGTTTTGTTATATGGCCAACTTATAGCTCTTGAAAAGTTACTTGGTTAAAACCTTGATGCGTTTTGCCTAATTATGGCTCATTTCAATCTGCAAGGCATTTACTACATTTGAAGTAGGTTACATTTTTCTGAGTTACTATACTTGTCGTTGATTTTTACTACATTTGTCGGAGTTACTACATTTTTCGGAGTTACTACATTTGTCGGAGTTACTACATTTGTCGGAGTTACTAGCTACATTTGTCAGTGTAACAGTTGGACAATAACTAACAATTAACATTCAAATCAAGTAATCTTACAATACCAAAATCATTTCAAAATTTTTAATCAATAAAAGAAAAGTCTAATAAAAAAGTAAGTTTATGTCATAACAACGCCAAGTCCAGCTGGTGTTGTCCTGAGCTATAGTTATAGCAAATATAATGGATACCACTTGATAGCCAATAGAATTTCTTTCCAATAGTTAACATATTTACATAGAAAGGAGCTGCAATATGATCATCACATCTAATGTACTCTTCTTATTACCCACTAATGGGTAATAAGAAGATCAGGCATGGTATGTCATGGCACATTCGAGATTCGCTTAAAGGTACAAATTAAATCAATTTTGTTCTCATAGAGTTAATTAGACATTAAATGCAAATTAAGTTCATGATCAAATTTAGATTTTGACCATATTTCTACTGTCAAAAAAATTACATCAGAGAGGCTTCACATTTCCTCTGACTCTGATCCGATCATCCCATACTGTAGCGGTTCGACTGTCCAATAGAAACACTATAAATCATGGGGACGTAGGGGACTGAACCAATAGATTATCCGAAATAATGGAAACGTAATCTTAATGTCTTAATAATGAATAAAAAAAAGTTATTTAAAACGATATCCCTTTAAATACATAAAAAAAATTCATCTGGTTTAAACAGCATTCACTTCGGGACAATTTCCAACTTCGTACTTCATTGTGGCTGATAGATCTATGGTAATATTGCGATATAATCATGCAACAATAGATGCAATAGAATACAATAGAAGATACAATAGAAGATACAATAGAAACTGTTAGTGCCTTTTCAAGACAAAAGATGGGGATATTCAAAGTTCTTACCAGTGTCATAATAGTCATAAATCTTTACGGAAGCTGGTTTGCGATCAGTGACTTCCGCCACTTGTTCCATGCCGAATTCGATACATTTTGATGTTGCGTCAAACTAAAGGCGAAAAGGGTATCATTGTGAGTGAAAAACGTATGAAAAGAGTTCAGCAATTCCGTTTCATGTAATATTTTGATATGAAACCATCGTTCTTCTAAAAAATTGAAGATAAATCTTACCTCATCAAAATAGAAAGAGAGAATTCCATTCTGGAATTCGTAATAGGAGAAGGCTGCGTTCGTAGACTGCATGGACATGTCTAGTTCATTCAGCAGCGGTTCGAATCCCGAAACCATGGTTACATCAATCAATGCCATGTTACTTTTTCCATTTCCGGTATAGCTTAAAACACCAAATAAGAATTCTCAGATGTTTAGTATTTTCAAGTAAATTCTTATGACTAAAAGTTCAACGGAAAATTTCCTGAAACAATAGAGTTCTTATTCCTTAGTTACCTTCCACAAACTTTCATGGTATGTTTACATGTGAATGTCCTGTCGTCTTCCACATCGACTTTCAAGTAAAATGATGGATCTCCCAATGGGTCTGGTACGTTGTATTTCACGCTAGCCTAGAGGAAAATATGCTCATTTTGAAAGTAAGTCGATAATGAATTTAGTGATTCCAAAAATAATTATTACTTTCAAGTTAATGCTACAGCATAATGTGTTTTTACATTAGAACTGCGAAGACTGACATGTTGAATATCACTATAATTGTTCTCTTTAATGCTTTTCTATCTTAAGCCTTATATGTATATAATTAACTGATATAAACAGAACAGAGATTTGCACTGTGTTGATGTCAGCAGCGTGATTCCCTCACTAGAACAATACCATACGGCTCTGGAGATGAACAGCAGCAAATGATTGGCTTTCTCGTGGAGAGTCCCACTTAGAAAACTGCTGACTTTAGTTTTCTCATGTCCTTTACTTCTATATGCTTTTGTAAATAAAAGTTTTCTCCATACATGAAGACCCAACACTAACAACTGAATTGTTAGAAGGTAGACAAAGAAGAAACCGACTGATTTTATATGACTTACTTGGACAAGAGCGCATCCTCTGCCTGTTGCTTCGATACTGATGTTAACAGGAATTGAAGGTATTTGTGATCTTTGTAACAGCAATTTATTGTCTGATTTAACTTTAAATGTCCTTGAAAATCCTGGTGCATTTGTTGCAATATCCAATGCATAGTCTTCTGAAAAAGCCCCTGCACTATACTGTGACAAAGCCATAAGAGCTATAATGGTATCCTAAACCCGAGAAAAGGTAACATTAAAAAAACCAAACATTTTCTTGAGAAAGCTTAAAAAATGGATCATTGAAATAATGTGGTTCAATTCTTATTTCGACTTTTTTGAAACATTACTGTATAACACACCTACTAACATCTTAATACTGTTTAAGCAACTTTTTAATTGTACGGGAAGCTAATATACGTAGCTATTGCATATGTTTGCAGTTTCATCGTCATTGAAAGTAACAATATCAAGAATTATTGCTATCAAAATAAAGAAATCTGTATAAAATCTGAATATGAAAATGGAAAAAGGAAAAATGTGTGTTGAGAGGCTTACCTGAGTTGATGAAAAACCACCATATGAATTCCTCTGTTTTATAAGCCACTTGACAATTTTCAATTGTTCTAAGGGTGATCCAAATTTCTTTCTTCCACCTAAAAAAATATATGAATCAAAATTTTCAGACATTGATATAAAGATTTGGAAGATTTAAGTTATGGCGCATTAAACAGTCCGCCCGTTATATTCGTGTAATAAGGTATGCACAAGTTGAAAAACATTGATTCCTACTTTTGTGATCATTCGATCTGTAATGAAAAGACTGTACTGTATTTTAACTAATCAAAAAGTCGATGGCAAAAAGAAATTAATAGCAATTGAATTATTGAGGTTCAAAACATGAGGGGGGGGGGGGGGGGGGGGGGGGGGGGGGTTGTTGATTGGGTTGTTTTTATGTCACTAAGATGAAAGGTGGAAAGTTCATACCGATATACGATAGTAATGCATAAGCTGTCATTTCAATATCTGCAGATGGTGCGGGATAGTAGCAATAAAATCTGCTAAAATCTTTCCTTTTTCGTGCTTCTTCCCAATGAACAATACCATCTAAAAAATAATGAGGAAATTTAATATATTTTCAGTTGTGAGAAAGAGTATCAAAAGTTATTAACATTCTATACCATTTTTCTTCTCCATACTTTTCAACAAATCAAGCATTTCCCATCGCTTATCACTGGAAGCAAGTGTCAATGTATATGCCAGTATGGAGGCAGTGTATGGATCTGTTACTTTATCCAAACCTTTTGTAACGCACGATAAAGCTTTCTGAATTCTTCTATCCTGAATGGACAAAAACATTCAATATTGAGCTTTTCATTAACATCATATAAAACGAATTTTGAGAATAACATCGATTGAAGCTATTTTTATTTGCTTGTTTAATTTTCAAAGAAATAAACTCCATACATGACGTTTAACCCCAGCTTCAAGTAAAGCATTCAAAACAAAAGCTGTCATAGTGATGCCAGATGTTACGCCACCCTATCGAAAGAACAATCAAGTCAATGCAAGGTTTATCGTTAACTCAGAAATCAATTGAATCTAGTTATGGGAAAATAAAGAATTAATTCAGTATTAATTTTTTAATTATGTAATACCTTCATACTTCCATGGTGAACCATACCAAGTTCTTTGAAACATCCAGATGCTTCTTGCAGTCTCAGTAGCCAGCGTTTGCTATCTTCGATGTCCTTATCATCAATAAATATATACCTTTTGGCTTGAGCATATGATCTTAGTACAAATGCTGTCAACCTAAGTATAGACATAAAATGAACAATATTTAATTTCCACTTTTCAGAGTAAGAAAGGTATTTTTTAATTTACACGAAATTAATGATTTATTCCATTTATACACATAGAAATACTATATTGTTTACCAAGTACTGCCAACACCCCTTCCAAAGGCAGAGTAAGCCCCGTCGTTATGCTTATAAGTCAATTCTCTCTGATAACCTGAATAAACAAAAACATCACATCTTTTAAATTCTGTATAGTTATGATTTTCATAGTTCCCATGCAAAGTAATCTTAAACAATTCTCTCTATTCCACTTAATTTTAATCCTTTTTTATAAACTGATTTTATCATTTTCGCTAAAAATGTGGGAACCAACTTTAACCTGATCGCATAAACTCCAAAGCTTTGTTCTTTATTTTGTCAGTAACTTGATTGGTTGCGGTAAGGTAGTCCATTATGTAAATGTTAGGTGCAAACTTCAGCATGTTTTGTTCACCACATCCATAAGGCATTGCCAATAATTTGTCAATGTTATCCATGCTTGGACCCATCATATCACCTACAATAAAACAAAATGAAATTTTCATCTTAGAGATATTTTTTGGATAAGATAAAAAAAACTTTTATTTGCATAAGTTACTAACCCACAACGGATAGTTCAGCATACACAGATCCTGGTACAATTGGTTCATTTGAATATAAGGCAAAACTATCTCTGAATATTCCACCATGGTCTCTTGGGCAGAAGAAAGTGCTGGTAGTAATTTCTTTCTTGATTCCTTCAGCTTCAACAAGTAATTTCTTCGTCATGGCATCAGCTGCAGTAACACCCTCTGTCATAACAGCATCTGCTCCACAAACATCAGCATCAGGAGCTAGTGATATAGCCTTTACAGTGATGTCAATGTTTCCTAACATTTTAGGTGTTATGCTGAATTTATAGGTTTTTGACTTGCTTCCACAGACGCAGAGTTTGGTGCTTGATGGACCTTTGATATCGTATTGAGTTGATTCCATAAGGCTGAGTTGTACCTGAAAATACATTTCATACACAGTAAAATCAATTTGAACCTAATTAAAACGAAGTTATCCTCAATTATTATTGAAAAGAGCAAAGAACCCACCACCAGGCAATCATTTAAGTAGTTGAAAACAGATACAGGTATTTTTACACTTTCTCCTCGAATAACGGAATATGGAAGTGCTGTTGCTACAAAGAAGGGTTGGAAAGCCTTGATGGATGCTGGGGCTGCAACACCTATTCCATGCGATTGTGAAATTGCAAAGCCATTGGCATACCAGGTTGTGATTGTATCTGGTACTTTCACATTTAATACTTTCTCACCAGTAGAGCTATTCAAAGAATCAGAATAAGTATAAATAACTTCTTAGAACAGAAATGATCAATTCCATTCTCATTGTAACATTTTTTTAACAACATTGATTTATAAAAACTAGCCGCCAAGGCGGCGTCGCTCGCCGCCCATGTTCAGCCTGCGTTGAGTTAAAGAAAAATTAAGTAGTTGGCAATAATAAGTGTACCCATGTTGTAGGGCTCGAAAAACTGATCAAAAAAATGTATGGGAACGTTTTGCTACGACCAACCGTTACGGAGATATCGTCGATCAAACATTTTGATGACGTCACAGACCCGTCCCCCAAAAAAATTAGACCCAAATTTATCGTCACCCTATCGCCTGTATCGCGGACCCCAAAAAACGTCAGTTATCCCTATTAGTTCCCGAGATAACTTTCCCTAAACATCGCATTCGATTAGGGTCTCAATACAATGGTTTCACACTGACGTCGCACAAAATAAAATAAAATAATTACTCCCACAACTCAATCTACCATTTTGCGTGACTTACAGACAAACGGAGAATCGGCTATTAATATATAGAAGTAGTGATAAATGACTAAAGACTAAATTTAGTCAAACAAAGATTGTAAATTTTAATAGAGAGAATTAAGAAATTCAATGCTTATTCCAACTCATTGTTATTCCAAACAACGAACAAAACTTGGTAGCGTTCTTTAACTACCTGATAGTTTCTTCTTGCCATAACCATGTTTCAGGAAATTCTGTCCTTATTTTCAATGGAACTTCATCACTTTCGCTTGGTATTTTTTTCTCTTTCTCTTTTATATTAATTTTCTTGCCTTTTGTTTTTTTGATTTTAAATCTTCTCAATGGTATTCTTTCATCCAGTACGCGGGGACCAGGGGCACCAGCTGGACCAGGGGCACCACCTGGACCAGGTAAATTACCTAATGCAACCATCGCTGTCTCTCTAAAATATGCTAAAAGCAAATGTACATATTATATACTTCACCCAGGATGAAATAAGTTTTTTTTGCACTGTAAAGTGAGTTTGCAGGACGGTTTTTGTGAAAAGCATCTCATTTGTCTACCAAGGTATTCTGGTATATTTGAAGTCATAGGAATGATTTGAGGTTTCTCATTTGTCCTGATAATTTGCTGATTTGATAAATTAATAAATTTGATTATTATAAAGCTAGATACACAGACATTTTGTGACAACGATATTCCACGTAGGCCAAAGTACTCTTCCATGACAGATCCTATTAACTTTTGACGCCATTGCTTTCATTCAAATTTCAAAAGCAATGGATTTTGCACAAACTTGCATGGAATTACATAAAGTATTTACAGAATTCAATGTAAGTATTGTAAGTGTTTTTTATTCGAGAGTCAGTAACTTTTCTTCTTCTAATACGGGTTCTATTTGAGGGTCCATTCTATTTACGAATACATGCTAACCAAACTTCATAAAGCTAAGCTACTGCATACTGGTCGATATTCAAAGACATTGTTAATACCATATGTATATAGATAACAAATTAAACATTGTTTTTGCAGATGAATTAGCAAGATATCATTTCCAAATAAAATATCAATACTTCTTACCTTGGTATTCAATTTTTGGACATGGCAGAACATCGATATCTGCGTTGCTGGAATAGAGCAAACTAGAATCCTGAAATAGAACATAATGGCAAGTTTTACTATAATAGGTTACTAATGAGCGCTTTCCTCCATGCAATGAGGGACTGGTGCTGTAAATTTTTGCTATCTATAAATTCGTCAATATTAGGTATATATGTATTTTGAGGTTTAATGAACTGAATGGACTTTCGTACAAACTTATACGAATAGTTACTGAGTCGACAGATTTCATATTCCATTTATGCTAAAAGGAAAATTTTGATCATCATAATTTTACTCCAGTAACAAAATTTCAGTTTTATCAAAATGTTTAGCATTATGACGATGAGTATCTATTTGATTAAGCAGAGGTTTTTGATTGGTAAGTTTTATTGTACATTTGCACGTTTGATTGGCGTCTCTCTTTACCTCAATTGCCTTTAATCCATCTACTCTATCTTCTGTGCTATAGTGGCACCCCCACCACCTGCGACAAAGACTAGATTTTCGATTGCATTTACGATCTAAGCTTGAAGGTGGATTATCTTGACTGTGGAGCATCTTGAGAATCTGGAAAAAATAAATACAAATAACATATGTTTCTATTAAAATAGAATTGCTCAAAGATTACCTGTCTTAGTATGCATCACTTCTTCTGTGAAATCAGTCAACGTAAAAAGGCAAGTAAAAAGGGAAAATAGATGGTTTACAAAAGACAAGAACAGATTCTTTGCACGAACAAATGTTCCCGTAATTGATATCTAAATTTATATTAGTTGGTTACCACTGGTTTTTTTAATTACCTGTGTTTCTCTTAAGTCAGATGTTTGACCAAGTAACTGTACACTACGATCGACAGCTGACAAAGCAAATTTGGAGCCAGGAGATGCTTTCAATAGCAAATCAATTTGCTGACCCGGTTTACGTGCATTTTCCGCGAAAGCAAGTGAAACCTATGGCCAAAATAATCTATGTTAGATCAAAGTTTGAATTTTGTCATCACTGAATTAGAACAACGAATGTTATACCTTATTTTTGTATGACATTTGGAAAACAACCTTCTTACTGTCTGCTATAAATTCTCCATCATTATTTATGTAAAAAACCAACATTTTGCATTGTGGCAACAGTTCGTGAGTGACCGGGACGTGTAAGTGTAGATGTGTCTTCTCGATCTTCACTTGATCCGCAACCATAATTTTCCCTTTACAAACGATCTGATAAAAGGAACAAAAATTATAAACTTGGATAAATTGTATCCGTGAAATGTAATATAGAGCTGCTATCTACTACAGGACTACATACAGGGTTTAGTTCAACATTGTTGGACATAATCTAAGCTATACACGTACCAAGTACTTTAACGATTTCCCTGTCACTCGATTGTCAGAAAACTTGATATTAAATTTTGCGGTTTTTCCAACTTCAAGATTATCCATCTTTCGGATTTCAACGTATTGATTTCCACGTGAATACCATGCGTTAGTAGTTGCAGATGCAGTTGCTTTGTTATAATATGAACGTCCCCCGAACCTTTTAGTCTTCAAAAGGAACAAAGTCTTTAATTTATACTAGGTCCATTAGCTAAATAGTCAAAGAATTTGTAACAAAACTGCAATTACCCAAAGTGGTACTTCTCTTCCTGGTAAATGTTCTGCATTGTAATAGTAGCGCTCTGTGTCAGATAATGGAAAAACATGGAATTCGTGCAACCCATTTTTCACAACAACAATTTTTTCAGACACCCTTCCGTGATTATTTAATACTGTCAGCTTTACTAACTCGGACGTTGTAGGCCGGCCATCAGGAGTTGTAGCAAAAAGCTAAAGATAGAAATTTGATATGTTGAATACCTGCTTATTGATCTCGTTCACCTGTTCACACAAGATAAAGAATTTGAATTTAGGGCTGAAAATAAAGGAAATATAGATATGAGACAAATGAATAACCAAGGATGTTGCATTGCCTACTTGATGACGTTGCCATGAAAATCTGATATAGGTTGAGTGTATTGACATACCTGAACTTTGTACCTGAATCCCGGTTTGTAATATTTGGGTGCATCAAATCTTAATTTGACTCTGTGACGTTGGAATGCATCAGTCGTATGTGACGCATTTGCTTTTAACCCTGTTGCGTTTTCAGTTACTGAAGCATGTATAGATAGCTTCAAATTATAATAGAAATATCTTTTGTTAAGTGTTGATGGCACTGTATATGGTATATCTGCACAACCGTCGATCTGAAGGTAAACAAGAATGGTTTAAGTATCAACGAAATAATTTATGATTAGAGACTTTTCAGTGTTAAATCCCCCTTTAGTGAGTTTCTCTCCAAAATGTTCCTGCCGGAAGTGATTGGCTGGGTTGCAGTTTCCGGTAGCTGTAGGAGCTATCGTATGATGTATTTTTAGCCGTATAACCAAGTCAACCAGTGAGTGGTGTTACAAAATTACATATTTTTAAAGCACACCTTTTTGTTGAATAAAACGCAACGAGTTTTCTTAAACATCATTGGACAAACTTTTACTTCAACATCCCCTGCTACTTGCTTTCCGTATGTGTACCTGAACAAAAATAAGTAAATAGATTCAAAAAGCAATTTGACGAAATCCAGATTTCAAATTGCATGTAGACTGTCAGAAGCATATCCTTGATAATTGATTTATACTTAGCGCAAACAGTTATTGGAACAGTTGCCATTGATTTCAACAAATATGGAGGTGGCTTGATTGTAACTTCGAACTTTGGAAGAACTGAAAGTAAATATTATCGTAGGATATGATTTTCCATTAGCAAACTAAAAATCTAAAAAAATCTCCACAAACAATAATTTGTAGATGTTTCTTTTTAACTTACCATATTTGTCAACTTTGATCGTCTGCACACTTGTCCATTTCTGCGAACAAAACATGAACTTTAAGATCGTATCAGTATATTGTTTTTGATGAATGAATTCTAGATTGATGATGAATTGGAACAGATACTAGAGAGATTAAATATTAGCTTCCTCACCTTATAAGTTGCTGATATTTTCCATTCTCCAAGGACTGGTTTGATTGATATGGGCATTTCCAGGCTAACAATTCCTGTAAACATAAACATAAAATCGAGATATTCGAAAAGGATTTTGCATGATTATATGTAATTAGTCACATCACCGAAACAGTGAAATAATCGACGTCTGTATCAATGCACCTATAATTGTTAGATCTTAAAAGTCAAAATAATGCAGAAAGGACATTGTAGTTGTTATTGCATTTAGTTGTGAAAACATAATAAAAAAGATCTTCAAAACATGTTACCATCAATCAATGTCAAATTTGTCCACTGCATCATTCTAGAACCAGATGGATTCTACAAATAGAACAAAGGAAGCCAATTAGAACAGCTTTCTGTAATTACAACTTTCAAAGATTTACGCATAATGCAACTATGGATACACCAAAAAAATATAAAAAAACGTCAATGAAAAGTAATATTATAAAGTACAAAATATCATACCAAAACATGAACAAGCGACAAAGCCTAAGATAGATTATGTATGTAAGAATTTAAACTGAAACAGTTAAGCTTGAATGAAGTGCGTTGTAATTCATTGTTAGAAAAATGATTTATCAAACCTCATTGGCAGGCTTCAAATCTTTATCAACCACCACAACACGAAATCTCACTAATTATAAACAATTTTTTCATAAGTTTTTTGACTTCCTCCATACTGTAAAGAAAAGAATAAAACACTTACGTTTTCCTCCAGGCTTATAAACAGGTTTATCAGTCTGTATGAAAATGTTCCCCTGAGATCCGGCAATTGGAACATGAAGTTCTTTAGTAGAAGTCCCATCGATGCCGCTTACTGTAACTTTTGCTTTTCCCTTTGCATTTGATGATAGGTTAAACTTGACGAGTGATAATGCACTTCCGGTATCCTGGTCAGGGATTAGATCAGTATATATGGATGATAGATGGTTATAACCATCAGTGACGTCATAAGACAAGTCTACACGAAGAACGCTGCTATTCTTGGTTTTATCAACTGTAACAAAAACAGTTGCTATATCGCCAGCTCTGTAACGTTGCGGTGTTGCAACAAAGAAATTACTAAAGTTAAGAGGAAAACGATCATCAATGGTCATGCAAGATGGAAAAGCCAACAAAAAAGAGATATTAAAATACTGGCACGTATTTCTTTGTTTATACTAGTAGTTAGTTGCAATAACATGTTGTCACGTTTACAACAGTTTGTATATATCTATAATTTGGTGTGAACGCTACCTACCTGGAAAACGCAGATCCGATAAGTATACTAAAAAGAATGAACGTTGGTTGTAACGTTTTCATGATTGAGCTTTTCCTCATTCTAAGAGGTGTATCGTAGTTCAAGCTACTCTTGTTTATATACTAACATATTTGACACTCTCCTTCGTTCTAATTACAGATGAACATTGTTATGATGTTTTGAAATATATTATATTCCAACTGTTTGCGAGGGAGAACTATGTCGTCACTTATGTACGTTTACAAATTACACTAAATCGATGAGTTAGTCGATTTTTTTGTGTTGACAAACGAAATAAAGAATGGTTTTTATATAAATTTTTTGTTAGAAGGATTGAAACAACCGAATTGAATTCTATTCATTTGGCTTGGATCAGATTTTGCCTAAATCCTAAATTTTAGTAAAATATTTTCACATCAAATTGGCTTTTGACTTCTTTTTGGCAATCATTATTTGCGATCATTTAGCCAGGATAACGTACTGCTAACAATCAGGTTTTCTGTGAAGGAGGTCCTAGATCATTTAAATCCCAATTTAGGCAACGGAAACTGAACTGACAATAGCTACTCAACTAAATACCCTGCGCACCATTCCTCTTTTGCTGAGTGCCAAACACAATAGGGTGATTCACGCTGTTTTAGTCCCTGGCATGACTCGGGGATTTAACCCACAGCCTCCCGAACAGGAAGCAAGCACTCTACTACAAGGCTACCAGTTCGAAGCATTTAATGCATTTCATTATCGTTTAGAGCTTAAACGTTTTTAATTTTGCCTTCAAGAGGAGATTTTTAGTAGATATTCGAAAAGGAAAGTACACCCCCACTGGGTGCAACGCCACAAATGTAAGAGGTGATTTTACAAGACATTTTAAAGCCCGTGTAGATATTAGGGCCATCAGAAAATAGGTGATAAACTTAGAAAATGGTAACTTGCTTTTATAGAATGACCCAAAAGCTTTAGTTTTATTACAACTGTACATCGTAGAAACCATGGAATTGATTTATGCAGTTCTGAATGAGCATAGGTGAAAATCAATATTTTGATATTGACGTCATAGGATTAATCTCAGGTTTCATGCGTATTAAAATGTTCAAAAAAAATAGAACCAAAAACGTGTATGTGCGTCATAAATTTAATTATTGCATGTAAATATTGGTCAATTCATGAGTCACTGGGCAAAATAATAATTAAGAACAGGAAAAGGCATTTCGTTATGCAAATCCCTCCAAAGTTCGTTGACAGTAAAATCAAAGCTCTGCTAAAGCCATCGATAAAACGTGACGGTGGATTGAAACGGGCAAGAAAAAA
Organism: Turritopsis dohrnii; assembly: GCA_027922465.2. NCBI lineage: Eukaryota > Metazoa > Cnidaria > Hydrozoa > Anthoathecata > Oceaniidae > Turritopsis > Turritopsis dohrnii. Next base: position 486,316 of record BQMF02000138.1, on the reverse strand, counting down.
TTTCGCAAAGTCAACAGCTTTTACGACAAGTTCAATATTTTTGTGCATGTTTACAAATGTCTGATCGGGAAGTTTGTCTGTTGTTTTTGTGTCATTTTTTACCGATCTTTGTTAGTCTATCAAAAAAAGGCCAACCTATTGCTGAATATGAAGGATGCGTGATGATTTTTTTTAATCTACACGCATCTTTCATCTTTACTTTGGAACTTAATTTGATTGCCATTATGATTTCTTCAGTTTATGACATTATCAAACGTTTCTACGAAATGAACCTACACTATAGAGTACGGCTTGTAAATAAAACGATCAAACACCGTGATTACGATGCGAAACGAGATGAAAACTGTAAAAGTTGCTATTGGTACATCGTGGCACCGATCGCTTTAAAAATCCAATCGAGAATCTCATAAATTATACTCCTAGTTCAAGAAACTAGGTATTAATTTTAAATGATAGAATGATATTTCATATGATAGAGTCATATGTCACACGTCAGTGACATTCTTTCTGTTGAAGTTTTTTCCTAAATTTTATTTGTTCAAATCATAGGGGTCTACATAAACAAATTTTGTTTATCATAAGATGAAGTCATAAAGTCAACACTTCATTTTGTAGTCCATAGATTTAACAAAGTTGTGTTCATTTCATATCACAAACACTATAAGCCTATCTATTTTCAATATTATTTACCCAACAAATATTCTGTAAAAATGGTGTCATTTAGTTTTAACTACGATGGCCCTGAAGGCTCACATGCACGCACAAAAAAATGTGCTACGCGTAGAATTTTTGTGCTACGCATAGAATATTTTGGCCTACGCATAGATTTTTTTTGTGCTACACATAGCTTTTTTGTGTTACGCATAAATCTTTTCTCTACGCAGATATTTTTGTGCTACACAGTTATTTTTTACATTGTAGCACAAATACTTTTTTCATGTTTGTGTTTTTTGTTTGTTAGCGCAAAAAAGTCAACTACCTATATCTGGTCCTTAATTTATGCTATTTAGTGTGTAATGTTACATGGTGCAAAAAGCAAAAAAAAGCGCGCTAAAAACATGGCAGGAATTGATGAGGAACGACGTACAGCGTTAAATTACTTGCCCGTTCTTCAATCTTCATCATCTCCAATAACACTAGAGTCGTTAGTAACTTTGTATTTTGGCCAAGGTTATACAAACATAGAAATCATCTCCTTTCTAGCTGTCCAACACAACCATGTTATCAGCTTGTCAACGTTAAAAAGGCTTTTAACCAGGCTTGGTCTTAGGAGGAGATTTCAAAGAGATGAAGAAAATAGAGAAGAGATAACTAACATAATCAGAAAAGAAGTTTTTGAAGGTAGTGGTAGTTCCCTTGGTAAGCTTTATGATTTCTTAAATATATCATTTTTGTAGGGAGGTCGTTAATAATGGTTTTATTTCAGTCATTATTGTGGCTTCAGGATAAAATGTGATAAAATGTATAATAATTTGTGTTGTTAAGGACTGTCATTTTACGTTGCAGGTTACAGAAAAATATGGAGCATTGTCAAAAGCATGGGTATCCCTGCAAAGCGATCTACTGTAATGGAAATTCTGAAAGAGGTAGATCCTGCAGGTACAGAGGGTCGTAAAAAACGAAGACTGAAACGACGGATATATTCAGTTCCAGGGCCAGATCATTTGTGGCACATAGATGGATTTGATAAGCTCAAGCCATACGGTTTTAGTATTCATGGCTGTATAGATGGCTTCTCAAGACGAATTTTGTGGCTTGAAGTAAGCCGAACTAATAAAATGCCAGAAGTCATCGCTTATTACTTTCTCCGTACAATCAAGCAATTGAAAGGAGTTCCTAATAGAATAAGATCAGATGCTGGAACAGAAAATAGTATTATTGAAGCTATTCAAATTGCCTTGAGATCTGTACAGTCGGACGAGTATAGCGGACTTGGAAGTTTTGTTATAGGAACCTCTCCCGCGAATCAGAAAATTGAATGTCTTTGGTCACAGTTTCAAAAGGATAGAGTTGCATGGTGGCGCGATTTCTTCAAGGAAATGGTTAATACCGATGTTCAATTTCTTGCATGTTAGAAAACTTTTGAAATGCCTTTAATCTAATTTCTCGCAGTTGCTGTTCATTGGGTTTTGGAGAACTTTCTTCTTCAGCATTATTTTGGTTGTCATCAGATGTGGTATATTTTGATTCTTCAAAAGCCTTTGGAAAACTTTCTTCTTCAGCATTATTTTGGTTGTCATCAGATGGGGTATATTTCGATTCTTTAAAAGCCTCATCTTGATCACAGTCAAGACATGTGTAACGATATGTTTTAAAGCAATTGCGACAAATCTTTTTGTTTGCAAATACCTCATCCAGGTCACTGTCACTTTTAGCTGAATCACTGTTGTTTTCTTCCACCTTTTTAGGGAAACTTGCAAGGACAAAATAAGCCCTTGAAGCTGTTAACCCTTTTTCCAAAAGATACTCATTTATTGTAAACATAGTATCTATCTTTGATCCAGAAGGGTCTAATATGACTGTATCAATTTCAGTAACATGTTCATTAAAATAGTTTCGTCCTTCATTCATAAAGAAATATTTTATGCCTGCATCCCTGAGTTGCTCTATGACCGGATCATCATCAGGTTCAAATGTTATAAATCTTGCACCTCCACCTTCATTTTGTCTGACCATTTTTGTTAAACCATCTTCGTCTGTTCTTTGATACCTCACTTGACATCTTAATGGTTTCTTGTTGGCCAAAACTTTTTGTTTCAGATTTCCAGCTGACTTCTTATTAATACTTGTGAGAAGATTATTCAACCTGACAGCTACTTTTGGTTTCTTGCTGGGAACTGTTAAATCAATACTTCCTGCATATCTTTTGCTTTTGGTGTTCTCTTGCTGGAACAAATTACCTTCACCTTGGTGTTTCCTTTCCTCAAGAGCCTTTGTCACTTCTTTTTTTACTATTTCTTTAATAAAGGGTTCCATTATGAAATACTAAACAGAAGTAGTGAAAGAAAAATAATGTTTCAGGTGTATGCATTTTGTATATTATCTTGAACAAATAAAAGTGAAAGGGTTTTCAGCAGACAATAATGTATGAGCAATAATATGAAACATTTTGTGGAAAAGCAGATCAGCTGGACTTAAAAAATAGAAAGGTAAGCCAAAAATGAATGTGTTTGTTAAGTAATCTTTCATCATTCATCTCAACCAGGTCTAGAAAATATCAAAATATTCCAATATAATCATTAATTCTTATGCACACAGCTTAAATAACAATTTAATGGAGTTCTCTCTGTGAAGAATAATAATATAGCTAGAATCTTAGGTTACAATTACACACTAACAAGTCAAAGTTTCACACAAGTAAAATTCTCCACATGATTATTATATAGTTGAGTTTGGAACAGTTCCTATAAAGAATTAAACAAATGAAATCCAGAATATTTTTCTTATGACTTTGACAAGGCAAGTCCATGTGATCCACCATCATTATGCACATGGATGAGAATGCACGAAATTGTCAACAATATACAGACCAGAATGGAAATGAGGTCGAAATAAATGCGGAGCACTTTACACAGAAAATAAATGCGCGTAACACAAAAATTTATGCGTAGCACAAAAATTTATGCGTAGCACAAAAAATTCTATGCGTAGCACAAAAAAGTATATGCGTAGCACAAAAATTTATGCGTAACACAAAAAGTTTTATGCGTAGCACAAAAAAGTATATGCGTAGCACATTTTTTTTGTGCTCACGAATGAACCTTCAGGGCCATCGTATTTAACCACTTAAGCATAAAGCAACAAACAAAACTGTTTTTCTTTACTTTTGGTGGAAGTAGGAACTACAAAATTACTTACTGTTGTAGACGAGTTTCAGGCTTCATATGAGTTTCAATATATATCCATAAACTTCAATATAAAAAAAAATCTTTCAGCAAGTCATTTAGTTTTTGCTAAATGAATGGATGAGAACTTTAGTGTCTTTTCACGGTTTGGTATTATGAAAAAAATAAGGTTCTAGTAGCAAATAAAACAAAATAACAGTGTGTAGTATTTCCATGTTCCTTGTCAGTGATCATTATTATGTCAAGTGTAGTTTTCAATTGTTTCAAACTTTCAAATATGTAGTCGAGAATTTGGTCGAGAATAATTTTGATGCATTCAGACCGATTTCATATTAACAGTAGTTTAAATAACCTTAGCTCATTTCGGTTGTACAAGTTGTGGATAAAACCATTTTTTTCAATTATTTACGAATGATGGTTTTTGAATTCCATGTGAACAGTGATCTTCTGCATACAAAAACATTTCCTATCGGGGAGATGTCTAAAAATAGGACTTTCCAATCATTTTTTAGTGTGGGTATCTTTACAATATAAGTAACCTGGCATAAATTAAATAAAATTCAACAGAAAACGGTCATAACATCATCATATGAAAAGGTAACAATGTTTTTGTTTTTTCTGGATGCTACAAAATAGCTGTCCATTCGATTTATTTGTATTTTCTTTGCAAACATTCCTAAAGATATGGATCATTGGAATGGGACTTCTTCTGCGATTGATGATTCAACGCTTCGAAATTAACAAAAGAAACATAACGAAACATAAAGAGATTCAATGATCTTCATTACGCGACAGGGATAATACAGTTAGACGGGGGTCGAGTATGCGGGAAATTGTTTTTAATGTAAGAAAAAAAAATAATATATTTCTTAATTTGGAATATATTTTTGTCATATAACAAGTTTCCAAAAATTAAATTTCATTGATTGCCTGATACTGCTGTCTTCGAATATTTATATATCCTGCTTTGCCAACAAAAGTGTACATTACACCTGCATCCCTTCCCCATCTCCTAAATTCACAGGATTGTGGTTGACGGTGAAAGAACATGAGCTCAGAACGATAATTAAGGAAATAACAAATTTTAAAAATGTAGAATTATTTATGTCGGGTGTCGAGTTAGAAAAGTCGAGATAACGTCGAATCTAGCGGGACCGAAGGTATTATGTCGAGTTAGGCGGGTGTCGAGATAGCGAGAGGTCGAGTTAGCTTCCCAGCCGGCACAAAGACGTCTAAAAGACGTCTAAAAGACGTCGCATTTGCCGTCTAAAAGACGTCTAAAAAACGTCTATTTTGTCCGCTTTTAAGACGTCTAATCTAAGATGTCTATTAGACGTCTTGTCAAGATATCTAAAAGACGTCTTAAGAATGCGTCTTAAAGACGTCTTAGGAAGGATGTCTTGAAAGCGGACAAAATAGACCTTTTCTAGACGTCTTTTAGACGTCCTGTTAAGATATTTAAAAGACGTTTTGAGAATGCGTCTTAAAGACGTCTTAGGAAAGACGTTTTGAAGGCGGACAAAATAGAATTTTTCTAGACGTCCTTTATACCTTTAAAGGGAAAATAAAGCATCTAAGTTGAATTAAAATGTTTATATTCTTTCGAATGAATCAGTACTTTTTCATACGTAATACAACAAAACAACAAAAGAAAATATATGCAGAAAAAAGACTTTAAGTATAGTTAAGTTTCTTGCTGAAATACATAACGTTTGAAAAACCCTATGGGTATAACTCATCATAACTTGGAGGAGGCTCTAGTTCATGGTATGCTAGCAAAGCATCTTCATTTTCGTACACTTGCATTTAGAATCGTATCTCTTATTATTTCTTCCATATCTCATCACCCTGGAATGAAATAAAGAAATACAAAAATAATGTAGGGAAGGCTTCTGTATAAAATAACATTTACTAAACCAATACATTTACACGTTTTGCAAGAGACTTTTTTTCTCTAACATCCAAAACAAAGCATCGAAAGAGAACAAAAAATACTTACAAAAATCCAAATTAAAGGTTTGAAGAATCCAAATGATCAAGTATGTGGTGAATCTGTAAACATAAAGAATAAACCCATCATTTAACATTAAAACTAGAGCAAATCAACAAAATCGCTGAATATACATGTTATTACCTTGGCAAAACAACCAAAGATTTTACGAAATTTCATTAATATTGGGAGTTAAAGATTAAAAGATTTACTTACATATTTTTGTAAACAGCACGACCAAGAACTTTTCGAAGGAACATCTTTGAAACTGCTTAAGAATTAATTTGGTTCAGATACAATAATCAGGGGGTGGCAAATAGGTAGCATTATATCATAAATATCGAAAATCAACCAGCTTTTAAAAAACTAAGCATCAAATATGATCATATGAAACCTTTTATAATGACATTAATTCATTTGTCCTCGTAGTTTGACTGAACATAACAACATAAATAGATTATTAAACTAAATGTTTCACCCCGTCATGAAATCGAATATCAAACATTCGAAAATCGAATAAAACGGAAAGAATAAAAAAAGACATAATTAAGACGTCTTTAATATGTCTTGAGAAAGATGTCTTTTTAAAGGCGTTTAAAAGACGTCTTGGAATTGCCAAATAAATACGTACTTTTAAAGACGATTTTTAGACGTCTTTTAGACGACTTAGATTTTTCAAGATATCTTAAAGACGTCTAAAAGACGTTTTAGCTACCTTAAGGCGAGAAATTTTCGCGGGTACAAATTTTCGCGAATTTCGCGAATTTTAGTCGATTTCGCAAAATTAAATACCCGCGAAATGTTTCTAGGAGTCGCATTCGCGAAAATTTATACCCGCGAAAAAAAGATTAAAAATAACAAATTTTAGTGCGTTTTTGCTTGTATTCATGTAGTACAATGAAAGGGTATTGAAAAATATATTTTAATACATAGTCTTCCATCAATCAAGCACAATAGTTACGTTGTCTTCCTTTTTCTTTTTAGGATTTCGAATCATTTCTTGAATATCTCTAGACACAACAGAGTTTGAATCTGTTTTCTTTTTTCTTTCTTTCTTTTTGGCTGCTCTTGGTCTTGGTTCTTCTATCTCAATATTAGTGTTTAATGTCAGGAAAGTCCCGATAATTTCCTCCTCTTGTGGTTCAAGGTAGAATTCATTGAGTAAAGTTTCATATTTTCTTAACAAAGGACTTTACAAGAAAAAAGTTCTCAGAATGGTACACCAGACAACTCACCAATGGAATAAAAAATGGCTTGGAACTTGACGATATCGACATTGATTACCGGCTAAGCGTTTTAAAACCTCTACATGCAACATGGCTTATCTCTTTGTACGACCACATGAACACTGAAGAAGGAATGAAAGTGACCGCCAGTGGCTGGAAAAAGTCGGGAATCTTCGATGCGATTACAAAGGGGTCAAGTGAGCTTCCAAGTCTTGACCCTTTTGATGATATCTGTCCATTAATGGAAGTCATTCAAGAGCAAGAAACGATAAGCCTATCCTCTTTGATGCCAAGCGAACTAGAATTCTATAAAACGTCACCAGCAGAGGTTGAAGACTCTTCAGATGAATCAGAATGGGAAGTTAATGCAGAACCAGAAGCAAATGACATTGAACTTGACGTTGAACGTAATGCTTTCTCTATATATTTGAAAATCAGTAAAAACTGTCGTTTGTTTGAAACTCTTCGTCTATATTTGTTAGGACCATTGTAAAGAAAGTTTTTAAGTACATACCATTTGTAAAGTTTCATTTTTCCTTAAACTTTTAGAAAGATTATCGCTTTTTCCAAGTTGCAGATAAAAAAAAGATTAATTTTTTTTCCGATTCGCGAAAATAAATACCCGCGAAATTTTCTGTTTGCATCCATTCGCGAAAATTAATACCCGCGAAATGCAATTTTTTTTTACCTCGCGAAAATAAATCTCCGCGAAAATTTCTCGCCTTAAGCCATTCGATTTTTCAATGTTCTCTACGCGCAATGATTTCATTAAACAAATGATTAACAAAAACGTGTAAGCTCAAGACGTTCTGTATAAAAGAGCAGTTTTAAAATGTGATTTATCAAATTTGGATTTTGTGGCGTAGCTATGAGACCGAAAAGACAGTTGAGAAACAAAACTTTGAAGGCTGCTATAAGAGCCTACATTGCTACACCTTTAATAACAACGTACGAAGCTATCGGTGTCAGAGCTTTGCTAAAGGATGATCAAGATAACATATGGGAAAAACGAAGGGTGTTGGAAATGGCATTGGAAGCTGATGAGTACATAGTTGCATTTTTTTCTTGCATCACTGCTGTTGAATTAAAAAAACGACAGCCGAAGCGTAAAAGAAAAGGAGAAGAGTCAGAAAGTGAAGACGAAGACCAGGAGGAGCAACAAGATGATGTTGACATAAATCCCGGGATATCATTTTGGGTTGTTTTTAATTGGCCTCAGTATGGCTTATCGGCTTACGAAGATCGTGTTTCCAAACTTTTTGTTGAATCAGGTGTGGAATTGGAAAGTTGTAAAGCTGTAAGGAGCAGAGGTATGTGTTTAAAGTCAGCTTGCATTAAAGTTCTTTTATTCCCTGTTCAATGAAATGAAAATAGTTATGACTTTGCAAATACTTAAAGTAAACGAAACTTTCTGCATTTCTTTCCCTGTATGGTAGGTGCAAAGAGTTTAAGTGAGCATTCTACAGCGTCATTATTTATTGTGCTAAAAGACCATGATTGCGAGCATGCACAAAGAATAACATCAATGGCACAAACTCGGTCGGTAAGAAAAAGTGCCGAGGATCAAGGTTATTCTATGAGATACGTTTCCTTACAAGACGGAGAAGATTACTCAAACTATCCAGCCCAGCTTTATTTGACCGAAAGACTAGATGAAAAAGTTGCAAATGAAGTAAGGAGTGGATTGCAGAAAATGAAACACCTATCTTTAAAGTTAAAGCTGGTAGACCATGCAACAGTAGGTAAGATTTGCAGTTTATACACTTTTTACAATCTCTTGTCTTTATTTTATGATTAATGTCTTATCACTTGTTTCAAATTTTGAAGATTAACAATGCTTCTAACTTTAATGTAGCTTTGCAAAATACATTGTATATTTGTTGTTTATTTGCTTAACAGATTTTTAAATATCATGGCTATAATTGTTTTTATGATCGTTACTATAGGATACAGTTTTTATTTTAGGAAACACAGTACAATCGCCAGCACAATCTCGACCAACTTCAAAGTTTATGCAATCAGTAGATGTTGTACGTAGATACATGGAAATGTATAACTTTGGTTTGCGAGATGGGTCAGTGTACGTGAAAACCAAAGATGCTGTTTTCACACATTCCTTTTGCTGCAGCATCAGAAAGTTTCTTTTGCATATGCTTGGACATCCGGAGGTTGCCGATCAAATTGCCACATTTGTAAACCCTCTATGCAATTTGTTAGAGCAAGAGGGATGTCGTTTACTGAAGCCTTTCCAAATCGATTATAACTTTATTGAAGTTTTACCTCCAGGTACCTGCTTCAATATCGAGAAAAAACGATTTGAAATGAACCCAGATAATCTTAAAGGATCACCAAGAGCTTTCGTTAAGTATCGATACCAGCAAGGGATTGTCCCAAAGCCAAAGCCGTTTATTCAAGGTAAAAATTTGCTAAAATGAGAGATCGTTAAACAATATCATTTTATGAAAGTTTTTGTCTTTTTAATTATTGATTCTTCGGACGAATGCTTAACTTATGATATTTTTATACTTGCAGGAGTGGAAAACAGTATTCCAAACCCAGTTGAAAGGAAGTTGTTTTATCAGAAATACTATCAGCTTTTGTGCCATGGAAAGTTTCCAATGAAAGAGCCGAAACTAATGTTGCTTGGGCCACCTGATAGCGGTAAAACAAGTTGGTTTTCACCTTTTGAAGGTAAGTATTACTCAAAGACAAGAACAAAGAATATACATATTTCGTGCGCATCGACAACTTGTACCTAAAAAAAATTAATCGTCGTAATCTTTTTTAGGAATCATTCCATCAAAGTATATCGCTGGAGTAGTAAGCGATGGTAGATTTTCTGGCCACTTAATAACCTCAAACACACAAATAGTTTTCATGGACGAATGGACGTCAAACAGCTTGACTTGTGAAGACGCTAAAAGAATACTACAAGGTAAGAGCAGTATAATAGAACCAAAGCCGTATAGACAGATTTTAGTACTTGGTTATTTCAGAAAGGAAAAAATGCAGCTTCATACAGTTCGTTCCCAGTTCATTTTCATAAAGCCCAGTCTTTCCAAAAGGGAATGCAAAGTTTTCCGTGCTTGTAACAGTTTGTAACACCTTAGCCTATCTAGTAACGCCTTGTAACACGATTTCACTAAAGAAAAATGTTTGGCAATACTATAGTTTGATACAGTTCGTTCCCAGTTCATTTTCATAGAGCCCAGTCTTTCCAAAAGGGAGTGCAAAGTTTTCCGTGCTTGTAACAGTTTGTAACACCTTAGCCTATCTAGTAACGCCTTGTAACACGATTTCACTAAAGAAAAATGTTTGGCAATACTATAGTTTGATACAGTTCGTTCCCAGTTCATTTTCATAGAGCCCAGTCTTTCCAAAAGGGAGTGCAAAGTTTTCCGTGCTTGTAACAGTTTGTAACACCTTAGCCTATCTAGTAACGCCTTGTAACACGATTTCACTAAAGAAAAATGTTTGGCAATACTATAGTTTGATACAGTTCGTTCCCAGTCCATTTTCATAGAGCCCAGTCTTTCCAAAAGGGAATGCAAAGTTTTCCGTGCTTGTAACAGTTTGTAACACCTTAGCCTATCTAGTAACGCCTTGTAACACGATTTCACTAAAGGAAAATGCTTGGTAATACTATAGTTTGATACAGTTCGTTCCCAGTCCATTTTCATAGAGCCCAGTCTTTCCAAAAGGGAATGCAAAGTTTGGTACCTTCTTGACATGACATATTTAGTTTTTGATTTTATTTTTTTCAGTATTGTTACTATAGTTTGTTGTATATATTCTTTATCTAGGTGGTTATTTTATTGTTCCGCAAAAACATAAAGAGGCAAGTAGGGTGAATTACAAATCTGGATTCTTTATAACAACAAATGTTTATCCAGATTTTGGAAATGCGACAGATTGTGAAGCAATTCGAAAGAGATTAAGTGTCTTTACGACTAAAGCATTATCCAGAAAAGACAGCAGTGTCACTCGTAAGTGGCTTTGTCAGTTCATCTCTGATAGTTCACTCATAAATCTGTAGTGTAACACATCAGTAATGTCAAATATTTTGCCCTGTTTCGTAAGGTCTTTATGTTTCTAAATTCACGTTTCAGGTTGGCTTAGAATTCATTGCATGGATGTGTTTCACTTTCTGAGCAACGAGCTACGCAATGTACCTTTGTTTCAGAGCTCCGAAGCAGGTTCTTCATTTGTAGATGAAGGTGCCGTTTACAATGATTTCGATAACGATCTTGCAACACTTCTTCTTAATGATTCTTGGGATGATTTCAGATTTTCCCAGTCGTCAAATGCACAAGAAACATTTGTTTCGACAAACGATATTGTCCCTCAAGACCTTGTTGAGAAAGCCATATTAGATGCCGATAGAGAAGAAGGAATCTTGGCGGAGCATCTATCTTTTGATAGTAGCTCTTTCGATTGCAGTAGCGCAGCTGACGACGCAAGCTACTTAAAAAAGGTATACGATCTAGCCACCTATCAGCCGGATGCGTGGAAGAATCTCGAAGTGTCTGAGGAAGCTGTAAAGATTTTTGAAATGCGTCAAAGAACGGACTGGCACGGTCCAGATAGTGTTTATGATGCATGGCTTCTTTCGAACAAAGATAGAAGATCTTGGTTTCGATACGATCTTTTCTTCAAAAGATATCCAAACTACGAATCAATCCGGAAACAATTGCGTGAACAGATACACGGTACGGACGATCCTGTGGAAGATCAAGTGTGCAGTACTTGTGGTGGGGAGGATGTGGATCTGTTCAATCCTATCAGTGATTCAGAAGATGTGAAACCGGACTTTGAGCTATTCGAAATTAAGACATTGCCTACATATACCATAGTCATTAGCAGCGATAGTGATTAGTTATTACAAAAACACATTGTATTGAACCTACCCCTCGGTGTTTTTTATTATCCATCAGCCCTATCTTTGTAAAACAATATTTTTTATCTTCGGAAGTGTGCTACAAGGCCCTACCAGATAGGTTAAGAAGTTACAGAGGTTATAAGAAAACAAATTCATCACCTCTAAACCATACTAGTCTTACAGGGGTCTGAACATTTGCAAAAAGGACTAAGGACTAGTTTGATATATCATCAGAATACTTTTTATCTTCAGAAACGTGTTACAAGAAGTTACAAGATAGGATAAGGTGTTACAAGCGGTTACAAGAACAGCAAAATTCCCAATCTCCTTTTAGAGAGACTGGACCCTATTAGAATGGACTGGGAACGAACTGTATCAAACTACAATACTGCGGAATTCCGCAATCCCTTTTGAAAATGTGCCGTGCTTGTAACCCCTTGTAACATCTTAGCCTATCCAGTAACGCTTTGTAACACGATTTCAAAAAAGAAAACTGCTTGGCAATATTACATTGTGATACAGTTCGTTTCCAGTCTATATGGCTAGAGTCCAGTCTCTATCAAAGAGTTTCCAATGTCTGTTGTGCTTGTAACAGTTTGTAACACCTTAGCCTATCTAGTAACGCCTTGTAACACGATTTCAGAAAAGAAAAATGTTTGGCAATACTATAGTTTGATACAGTTCGTTCCCAGTTCATTTTCATAGAGCCCAGTCTTTCCAAAAGGGAGTGCAAAGTTTTCCGTGCTTGTAACAGTTTGTAACACCTTAGCCTATCTAGTAACGCCTTGTAACACGATTTCAGAAAAGAAAAATGTTTGGCAATACTATAGTTCGATACAGTTCATTCCCAGTCCAATCTGCTAGAGTCCAGTCTCTTCAAATGAGATTACAAAGTGTGCATTGCTTATTGCCGCTGAATATTTTTTATCTTCAGAAATGTGTTACAAGAAGTTACTAGATAGGCTAAGGTGTTACAATGTGTTACAAGCACGGCAGTTTTTCTAATTTCTTGTGAAGAGACTGGACTCTAGCAGAACGGACTGGGAATGAACTGTATCAAACTATAGTATTGCCAAGCATTTTTCTTTTTTGAAATCGTGTTACAAGGCGTTACTAGATAGGCTAAGATGTTACAAGGTGTTACAAGGAAAAAATTCTGAAAGTACTGCTTAGCCTGAACTTAACCATCACCTCAAAACCATACTAGTCTAAAAGGGGTCTGAGCATTTGCAAAATGGACTAGGTACTAGCTAGATGCATCATCAAAAGATATTTTATCTTCAAAAATATGTTACAAGGCGTTACTAGATAGGCTAAGATGTTACAAGGTGTTACAAGGAAAAAATTCTGAAAGTACTGCTTAGCCTGAACTTAACCATCACCTCAAAACCATACTAGTCTAAAAGGGGTCTGAGCATTTGCAAAATGGACTAGGTACTAGCTAGATGCATCATCAAAAGATATTTTATCTTCAAAAATATGTTACAAGAAGTTACTAGATAGGCTAAGGTGTTACAAGCTGTTACAAGGATCAAATGGATCACTGTAAAAGCGAGATCGTTTTATTAATCCACCTTTTCTATGTGTGCATTTCAAGATCATGGCCGATGAGCTAACTGATACACAGTTGCTGCAGCATTTGGACAGTCCAATTTCCATTTTTGATGAAGAAGACATTCTGGGTCAAATATTACGTAGTGATTCTGCAACTCTCCAGGAGCCGTTTGAGCGGATCAAAAACCAATGGCCTTATTCTGATGAAGAAGGCGTATTTTCCTCTCAGGGGGAGGTTGCTGACAATGACATAAAAAGTAAGATCGTGATGGAAATCCATTTAATTTTTAGAATAAAATAAAAATAATTTTTTTTATTTTTGTAATCATATTATTTGTTTGTTCAGATTGTCTTTTAAACCCTTTCGGTCGCTTTCTTTTAGATTCAAATAGAAACGAACCTGACAGTTTAAATGAAAAGCAAGACAAAGATTGGAATAATATAGTTTTTATAGAACCCAACGAAATGGTCGAAAATTACATTGTAAGTTATGAGAAATCTGAAGAGGAACATAGTAAATAAATATGGTAACCATTTTGTTTTGATAAGGGAGGAATTGAAGGTTGATCAAAAGTTAAGGATCGCTAAGATTTATAATTTAAAGTCATTTTCAACTAAAGTATACATGTGCTTCATACAGCCGAACTACTTTTCAAATATTCTTCTGCGTTACGTTTATATGCCTGAGATTCTGAGCGCATTCTCAGCGTGTCCTTGTTACGACACGAATGAAACAAGTATTCAGGATCTTTTAGTATTAATGTCCAAAATCCCTTGCCATATTTTGCAATACCTTTACACAAACAAACGTCTTCTTCCTTTGTGAATTTTACCCGCGTTTTGGTTTGTTCATTTACAACTTCTCTCTTCAAATTCACGTCAGAACTTATAAGTGGTACAAGCGCTCGATCTACATGCAAGTCAGTAGTGGCAGAGCTATCTAAGTTAGCTGGAATGGTATTCGTTATTGTTACATCGTCGTCGTCGTTACCATTGCCAACAGCTTGTTCAGATGAACTACTGCAGGGCTGTGACATTATCGTTTCTGCTTGATCGAGTACTTGCTGATCGAATGTACGCGCCGTATTGTTGATTGATCTTAAAACGTCCATCATGCCTGCACTCACTTCCTTTCGTTTATCACCAATCAGTTTCTCCATGCATTGCTTGCTGCGTGAAGCAACATCTCTTGACAAACTCTTTTGATAAGCCACTTTGGCCACGTGAGAACTGTGCTTTTGGTCACGTGAAACAATTTCTCTTTCCGATTGGCTGAGTCTCTCAGCACTTTCCGTCTCCACAATTTGCCGATAGCGAGTCGGGTGTATGTATTTCCCAATAGCCTCGTGAACGAGGACGCTCATGGCTGACGAGAAGGCGGTGTATTGTTTCCCCTTGTTTGTAACGAGCAAATAGTCACAGTTTGGATTTAGTTTCGGTCGCACTAACTGGATATAGAAATCGAGAATTTCCATAGTTTCGGAATCGAGAATTACAGTGTCAAATAGATATCTTTCGGCAGTTTTAAATTCTTTTTGGTCGATGTAACCTCCATTGGTCTTTGCTTTATCAATCATTTCTATGGTTAAGTATTGATAGGTCATTGGTCTGGAGCACTTAACACGAACAAATAAATACGTAGCAATGAATCTTGTTGCAAACGCCAGTTGGGATGCCGACACGTTTCGTTGGTCTCTGCATTCTTGTAGTATGTCTCGAAAACGATTGATGTGGTATGGGATGACGTTTTCCATTTCCTCCAAGCTCGCCCAACTGTTTCGAGCAATGAGTGTCTCCAAATCCAGGTTCCGAGAATACTCGAGTCTCTTTCTCTTTCCGAGATTTTCTTTACCACGTCGTATGTAAACTTCGGTCACGGCAAAACAACGTAAAGTGCTGTCGGAGACACCGTTCGCTTTTCGAAAGTCCAGTATGTCTGATATTGATTTTAAGTAATTTAACGACGCCGAACAACTTAGTTTCCAGTCTTCTTCAAGTATTTTAAGGAAGTCCATAATGATGGAGGGTGTACCCAAGCAACAATCGACGAATTCTTCGGTTAAACACGATTCCGATTCCAGGTCGTCTACACTAGCCATTAAAAACTTCATACATCGTTGTGCACTTTGCTTTGCTTCTTTTTCAGACTTCCCTCCTCCGCATGGTGTACGCAGCCAGTTCAAAAACGTCTTTCCAATACCATCGTTTATAGAAAAGGAAGGCTTGTGTGCCGTACACACTTTCTTTCTGATTGGCTGTTGTGCCTCGACTTCTTCCCGTTTGATATCTGGAGCTTCGTCAAAATAGTAATACCAACAATGCTTGGCATCGATATGCTTGCGTAAACCTCGACTGCTTTTAAAACCAATGTGTAGGCAATTTTGCACAGGGCAGATGTAAATATTTCTATCGTTTGGACGTAGTACCAACTTTCTCTTGTGTTTAGCAGCGCCATTGATTCCAACCCAGTTCACAACTAATGTTCTCTTCGACATTTTTAAAACTTTTTTATTTTATTTGAAAACATTTTTTACAACTTTAAACATATGACTTTTAACTTAAAGATTTACACAAATAAAAAACGATAACTTAGTTCTTTAAACTTGAATGACATATTTATACCGTAGTGCGTTTCACAGGAGAGTCATTTATTCATTCCTTTTGACAAAGGAACAATGTATTCCTTTTTAGTAGTATACACGAACTGTTCCATTACAAAAAGAATAGTTCGTGCCTTATGTAGTGAACAATTAAGACTTAATGAAAAGGAAACATTTTGGAGTGCGCGATGGAAGAAAACGATCCTGTTAAGACACTCCATATCGATCTCCACAGTAGTGAACAAACTTTTCATTCACAAAAGAACAAGAGTGCACGATTTGTATAACAATGAAACACGGAGAACGTTATAGACTATTAAGGAACAATTAAGCGTGTCAAACTCTGTTCATTGACAGTTCACTGTCAAAATATTCTCAAGGGCCTTTCAACAAGAGTTTGAATGGGACAAACAACCCGAGTAAAAATTATAGAGCTACAATAAGTTAGCTAACCATTTCTTGTTCACTGCGCGTCAGTTATTAATGACATGGCTCATGCAGCGAATCAAATCAATTCGAAGAAAATCGAAAGCTTCTTAATGCACAAAATTATTACGGCCGTCAGTTTGATGCAAATAGATGATCAAACACTTCTGCCATTTTCGTTTTTTTTCTTAAACTTCTTTTTACTTGGTTCTAACAAAACATTTCCTGCTTACAAAGTCAAACCTTGGAATAAAAAATTGCAAAGTTTCTTCTTACGTAACTCTTACCCTAATGTGTGTGCTTCTTACACGTTCTTACAAGTTCTTACTCGTTCTTACCCAGTTAACCTTTGGTATAAAATTTTGAAAAGTTTCTTCTTACGCACCTCTTACCCAAATGTGTGCGCTTCTTACGCGTTCTAACACGTTCTTACTCGTTCTTACTCAGTTACCCTTTGGAAGAGAATTTTGCTGAATTTTTTCTTACGCGCCTCTTACCCAAATTGTTGTGGTTCTTACGCTTTCTTACACGTTCTTACTCGTTCTTACTCAGTTACCCTTTGGAATAAAGTATTGCTGAGTTTCTTCTTACTCGCTTCTTACCCAAATATCGGTGGTTCTTACGTGTTCTTACACGTTCTTACTCGTTCTTACACAGTTTACCTTTGGAATAGAATTTTACTAAGATTCTTCTTACTCGTCTCTTACCCAAATTTATGTGCTTCTTACGCGTTCTTACACGTTCTTACTCGTTCTTACTCAGTAGCACCTTGCAAGAGAATTTTGCTAACATTTCCTCTTACTTGCCTCTTACCCAAATATCCGTGGTTCTTACGTGTTCTTACACGTTCTTACTCGTTCTTACACAGTTACCCTTAGGAATAAAATATTGCTGAATTTCTTCTCACGCGCCTCTTAC
Organism: Turritopsis dohrnii; assembly: GCA_027922465.2. Lineage (NCBI taxonomy): Eukaryota > Metazoa > Cnidaria > Hydrozoa > Anthoathecata > Oceaniidae > Turritopsis > Turritopsis dohrnii. The sequence goes on along the minus strand of BQMF02000138.1, from coordinate 468,878 downwards.
CCAAGTTGTTGTGGTTCTTACACGTTCTTACACGTTATTACTCGTTTTTACCCAGTTACCCTTTGGAATAAAATATTACTAAGTTTCTTCTTACGCACCTCTTACCCAAATGTGTCCGCTTCCTACGCGTTCTTACACGTTCTTACTCGTTCTTACTCAGTTAACCTTTGGAATAAAATATTGCTAAGTTCCTTCTTACGCGCCTCTTACCCAAATGTGTGTGCTTCTTACGCGTTTTTACACGTTCTTACTCGTTCTTACTCAGTTACCCTTTGGAAGAGAATTTTGCTGAATTTCTTCTTACGCGCCTCTTACCCAAATTGTTGTGGTTCTTACGCTTTCTTACACGTTCTTACTCGTTCTTACTCAGTTACCCTTTGGAATAAAGTATTGCTGAGTTTCTTCTTACTCGCTTCTTACCCAAATATCGGTGGTTCTTACGTGTTCTTACACGTTCTTACTCGTTCTTACACAGTTTACCTTTGGAATAGAATTTTGCTAACATTTCCTCTTACTTGCCTCTTACCCAAATATCCGTGGTTCTTACGTGTTCTTACACGTTCTTACTCGTTCTTACACAGTTACCCTTAGGAATAAAATATTGCTGAATTTCTTCTTACGCGCCTCTTACCCAAATTGTTGTGGTTCTTACGCTTTCTTACACGTTCTTACTCGTTCTTACTCAGTTACCCTTTGGAATAAAGTATTGCTGAGTTTCTTCTTACTCGCTTTTTACCCAAATATCGGTGGTTCTTACGTGTTCTTACACGTTCTTACTCGTTCTTACTCAGTAGCACCTTGCAAGAGAATTTTACTAACATTTCCTCTTACTTGCCTCTTACCCAAATATCCGTGGTTCTTACGTGTCCTTACACGTTCTTACTCGTTCTTACACAGTTACCCTTTGGAATAAAGTATTGCTGAGTTTCTTCTTACGCGCCTCTTACCAAAATTTCTGTGGTTTTTTGGCTTTCTTACACGTTCTTACTCGTTCTTACTCAGTTACCATTTGGAATAAAATATTGCTAAGTTGCTTCTTACGCGCCTCTTAGCCAAATTGCTGTGGTTCTAGCATGTTCATTCCAGGCAACCACTGAGTAAGAACAAGTGAGAACGTGTAAGAATGCGTGAGATCCACAGATATTTGGGTAAAAGGCGCGTAAGAAGGAACCTTGTAAAATACTTTTGCAAGGTACCACTGAGTAAGAACGAGTAAGAACGTGTAAGAACACGTAAGAACCAAGGATATTTGGGTAAGAGGCAAGTAAGAAGAAATCTTAGTAAAATTCCCTTGCAAGGTGTTACTGAGTAAGAACAAGTAAAAACGTGTAAGAACGCGTAAGAAGCACATAAATTTGGGTAAGAGACGAGTAAGAAGAATCTTAGTAAAATTCTATTCCAAAGGTAAACTGTGTAAGAACGAGTAAGAACGTGTAAGAGCACGTAAGAAGCATACACATTTGGGTAAGAGGCAAGTAAGAAGAAAGTCAGCAATATTTTATTCCAAAGGTAACTGAGTAAGAACGAATAAGAACGTGTAAGAACGCGTAAGAAGCACATAGATTTGGGTAAGAGACGAGTAAGAAGAATTTTAGTAAAATTCTATTCTAAAGGGTAACTGTGTAAGAACGAGTAAGAACGTGTAAGAACACGTAAGAACCACCGATATTTGGGTAAGAAGCGAGTAAGAAGAAACTCAGCAATATTCTATTTCAAAGGTTAACTGAGTAAGAACGAGTAAGAACGTGTAAGAACGCGTAAGAAGCGCACACATTTGGGTAAGAGGCGCGTAAGAAGCAACTTATCAATATTTTATTCCAAAGGGTAACTGAGTAAGAACGAGTAAAAACGTGTAAGAACGCGTAAGAAGCACATAAATTTTGGGTAAGAGACGAGTTAGAAGAATTTTAGTAAAATTCTATTCCAAAGGGTAACCGGGTAAGAACGAGTAAGAACGTGTAAGAACGCGTAAGAACCACAGCAATTTGAGTAAGAGGCACGTAAGAAGAAACTTAGCAATATTCTGTTTCAAGGAGCAACTGTGTAAGAACGTGTAATAACGTGTAACAAGAAGTAAGAACCAAGGATATTTGGGTGAAAGTTGTGCATGATTTATTTCCTTCAAACGAAATAAAAAATGATCGGTCTTTACAAATTTATAGAAAGGCTCGTGTTGCGTTTAAATGTCAGAGATTCTGTGCGCATCCGAAGTGAGTCTTTATTTCGACAAGGGTGAAACGAGTATTCAGAATCCTTCAGTATAAGGCTCCAACGACCTTTTCCATACTTGGTAATACCTTTTCTCAGAAACATGTCTTCGTCTTTTGTAAACTTCACTTTCGAAGAAATTTTTGATTTTTCATGAACGACTTCTTTTTTTAAATCAACATCGAAACTGATTCGAGATCGGAATTCTGGATCTATTTGTATTTCGGCATTAGAGTTGCTTTCGGGATTACACGAAATGGTGTTGGTGATTGTTACATCGTCGTCATCGTTCTTGTCGTCAGTATTTTGTGGTGAAGAACTGCTACAAGGCTGCGACAATATTGTTTCGGCTTGATCGAGTACTTGCTGATCGAATATGTACGCGCCGTGCTGTTGATTGACCTTAAAACATCCATCATGCCTGCACTCACTTCCTTTCGTTTATCGCCAATCAGTTTCTCCATGCATTGTTTGCTGCGTGAAGCAACGTCTCTTGACAAACTCTTTTGATAAGCTACTTTGGCCACGTGAGAACTGTGCTTTTGGTCACGTGAAACAATTTCTCTTTCCGATTGGCTGAGTCTTTCCGCACTTTCCGTCTCTACAATTTGTCGATAGCGAGTCGGATGTATGTATTTGCCAATAGCTTCGTGAACGAGGACGCTCATGGCTGAAGAGAACGCGGTGTATTGCTTCCCCTTGTTTGTTACGAGCAAATAGTCACAGTTTGGATTTACTTTCGGTCGAACTAACTGGATATAAAAATCAAGAATTTCCATAGTTTCAGAATCGAGAATCACAGTGTCAAACAAATATCTATCGGCAGTTTTAAATTCCTTCTGATCGATGTAACCTCCATTGGTCTTGGCTTTATCAATCATTTCTATGGTTAAGTATTGATAGGTCATTGGTCTGGAGCACTTAACACGAACAAATAAATACGTAGCAATGAATCTCGTTGCAAACGCCAGTTGAGATACCGACACGTTTTGTTGCTCTCTGCATTCTTGTAGGATGTCCCGAAAACGATTGATGTGATATGGGATGACGTTTACCATTTCTTCTAAGGTTGCCCAACTGTTTCGAGCAACGAGTGTCTCTAAATCCAGATTGCGAGAATACTCGAGTCTCTTTCTCTTTCCGAGATTTTCTTTACCACGTCGTATGTAAACTTCGGTGACAGCAAAACAACGTAAAGTGCTGTCAGATACACCGTTCGCTTTTCGAAAGTCCAGTATGTCTGATATTGATTTTAAGTAATTCAACGACGCCGAACAACTTAGTTTCCAATCTTCTTCAAGAGTTTTAAGAAAGTCCATAATGATGGAGGGTGTACCTAAGCAACAATCGACGAATTCTTCGGTTAAACACGATTCGGAATCCAGGTCGTCCACACTAGCCATTAAAAACTTCATACATCGTTGTGCACATTGCTTTGCTTCTTTCTCAGACTTCCCTCCTCCACATGGTGTACGCAGCCAGTTCAAAAATGTCTTTCCAATACCATCGTTAATAGAAAAGGAAGGCTTGTGTGCCGTACATACTTTCTTTCTGATTGGCTGTTGTGCTTCTACTTCTTCCCTTTTGATATCTGGAGCTTCGTCAAAATAGTAATACCAAAAATGTTTTACATCGATATGTTTGCGTAAACCTCGACTGCTTTTAAAACCAATGTGTAAGCAATTTTGCACAGGGCAGATGTATATATTTCTATCGTTTGGACGTAATACCAACTTTCTTTTATGTTTAGCGGCGCCATTGATTCCAACCCAGTTCACAACTAATGTTCTCTTCGACATTTTTAAAACTTTTTTAATTTATTTAAAAACATTTTTTATTTTATTTAAAAACATTTTTTATAACTTCAAACATATAACTTTTAACTTAACGATTTACACAAATAAAAAACGAATACTTAGTTCTTTAAACTTGAATGACATATTTATACCGTAGTGCGTTTCACAGTAGAGTCATTTATTCAATCCTTTTGACAAAGGAACAATGTATTCCTTTTAAGTGGTATACACAAACTGTTCCATTACAAAAAGAATAGTTCGTGCCTTATGTAGTGAACAATCAAGACTTAATTAAAAGGAAACATTTTGGAGTGCGCGATGGAACAAAACGATCCTGTTAAGGCACTCCATATTGATTTCCTTAGTAGTGAACAAACTTTTCATTCACAAAAGAACAAGAGTGCACGATTTGTATAACAATGAAACACAGAGAACGTTATAGACTATTAAGGAACAATTAAGCGTGTCAAACTCTGTTCATTGACAGTTCACTGTCAAAATATTCTCAAGGGTCTTTCAACAAGAGTTTGAATGGGACAAACGACCCGAGTAAAAATTATAAAGCTACAATAAGGTAGACGTCTTTCTAAAGACGTAACTTAGATTGGATTTAGACGTCTAAAAGACGTCTTGTGCTGGCTGGGTTGGGGCAACTGTACTATCATATTTCCATCAGAAGCTTTTACAAAACAAGAACAAGGCATTAAAGGTTCGGGGTTAACATTGATCTAATACATACATGTGAGCTAGATGCATATTTATACTATTGTTATATAGAAAACGTTTGTGTCGAATGTGCAAATCCGCTAATTTTTGTACTTCCATTGATATAGTGTGACGTTTATTTTCTTTGCATACAAAATCTACAGAGAAAATGACGAGAATACGAGATTAAAAATAGCGTCATCATCCTGAGTGTATCGTTAATTTTTCAAATTTTTCTTTTGTCTGACTTACGTTGTTGACCTTGGTATGGCTGTTTTGTTAAAAACGTGTCTATGAAATATGGACCAAAATGTTGATGTAATAAACAGACCTGCTCATTATCGATATCTTATCAAAAAAGTGTCTGGCTTAACAATAGAATACTGTATGCTGTACAAAAACTAATTTATAAAAAGTTCGGCGAAATGAATAGCTATAAGTAACCAATATCATTTCAGAAGAAAAAACAAGTTACCTATATGTTAATTACGAGCATATGACAGAAAAGCAATTGGCTTTTCTTTGTTTCAGGGATCGTAACATATTTGTAACAACTGCTTTTTTAGCAAATGGTGTCAAAATGCGTAAAAGTTGCTAACAACTGTAAATAGCCAAAAATACATAAGTTTGCAAGAGACGGCTTTTCAAACAGCTTTAGAAAAAATATCCTCAATTACTGATTTCCACATTCAGTAGGTACGTGTACCTTTCTTCGAAAAACCTGGTATAAAAGAAAAGTACAAGTAATAGAATAGTACAGTACGGGAGATAGAATTTCATCAAATATGTTCTTCGATCGTTCATAACCAATATTTATTTGCAAAAATGCTTTCAATTGATAAAATGATACCAAAATATAAAAGATGGTGGAAGTTGTTGGACTATCTTCGTTCTCATTGTGCAGTTCATTTATCTCTTCTTGACAATGGTTGATTGAATGATAAGCTACTTCAGCACTTGATTGGCCAGTATTAGATTCACACGTAGCTCATTGTTAATACATTCGTTTTTGTAAATACATTGATGATGAAGGCCGGGATTTTTTGTAGTAACACTATTGAACTTTATTGAGGAATGCATGTATAGAATTGTAAAGGAGATATACATGAACCAGAATTGTGTCTTTGCATTTCCCTCCGGGTATGCATTTCACTGAGATATAATCCAGTTGATATCCCTTGCAACAAGCTCCATATATTACTTCTTCTCTGTGATGGTTACAGGTAGAATATGAAGTACACTTCACATCATGTATCAGTATTGATCTGGACAAGGTAGAAATGATATGATAATTGATATATCCCCAATGGTCTCCCTGCTGGTGATGTTGTCATGACAAGTTCCACCAGTTGGACAAACTTGACAAATGAATGTTTCTGTTTCGTTTGCCACATAAAGTCTACACTCTTTGAATAGATGAGGAGTTTTCAATTCTAGTTTTAACCTTAAAGTCATAACCACGAGGGCTATATCTGCATTAACATTTTATTACTTTGCTAACACAATTTGTAACAGTATCACGAGCTAAATTAGCTATACTTAGATTAAACGCTCGAAAGTCTTAACCAGGTACCTTTTAAAGCTTTATAAAGTCAGTTTATTGTTTTCCATCATTGTGTTGCGTAACCAGCATAGAAATTCTTTCTTAGCATATGTCAGTTCTCTTTAATATTTACTTTCAAACAAAAAGTACTCTTGTGATACCATTCTTAGATAATTCGAATGTTTTCTTTTCTCGTCCCTACATCCAAGGGCGAAAAAGTTTAAGACCGCGTGTTTCACTAGAGCATAGGAAATAGGGTTGATTTAATACCAGGTTTGACATACCAGTAACAGTTTGTTATTGTGTCCACGGTGTTTCGTTAACAAGACTAACTTATTCACACTGTGAGCGTACTAACATAAAAAGCAAAAATATCTTCAAGAAGATGAGACAATATTTACTGCAACTAAGCAAAGGCGGTACTTACGGGTATCACATAACCCTGGGCTATCTTACCAGAATATTCCACGTCAGTAGTAAGGTTTTGTCATACCTAGGCGAAGACAGTACACATTTCAAGAAGGAAACCGTGACAGTTTACCCCTAATAATATTAGGACATTTACACGAAGGTTTGCCAGGGCAACTTAAGAGAGCAATAAAGATAAAGAAAGTTCACAGCCAATCACACTGTATAGGAATTTAACTTTTGTTCGTGGAAAAACATATGAAGTATTGATTGAAGTCGCAGATACTTTAGAAAACAATCAAGTTCTGCCTCTATGTAATCAGTTATCAGTTATCAGGTATCACTAGCAACAGGAAAGCGCAAATCACAAAATAAGGCATAATCAGCCTGCTAAATTGAAAGCTACAGTATCAGCAACCAGTTCCCACAGAATTAAGTTAACTCTGCAGCAACAACGACTCAAATGCGCTCAGTTATAGAATAAATTAAAAAGAATGCAAGAAATGGAAAGAGTCTAATTTACAAGTTATGAGACATTGAACAAGGATTTCATTAGTATCTTCAATGCTAACAAGAGCCAGATGGCGCAAAACGGTAGCAGCAAAAGTACTTGCCACAAGAATACTTTTAAATTTGAAATTTTACTTCAAGTTCTTAAACGTTCTGTAAACGTTATTTCTTGAGATATCTTACTGGTGGAAAACAGGCATAAACGATATTATAATGTTTAATTTCTAACTCGTGTAAATAGGGTCTAATCGCAACACACCAGCAATTTAATTTACTAGCCGCCAAGGCGGCGTCGCTCGCCGCCCATGTACACCTGCTCTGTATCACTGTATCAATAAACGTCAAATTTCCTTATAAACGGCTCGTACAACCAGAAGCAGATTCGAAGTCACAACCTCTGGTAAAACCAATCTTTTATCAGTGTAACAATACACTCAAAACGTATAGAGAGAAAACTTCAACTTTTTATTAACTTTTGTTTAAAAAAAATTACGCGCTCTAACATGGGTGCTATCAAACGTAAGGGGAAAATGAATTCTCTTCTTAAAAAGATCACACGGGAGGAGAGAAGAAAAGGCACGTGCTAAATGAATCAATTGAATAAAAAAAACGTTCGATCTGATATAAAATAAAATAGATTAAAAGAAATCGATTAAAGACAACTATTATGACAAAAGCAAAAAAAAATATTTTGTTTTATGATATTTTTTTTTACCTATAGGTTTTTAAACATTTTCATTACTCGAAAAAAAAGTTCACCCGTCTCAGACAGTCAGGCAAGGATACGTTATGATACACTGGCAAACCGAGATGCTACCACGTTCTCCCACGGCTGCTTTTTGTCCAAAATGTTTTATCAGTTAGTTTCTTTGTATTTAGTTGATGTATTGTTTTCAAAGCCAAGTCAACGTGGAATATAAAACTAACAAAATAATAAAAACGAAACGTTATTCCTATTAGTTCATCAGCCAAAAAAAGTCACGTTCGATTGGGGTTGCAATGTATTTGCTTCGAATTCACGTCGCACACAAAAAAAGAAATAATTTTGCTCACAACTCAATCTACCATTTTGCGTGACAGACAAACAGACAGACAGACAGACAGAGAATCGGCTATTAATATATAGACTAGCCGCCAAGGCGGCGTCGCTCGCCGCCGATGTTCACCTGCTCTGTATCACTGTATCAATAAACGTCAAATTTCCTTAGAAACGGCTCGTACAACTTGTGTTCAACCAGAAGCATATTCGAAGTCACAACCTCTGATAAAACCAATCTTTTATCAGTGTAACAATACACTCAAAATGTACAAAGAGAAAACTTCAACTTTTTATTAGCTTTTGTTTTAAAAAAGTTACGCACTCTAACATGGGTGCTATCAAACGTAAGGGGGAAATAGTTTCTCTTCTTAAAAACATCACGACGGAGGAGAGAAAAAAGGCACGTGCTAAATGAATAAATAGAATAAAAAACGTTCGATCAGAACGCTTAACAATTAAAAGAAGAAATTAATTTGTTAAAAGAAAAGCAAAAAAAAAAAAACAAAAAAAAATTTGTTTTGATATAATACTCTTTTTTTACCTATCGGTTTTTAAACATTTTGATTGCTCAAAAAAAAAGTTCACCCGTCTCAGACAGTCAGGCAAGAGATAGTGGCAAACCGCACATGCTGCCACGTTCTGCCACTGCTGCTTTTTGTCCAAAATGTTTAATCAGTTAGTTTCTTTGTATTTAGTTGATGTACTGTTTTCAAAGCCAAGTCAACGTGGAATATAAAACTAACAATAATGATAAAAACAAAACGTTATTCCTATTAGTTCATCACCCAAAAAAAGTCACGTTCGATTGGGGTTGCAATGTATTTGTTTCGAACTCACGTCGCGCACAAAAAAAGAAATAATTTCGCTCACAACTCAATCTACCATTTTGCGTGACTTACAAACAAACAAACAAACAGACAGACGGAGAATCGGCTATTAATATATAGATTAGAAGACAAAAGAATTATACATGCATGAGCTGTTTATAACGTACGTTTTTTTTATAAGAGCTTATGTAGAAAAAAAAATGTATGTTTTGAATTATAATTTTTTGAAACCGAAAATGAATTCAAACAGATAACTGCCTTTTTTTAACTCGATTTTTGAAAACCTTGATGTTCAAAGACAGAACCGATAGCTAACAAACGTAGAAAGTAATAAGAAAGTCTGATCTGTGCTTAACTGACACGAAAAACATATCTATTTTCAAGTGCCAAAGTCCATTGATTCAGTACCATAAAAGTAACTAAAAGTCCCAGTTTTATGTAGACCTATTTGATTAATATCCATTCCTTCATCAATTAAGTGATAAAATATCAAAGAAAACGTATTTTAAATTTATGTGATTGAAAACCTTCGAAAATTCAAAAGGCTGCGTTCGTTCATTAGAATGTATATTGAGTTTTTAGTGGGGACTGACATACTCCAAATCGTAGGCTAAAAACTGCCGTTTCGGCCGGAGTAGTAGTAGTAGGAGGAGGAGTAGTAGGAGTCCAAGGGTGTTTTAATACGGTATTCGCTTACGCTGCTACCGTAATAAACAACACGTAACTCCCTTTATGAGACTGCTTTGGAAGCAACAGCAAAAGCTTTTCGAATGTGATCAGCATGGAGTTCGATACTATCCAATGATTATAAGATACTGTTTATCTCTCTATGGCAAGTCAGCATCTTCCTAATTTGTTAAAGCTTTTTCAAAGACTTATTTCTTTGCTTTTAATAGCTTTATTCGTTCTTCGTTCTTGATTAAAGTCTTTCACAAGAGAAAACATTCTCACACAGAAGCTCTATCATGGAAAAAAGAATGTCATTTGCGACTATTTCAAACTCTTCAGTATCCATGTTGGTTTAAGTCTACTCCCAAGTTTTCTCAAAAAAATACTTCTCAGCAATTACAAAATTTTTTGAGCTTCTGCAGACACATACCAAAGCCCTCCTCTATCTAATGCTGACAATAGTTTTTGATTGACTTGTTTCGATGTGTCAACTTCTTAACAAGCTTCCAAACTTTGCATACCATACTGGCATTAAAAGGATTTCCACTTTCAGCAGTTCTTTAATTTATGGATAACATATCCAGATAGATATTGTATATAAGCCAGCAAGCTGTCTCTCTGATATTAAGGTGTCAGGGTGTCCCAGTCGGGCAACCAGTGTTCCAAGTTTTTGTAATTTTGAAGCCCGAATAAAAATCCCTGCCCCAAATTATTGCACTTAAAACCAGCGAGGAGTGACTTATAATGTGAGAACTGAGAACTGAGATTCAATTTTAACTTCCTTTGCTGCTGGCTTTATTTCTTAATAAATCTTATTCGCACATGAAGACAAATACGTTCCTTCTGTTTCAAGTCTTGCATGTTCTAAACTCAGCCGTTCATTTTCGCGGTCGCATTTAAAAAGTCAGCAAACTTTCTTACTTTACACAATGCATTCCGAACGTGAACTTCGCGTGGTTTTTACGATTTTAAACCAATCAAATACCAGTTTAAACAATGGTTCCAAAAAAAAATACATTTCATGATGATATTTACCGTGTTTTCTGCTTTTCTTCGCTGAAGTAATTAATGTATAGAATATATAATTATATACGGAAGAATTATATACGGAAGCCCATTAGGGCCATCTTAACTCCATACTTAATTCAAGGATACGATCTTAAAATAATTCTACGATCTTAAGATAATTCTTCGATCTTAAGATAATTCTTCGATCTTAAGATAATTCTTCGATCTTAAGATAATTCTTCCATCTGTCAAATTCAAAATCAGCACCTTCCAATTGCAGTTCGAGCAAATTTATGATAAGAACTGGAGAACTTTCAAAATTTGATCCGAATTTGGCCCAAATTGCCCAATTTTAGTCAAACTTAATAAAATAATTGTCAAATTGGGCACCTTCAGCACCTTCCAATTGTGCTTTGAGGCAAGTTTTATAAAATTTGGTGAACTGAAAGTCCAAATTCGGCAGGAGTCTTGTCAACGCTGTCATGTAAACGTTGAATGAAATCGTTCGTAACTTGAGTAGCAGCAGTAGTAGTATGAAAGGAGGAGGAGGAGAAACACGGATATTTAAAAGACTTCACTTCACCAAGGGGTATCATTAAGAATTAAAAGTTATAATAAGATTGTAAAGCATCATGCAAGGTTTTTTCCACAAGCATAAAGGAGCACTATGCAGTTTAAACGACAAGAAGTACATGGATCTTCCAAACTTTACCAAAAATGTTCAAATAAATTAATCTAGAGATGTCAACCAAGACAGTTTTATGTTGCAACTTTATACGTCAACATGTTTGAATGGATCTTTTCCATGTTTGCGCATAGAGAGAGAGTAAGCCTTGGGTCTCTTTATAGGTGCACATGATTCTCCTCCGGTTTTAATTGTTCTTAATGTGCCTTATCGGGGAAAATTTCTTCGACGAAAAGTATCCCAGACGAATATTTGAGAAAAATATATGAAAATATATGAGAAAAGTGAAGTAGATTTTGATACTGTCAATATGACAGAAGGAGGAAATTTTGGAGATTCAAGCAGAAACAGTGATTTATTTTATTTTTTATTTATTTGGTATTGCTTGACGTGGCTAGCCTCACTCAGTTGCTTTCCAGGAGGGGCCACGGTTTAGGTTGTAGGTTCCGAAGTATTTGACAATCTCATGAGTGACACAAACCCAATCAAGGGCCTGTGCTGTTATGGATGACCTCCTGCAACACCCGATGTATTATCTACGCCATTCCCTCAAATGGCATGGGTCGAGTCGACGCTATGGCACAGACACTCGCGCATGGTGAATCGCCACCAAAGGGGAATTGAACCCCGGTCTCTCGCGAGAGTGATAACCACTATACTACTTTACTACTTTACCACTGTACCACTAATACTACTATCCCACAGCGCCACACGGAAATAGAAAAAAGTAGAAGTGATGATACGGAAATGGATTTATCAGCAGAAGTACTTGTAATTATAAGTGATTCTGATAACGGACTAAAATGTTTATCTAATGCTATCTATAAATCATGCGGAAAGTTTTCCTCGGGAAAAGTCATGAATATTATTGCATGTAACGAAAATTTTTCCCGATGATGTATGTTGTTTCTTGTATTTTTTCAGTATTGTATCGTGTCTCTTGTGTATTTTCAGCTAGATTTACGATACTTCCTACAATCTCTTCGGGGTTTTCGTTTCCATTTACATTATTTGTACTGCAGTGAATGATTATTATATCAAGATTTAGGCTCATAGTGGGTTCATTATAGTGTTTCATACAGTTTATGGTTGCACCAGGAAAACATTTTACAGTGAATTTGTTTTGATCGTCTGTAAGGCCATGTCATTTGGTTTCTATTATTATTAAATCACCTACCTTTCTCCTCCTGGTATTACCCTTTCTGTTCTTATTAGCAGGTGATATTTTGAATTAAAAAATTCTGTTGGATAAAATTTGAGAAGCTATTAAAACTGACTGGTGTATAATAAGTGAAACATAACCAGCTAGACTTTAAATTAAGCCTTTAATATTTACATTTGCCTAACTGCTACCGTAACATTTCAAATTTTAGTAAATCTGTGAGATGGAATATAGAAATTATGCAATGAAGCTTTTCGATAACCGGTCAAATTCCACCTCGAATAACAAACAAATGCGAAAAATTAGTTTGTGCATAACTTGGATCTCTTTAGAGCATTATCTTGTCAAAACTATATCCATATTGAAAATTTATTGGATTTGTTCTGGACTAAGATTGGTATAATGTCTATTGGACGGAATCTGTCAATAGAATTTATTTCAAATCATTAAAAATATATTGAAATAAATAGATAAATGCAATGTTTACGCTAAGTGGATGGGTTAATTCATTAGGATCGGAGCCTAGCTTCGTCACTCGCGAAATCGAAATCGAGCTTCCACGTTCACTTTTATGGCCCGACTATCCCTTAAACATAGCAAAGCAGATCGCATAATGACAAAGGACAGCTTACATCTTATCCACGACATTACTCGTTCATATCTCTGTCCTGTCTTTGTTGCAATCTTTTCCGTGAGGTGTTTGTGAAAGATGGTGCTCTCCTGACGCATTCCTCCGTTAATTGAGAAGACAAGTGGAGTGAATGAGCCATGTTTGCTGTTAATGACACCTTCTTGTATTTCCTCTTCTTTTCATTTTCATGGTTCTTGTAGATCGATGAAATTGGAGTGTTCGTTTGTGAGTTTGAATTCTTATGTGTAATCCGAACAACAAAATACGCGGATTGACCCGGACGTCAAAAGCTACGAGCTCTATCTCTACCTATATCTAACCTTGCCTCATTGTTTTCAGTAGGCTGAAGCTTGGGCTCGATTTCTACGTCTTTGCATACCTGTTTCAACCGGTTAGCTTCAAAGTCTCTGACGTTGTTGTGGTGGATGGTGACAATACCACCTTCCTTACAGTTCATAACATGGGTGGTGTCAAATGTCTGCCCACATGAACATATTGATGGTAAATTTTTGATATTACGGTTGTACCTCAATGTGAGTGCCTCTCAAAATTCATCTTTCGTCAGAGCAAAGCCTTGCTCTTTTAGCGGGAGAACGGTAAGCCAGCTTGAAACACCTTTTTCACAATTCTGTATCAAAACTCTTTTCATGTTGTCATCTAGTTCGCTAATTACTTTTTTACGTTCTTACCTCTGTATATCATTTACCACCGTAATTCTATTATTACGAAATTATTTGACAGTTTCCATAGGAGAAATTTTTTTACTTTGAGAGACAATCACCTCAACAAGGGGAGCAGACACTTCCAGAGAGGATTTACAGTCCATTTTTGCTTTTTGACTCAACACAGGTATGTCTGATCCGCCATTTCTGATTGGAAGTTTGAACAGCTGTCGATCGGATTCGGATGTCGTCTCACCAATCAGTGCATCAATCAATCACTTCATCCAAAGGCGCTAGAAAATTCTCCATATTCGGGATCGTCATCAAGAAATAATTAAATTTATACATCTGACCGTGTGTGCATGCTGCAAAAGCTGAATGTGGTTCGGTAAGTCCAATTGCAGCTAATTTTCTCATTTCTTCACACCATTGGTTAACTTGTTCAGTTGGATACTCCTTCCTATAACTGTCACTGCCAATTGCTGCTCCTAAATGGTGTTTGCCTTCTGTGCTATACCGAATCAATGAGTCACGAAACTTCTCTTTTGCTAATTCTAACATAATCTCATTCTTAAACTATTATTCATGATTTTGATGCATTTACATGATAGCTGTATTTGCATCCTTATGATATAACTATATTCCACCATTGAAATAGTCCATTTACTGTTCCAGCACCTGTAGCATCGTCCGCGTCCCAAACTTGCTTTACAGTGGTGATTGCCCTAAGTCGTTCTTGTATGAGAACGGTACTAATTGCGTAAAACGACATTGTCAGATTGTCTCCTTGTGTCGTACCATCTTGTGTCGTACCTTCTTGTGTTAAAATCTCTTTCTGGTTTCTTATAAACAGTCTTGATGCTTTCCTGTATGTATTGATTAGTATGGTGGCGAAATGTGGGCATGTGTATTATAGTGGACGTTATGAAGGGCTACCTAACGATTCATTGCGTTGAATGCGTTGCTCGCATCTACTGGCATGATAGCTTCGCATTCTTCACTCTCAAAAATATCACGTATAGCATGAATAGCAGCTTCAGCACCACTTTCGACTTCTGTTGCGACTTGAAGAGGACCTGCAGCTTCCTGATTGTCATCTTTCAGTGTTCACCCAATAGCTTTACCAATTATCCGGCGTAACATTTCACCAACTCCTATGGACCTGACACCTGGATTTTTGCTTAGCGGAATCAGATTACATGCAACAAGGGCATCGATTACGTTCGGGTCGATAATCTTTGTAGCTAACTTACGAGCAAGAATAGCAATTTGGACACGAAGTTCTTTTCCCTCATGCTTAAACTTGTTATTAACTAGTGTGTTTTTAAATTGGTCAACATCCATCTTGGGTGGGCCAGCTGCACCCTTTGTTTGTTTAATCGCAATTTTTATAAGGTCTTCGTCAATGTTGTCGAAATAAGAGCTCTGTAGGTAGGAGGGTGTTTTTGTTTGCAGTTCTTTTATTGTATCCTCATCTGCGGGGAGCACTCCAGAGTCATTATGTTCAGACAAACATTGGATGGCAGCGCTAACCTTACCTTCCATCATAAGCTTTGCGAAAATCTTGGAAATCCCTGCTTCAGTTCTCTTTTTGCCGTTTCCTAATCTCTTGTGGACATTTCGACCTTTCTTTAATAATGATACAATATCACCTGCACTTCATCGTTGCAAACGTTCGTCTAATTTAACGTGATTTTCTCGGGCCTTACTTTGTCGAGAAGGCTTTTGCAATAGAAGATTTGGCACAACCATGAATGTTTTAATGGCAGCAGGGTGTAAATTAGTGCCTCTATTAAACTGGTCCAGTCAGTATGACCGCTCATTTATAAACGATTTACCAGCTTTGCCTGATGGGAGCATAAATAAATTTTTGCGCTACATAACAATTTCATTATAAACATCAGATATTTGATTGTCAAAAATATGTCCAGGTATCCCGTTCACAATAACTTTCGAAGTCAAGTTTCTAGCGTGTTTATACATAGGTAAATTATGTTGAACAAGAAGCCGCTTGGCTTGAAGACTTCAGGACGTAGCACAACGTTACACATCTGGTTTCAAAAATACAAACTTGCCGAATTGCCAAATTACGGTCAAATCTAACAAAATGACTGGCAAATTCAAAATCAACATCTTCCATTTGTGCTTTGTACAAATTTTTATGAATATTAAAGAACTTTCAAAAATTGGTACAAATTTGGCCCAAATTGTCCATTCTTGGTCAAATCAGACAAAATGACTGTCAAATTTGAAATCAGCACCATTCATTTGTTCTCTGTGCAAAAAGTTCATGAGAATTGAAGAACTTTTGAAATTTCGCCTAAATTGTCCAATTTTAGTCAAACCTGACCAATCATTGTCAAATTCATCTTTCAAATGTGATACGTGCAAATTTTTATGAAAATTGAAGAATTTTTGAAATTTGGTCCAAATTTGGCCTAAATTGCCCAATTTTTGTCAAACCTGGCAAAATCATTGTCAAATTCGAAATCAGCACCTTTCAGTTGTGCTCTGTGCAAAATTTTATGAAAATTGGCCGAATTTGACGAAATTTGTGAATTCGGGAACGAAGTCATGTAAGCGCTGCACAAAAACGTTCATAACTTGGAGTAATAGTAGTAGGAGGAGGAGGAGAAACTACGGGTATTTTAAAGACTTTTCTCCACCACGGGTATCCTAAAGTCAATAACGTCTTCGTGTTCAATCTGTACGATGTCAGCTTGTAAGAAAGCTGTACTGGTTTCTATTACTGCGTCATTGACCTTTGAGCGTGAGTTACTGATATTGAACTATTAACTCTTCTAACGTACATGCATGATCCATAATATATATTCAGTCCTCTGAGACTTTCAAATTGTGTTTCGCATATAATAGTGCATGTGTGAACCATGCTTGCATAAAAAGTGTGTTATGTAATACTGATTTTAAAAACAGAATTTTATTTCATGAATAATTTTTCAGATAGAAAACATATAATTTATTGTCAACTAAGTTCGTCCAATGAACTCTCTGGTATTAACGTCAAACGAGTGGTTTTCCTCGATCTTTTCTCCCAATAATTTCCTGATGATCCCGATAATTCACCGTTTAAGACTATGTTCACACGTATCGGATAGCATTTGTTCCGACATCGGAACGAAATCATTTCACTTTTTGCAGCGGAACGGAATCATTCAATTTTAATAACGGATAACTTCGGAACAATGTGAACGAAACGTCTATCCGGTATGAAAATTGTTCCGAAATGATATCTATCCGATACATGTGAACATGGTCTAATTCACCGTCCACAGTAAAAATAGTTTAAATCTTCATAGCTGATCAAAACACGTCCGCCTTGAATTTTTTCGCAATATTGTTTGCAATATGGCAATATTGGACGGAATCAGTTGGACGGAACGAATGCAACAAATTTGTCAAGTAAAAATATTCAATATTACAATAGCTAAAACTTGATTTATTTTGTTAGTATCAGTTAATTTTGATGGTATTTGAAATCTTGATAAAAATAAAATAAAACATTTTTAAATGTATAAAGCTTCCAACTAGCTTTACAAACTTAATTCAATTTTATGATGAAATTTATGGACGGTTAGTATTTTTCATCCAAAAGATCGTCATTTAAATTATTAAAAGAACATGATTGCAAAGAACTATAAAAACTTTGGAAGGAATGTTGCATTTAATCATTTTTTAAATTTGAAATGTATCGGTTATAATCTTTGTCATAAATTAAGTGAATTTCATTTTTCAGTGTTTGCAACACAATTCAAAATATCACCAGCAACGCTCCTTATAAATTCATCGCTTCTGTCTCTTTGTTTTGGTTTTTATCATTTTCAGTCAATTTATTTCGATTTGTTTCTTTCCCATTAGTATTGCTTCGTCGGACATTGTCATCATCGTTACCATTATCATCGACGTGTTCAATTTCTTCATTGTACATTGTACAAAATTTATAAAAGTCAATTGGATATTTCCTTCACTGCAACCCCCATCACCATTTTTAACACTATTTCCACTAACGTCACAATCGTGAATAATTCTTTTTCAAAATTCACCCTTGTAATGTTGGTGAGACAAATGGAAAATCCTTTTCCTTGTGTTTATGAAAGAATTTGTTAAATGATTGCATCAAAGAATAAACAGCTTGTCATCTGTTGATATGAAAAGTACTGAAAACATATGCAGCTGTGAAAAACGTTACAATAGAAAAACAGATGAAACCTACGTGTTCATGCATTCATTCATTATTTTGTGCTCTGATGTTGTGCTCTGATTCCCGGAAGCATGAAAGCCTGCCAATAGTTATTTTCAAAAGTGTTGAAAACGTATATAGCTGAAAAGAAAATTGGAAAGAGAAAACTAATAAAGCAAATATTGTTATTTCTAAGACGAAAGAAAATTACAACTGAAGCATGAAGACGAAGATAGTGAATGGATCAGTGATTGGTATTTTTTTATCTATCTGCTTACCGATTTCCATCATTTTGGATCTTTTAATTGTGATGGTCATCATTTTAAAAAAGAAACTTCACACAAAAAGAATGTATCTGATTTGTTACCTGTGTTTAATAGATATTTTAAACAGTTGTACTGGGATAGTTCTCCATTATGTGGTCATGCAAAGAATTGTCAGATCTATTATTCACTCATTGTCAATAGTATCTATATTCTTGACTCTATTGATATTGACAGAAAGATATATCACCATTGCATTCCCTTTAAAGTATCACGTGATAGTTACAAAACTAAGATTCCAATTGTGCTTATGTTTTCCCTGGTTACCAGCAGGACCGATGTTTTTAGCAGCTTTTCTTCAGATTCATTTAGAAAATGTGTACGCATTTAATGTTATGTTTACCTCATTATGGGTGATATATGCCATCATTTACTCCTCCGCCATCATATTTATTAGCAGACGCATCAAAGCCATACTAAAAAGACACAAGGAAAAAATTGCTTCAGAAAATAAATTATTTGGTGTAGAAGAGGAAAAATTGACCTTGCGTGGAAGAGCAAAAAAAACTGTCAAGGAATCATTAAAACTGAACTATTCCATAATGGTATTTATGATCTTGATTGGTGTTAGTACAATTTCGCAAACTCTGCTTAAGGATGACAGATTTGTAATTGTCGCAGGGATTGCAATGGTACTGTACGTGTTTCTGAACCCAGTGTTAGTTATAATGACACAGTCCGAACTTAGAAGTGAAATAAAAATAATGATAGGAAGATGTCCAATCCATATTTCACCTGCAGAGGGAGTTTGACCAAAATTTAAAGATCCATAAAGAAGTAAAACCATATGTTGTCAATGCCCTCTACAGAAACGATGAATACATATAATGTGAAGGTATTTTCAAAGACTTTCAGATGGTGTAACATTTCAACATGCTTTTTTTATCTAATAAACAAAATGCAAGCCATCGTCTCAAAGACGGTTACAATTAAAGCCCTAAATAAAAATTGCCAGAATGTCTAACGTTGATGCTTACTTTTATCTTGTTGTCCAAATCGCAGCAGCAAATTTATTCAACCTACAACCTCGAACCCAGCGCTTTTTTGCTTCTTTGATACATCAAACCTATAACCTTAGGATCAAAATTTGTCAAATTTAAAAAAGCAAGAAAACAGAAAGGAAATAACAACTGACGCCGCTGAAGTTAGCAGCGAGTTTATTTAACCTACCAAAAATGTATTTGAAATATTTTCTGTTATAAACTAGAGCTTAATTGTACAAAAATGCTGTCTAAAAACGCTAAAGGTAATGGGAAGGTTTGAACAGATATGTTTCGCCAATGACAAAACAGATATCTAATATCAAATGTTACAAGAAATTTCAGTTAGTAGAAGTTACGTAAACCCTCAATTTCATATAACCGAGTAGAAACTGATATCTTTCGGGGTAAGAGTAAAAGGTGCAATTAACTTCTATAGGCATCTTGCTGTCACAATGCAATAAGAAGAGAAATCGAATGAGACGTTATTTGCAAATCAAGGAAACGGAGAAGGAGCAAGCTGAGAGAGAAACTAACGAACAAAACAAAGCCTTGAAAATACGGCAACTAGCAATGGAGACTATAGGGGAAACAAGAAAGCGAAATTCTGGTGAATAAGATGGTCCGTTAAAACGATCTTGAAGATCAAATTCTGATTAAATTCAGTTGGAGGTGATCGATTTTTTTTGTGATGGTGGACAGCTTTAATTGTGGACAGATTTAATGTAAGTGTCCGCTTTAGCAAGTGTCAGCTTTATGATTGTTCGCTTTATAGAGATTTTTCTATGAGAGTTTGACCAAAATTCAATTTGTTCCGAACAGCACTGTCCGCCTGAACAAGACTATGGTTGAGCGACGAAGACACTTTTGGATTACAGAGTCTTTAGAATGGTATCTAAATCGATTACTGGGAATAGAATAATTCTCATTAGAAATTTTCATTTTACTGAGTGTGAAATGTTGTGAAAAACGCAAATTGTTTAGGAGAATCTTGCTTATCTCGCAAACCTCTTAGGTTCATTGAATATAATAAAAAGGAATGTGACGAAATTTGGTTAAGTAGTAAAACTCAGTACAACTTAAAACAACTATACTGTCAGCTTGAAAGACAAAACAATGTATCAGTGCAAGTAAAAAGCACCTTCGTTCAGAAGTGTTCTGGTACAGCCAGAATTTGGAAACTATTTCTATAACGTTAACAGGACTTGCTCAAAGACGACTTACTGCATGCACGCATGGACGTATAAAAAGAGAAGGACTCACAACTAACACTAAAGCCTTTTCATTTCTATTATTAAAATCTATTCTGTCGGTATTTCTTTGATGTAATCATCGCCTCGCATTTCACTGGATTTCCGTTCACATGGTCGGGTTTATACGACGCTTTAGGTTTCATCCGATGTGGAAAACCAACAAATTGAGAGAAAATACGATTTGCAGATGCATCAGCAATATTCCTGAGTATCACAATACTTCCACTCAACCTTTTTTAAAAATGTTGAATTGGAATTAATATAAATTTCTCGGAGTTAGAAAGTATTTTGTGTATATAATTATATACAAAGATTCAGTACTTTGAAAGACGCCTGGGTGATGCCTGAGAGAATATACAGAAAGTTTGAGACTGTAAGAAGTCATGAGGAATCAGATCTTAAAACCTGGCTTCAAAATAATCATAAAATCTTTAAATTCATTTCTGGATGGCTGTTACGTTCATGGAAGCCAATGGAAACATGTATTTTTAACAGCACATGAGGGAGTTTCAAAACTGCTTTTGTGAAAATTTCAATAAACCAAGGCGAGGTTTATTTGAATAGATTTATAAAAGTTGTAAGTCCTTCCCTTTTTATACGTCCATGACGCACGTAAGTTGACACATTTATAAAAAAAGTACTGTAATAAACTATGAAGTCAACAAAGAACACATCACAAGCTTTATAAAACTAGCATGTAGCTTTAGCTAAAAAATGCCCCCGCGCTCAAGCATTCCAATGTGTACACACAGCAAGCCATACATTGCAAGCTATACAACGGAAACAAAAACAAATTTTTGTCCGAAAACTCAAAAACTTCAGATGAATGTTTTTGCAAATCCTTACACAGAAACAAATATATACATTTAAACTTTTGTTATTGTATAAACTAAACACAATAAAAACAAGAAGAATTGTGAGCATGATCATTTCGAAATGGGAGATCAGATTTAAAAACTCCTTGACGGATGGTCTTCACGATTTTTCACTTACGTTGTAATTGAGTTAAACTTTCTTTATTATTCTTTATTTTTTATTGATGCTAATATACCTTTCAAAAAGTGTAATAAGTATTTGCTACAAACAAAAGAAATGTGTGAACTGAAACCATGGATACGTATTTTATAATCAAAACAAGATTTGTTAAAGAAATTCTGTAAGAGCCAAAATAAAATAAAAAATAAAAAAAAAAAAAAAACTTTTTAAACTTTTAAAAAAAAAATCAAAGCAAAAAATCCATTAGAAATCTGCGTTTTAAACTTTGATTTAAAACAAAAAGTAGCCAATGTTTATAAAAAAAACAACAAGAAAATGTAAAAAGCTTTTACTGATCATGATCACACACTAGTATGATTAGGTTTGGCGCGAGCGAGAAGGACAGTTAAAATAGAAAAACATGAAGAAAGACAATTTGTAATATAGCTTTCTTGCATACACAGAAATCCAATTAAAATCTTTGCCAAAAATTAGTGCGTTGAACAAAGTTTATTGAATGAAATATTTAGAGCTAAAATACAAAAATAAAATGTATGGTTGGCAAAATTTCAGATTTCAAGCTGTGCTTCAAAATCCTTGTCGTTCACTTCACTAAAACAACACAAAAGTAACACGAAAAATGTCCAAGCAACTTTAGCATACGATCTTCCTAAATAACATAGTATAATACAATAATAAATTAGGAAAGAGATACGAAAAAACATTCTGTCTCCCGCAGTACCATGCTTTGAAACGGAAAAAAAGCAAAGTCAGCTAATAATTGTCTTCCACCGTGTAACGTCAACACGAAAGTTGGAGGATGAAGATGATGATGATGAACAAAATCGGAAACTGAAATTCGCCTATCTCGTGAAACTACTATGCCTCCTCGCTCGCTTACGCTCGCTGCGGGGGCAATAAAGCACCGCAGTTTTTAAAATGGTAATTTTAACTTGTTGGACACAGAACACTTCACTCAGTTCTTCTGATGTCTGAATTAAATTTTATAAAAAAAATGCAAAGATAAATTTTTTAATATCCTCTATTGCCCATCTACAATATATTACTCACTAGTTGCTAGAATTGCGTAGAAGAACAACTATTTTAGCAGACATAAAAAGTTCTTTTTGACGTGACAACAAAAAAAAAATAGAATGAAAACATTCAAAGCAAAATAGAATAAAAACATTCAACAATGTTGATAACTCACGCACTATTCAAAATATCGACATTAGATCGTGATCACGTGTATATGACAAACTACCCCATACCGAAATACCGGATTTTTTGTACATAAATACCGAAATACCGGTACAAGAACGGGCGATTTACCGTCGCCGTCAGAAGATGAAATACCGTAATCGCGTCAATTTTTTTTCGCCAAATACCGTTATACCGGATAAAAAAAGGCCCAATACCGTTATACCGTAAAAGTGAACTTTAAATCATAAGAAGTAAGCTTGTCACTCCGGTAAATAAAAGGATCCTTAGACATTTAAGATTGCCGATCCAATCGTCATCTATCCCAGTGGTTAAGCACAGTTTCATGCCACAGTGTCATGAACAATTCCTCTCATGATTAACGTCTGCAAAAGTGTGATTTGGTAATGCTAGTAACGTCTCCCTTTGAAGAGATAAAGCAGAATTCGAGTTTGTTTCACGGAACCTATTAGTCCGGTGGCGGTCTTTGGTCACCCATCATACAATTAGTATATTATAGGTTTTTATTTTATGTTCTCATTATATGGTCCCTTGGGACTTCAAAGCCTGTTTTTGCCAAGCTGGCAAAGCTGGGGAAACTTTTTTGTAGGGTTTTGAATTGGGTAGGGTCATTGCCCTTGGAAAGTCGATTTTCGAAGTTCTTATTAGGCTAAAACTGATTGTACCATCAGATAGGGCTTGAAGAGTAGATCTCCAAAATGGGGTCATTTGTCTGATTTGATCGACTTAGTCCCCAGATTTGGACGAGATGTCTTTAGAAATGCAGTATTTTATGCTGACATCAGCATTTTTGAGAAAACTTTGAGTGAAAAAACACCTTTAATCAGACGCGTCTAGAAGAGTACTATCGATTAGAGGTATATAGTTTATTAGGTTTCCATGGTTAGATCGTGAGATATTTGAGCTTGAAATTTTGCTGACACAGCAAAAAAGGGCCAAAAACTTCGAAAAACGCCGAGTCAACATGAAAGTTTGCTAATAATATACCCGTTGTTTTTTTTTATAAAAAACTTAGTGAGGGGTCTAGTTCTAGAAGTTTCTTAATTTTGGTCTAAATTTTAATGTTTTTAGTTCTAAAAGTTTCTTTTCAGTTTCCTATTTCTTTGTTAAAAATGTATATATCCAATGAATGATAGATTTAAATATTTCTAAATTTATAGGCATAACTGAAATAAAAAGCAACGTATTTCGTTCCAAATGTTAAAATTTCGAATTTTTGAATGCGTTCGAAACTAGTTTGTCTCTGTATGTAATCAGTTTCAGTTAATTAAATAGCAGTTTTCCTTTCAAAACGAAATTTTCGTCACGAAATTTTCGAAAAACTGGACTGGGATGCTTTCTTCCCATTCAACTCCTGGCCCCTGCATATACAAATGTTTTTCTGGGACGCACCAATATCAGACAAAAACACAGTCCAAAAAATTACAGCCATTCAAAATTCCAATTTTCTAAGAGCCTGATTATATGAGGCGGGTTGACCCGTTTGTAACCCGGCTGCAGCTCGGTAGAAGAAAATCAGCTAGCTCGGCATTTTGGCAAATTCATGCAGAAATTATATTCCATATTATATGAGGCGAGTCAACCCGGCAAGGCGGGTTGGCTCGTTTTTCCAACCCGGGTTGGGTTGATTTGGCGGGTTGGCTCGCCTCATGTAATATCTCCAACCCGGAAAGCCGGATTGGAAAATATAATTTTTGTAACAGTGCATGCGCAGTACCACCAAAACATTATTGAATGATAAACATGGCGGATGAAAAATTCAAGTGGAGTGATGCGAAAATTGTTTTCCAGTCGAAATCATCATTATAAATGTAGTACATTTTTATCCACCATTGTTCAGTTCTTCCTTCTTTATACCAAGCAGATCGTTTCTTTCGGATGTTTCTTCTGCTATGTTTCAATTTAGTGATCAGTTTGCTGCGACGCAAAGCCACATAAGTCGAAATATTTTGAATCAATTGCTTCCTATGAAGCACGTACAAGGACAGAATACCATGCATTTGAAATAACAGTCCAGTAAATATCATAATATTTGAAAATATCAATTCCAAAAGCCTTTTTTACGCTTTGCATCCACCATTTTTTCTTAAATTTCGCGCTTTCGTTTTGTCAACCCGGTGTTGACCCGGGACCGTCCCGGGTTGAATTTTTGTCATATAATATAAAAAAAGTTATCAATCCCAACCCGGCATGGCGGGACAGAACCGGGTCAACCCTGCCTCATATAATCAGGCTCTAATTTCGAATTTTCAATAAGTATAGGAATCTAGTTTTTTTGAAAGATTTAATTAATTATCTCTACTTAAGACGAAAACATGAAGCTCGTAAAGCATAGATTTACAAACAAATGTTGTAGAAAAGTATAAAGCATTGAAAGACTTGCAGAGAAGGATGTCTAAAAAAGAGTGAGCCCAAAAGTATGGCGTCCCAAAGGACACAATATGAACCTGGGTTAAGAATAAAAACAAATTATTGACCTCGCTGGAAAAAATGGCACAAACTCTAAGCGAAAAAACTTCCCCTCTACCCCTTTCTCGATATTTCAAACTATTTTCCCGGTCCCCTGAGAGTTCTAGATATTGATAGTCGACTGTAATACTTTTCACACACGGAAATGGATGTGCACCTTCTTTAATAATGCAGCATTTATATGGTTTCTATGCATACACCAAAAGCAAAATCAACAAACGCTATCACCAAATCAAATATATACGCAAAACCCCTCCACAAAAAACACAATGGTACTATCATGACATCAGCAAAGGGACAAGCACCTACATTTAGCGAAATTATTGAATGGCCTCTCCACAGTCTGTTTCGCCACACTTTAAATCTAAACACATCAACTATGCCAAACGATGCATGCTAGCTATTCAACATCATCGCGAAAAGACAAATACCAATCTAATCACCAACACATCATCACCAACACTCACATCAGCACAAAAGAAGCTTTTACATAAAAGATTAGGATTCATGCCCACCCCTACCCAATACAAGACGACGTAAATTCTTTCAAGACACGCATCAACACACATTGCTACTTTTTTACATGATTCGCTGAGTTCTTTACTAAATTCAAATTCATTTTCATCACTTGCTATGTCTCGTTATTCTTTTAACTTTCTCACATCTACCACTAACAGAGCTAGCAATTGCAGCAGGACCTCTGGAAAATCTTCAATAGCGGTAAAAAACGTTTTGTGGTGAGGCTTGATGATTTTGTTGACAAGACTTTTCACCACCATTCGTGTGATTGACATCTTTGAATAAGCATAATCATAAGCATAAGGAAAAGCCCGTGTGAAAGTACCCGTGTGAACGTGCCCGACGTAAGCGTAATTTTGATATTCTTATGCTTCTGATATGCTTATGTCGTCTTTTTTGATAATGTGAACCGGTGTAACCGTGAATTAAGACTTCCGGGAATTAGGACTCGAGAGTCCTAAATTACTAGTGAATTTAGATTGGTGTAGTCCTAATTCTCTAGTGAATTAAGAGTGGACTAGGAAATTAAGACTAGAAGCTTAACAATCAAAAAGTCTTATTTTCCTAGTGAAATAAGACTTTTACATTCGAATTAGTTTAGAACGTTCGATTTAGAATGTTCCTTTTTTGTTTGAATTGGAAGCATTTGATCAATTGTTTGGAAAGCAGGACATTAAAACCATTTCCGAAGTCTACACACTAAGATATGAACATTTTATTTTTGTGAAAACTGTTTGATATTACGTTTTTTATATTAGTTTAAATTTCGGTGGGCTACACTAAACCGTGCTCGCACCCATTCAAACTTTTTTTATTTAGATTTTCTTAATTCTTGATTTTTGATACCAGGGACAGTACGGGTATACTTGAATATAAACACAGTTTGTAAAGATAGAGGAACATAAGAAAATGACAGGTGTATTTGTTCGTGCGTTTTTATTGTGTTCTAGTTTATTATCTTTTGTAAATAATTTGTCATATTTGTCATGATTGAAGAAACTTTTGCTTGTTGTTTTTGGAAACATTCAAACTTTTTTCAATTAATTCCCTCTCTAACATCATCAGGAACAATTTTATTCCTTGCGAATATGTAAACGAAATTCAAAACTCCTTATTTTCACTCTCGATATAATATAATATCTTATATAATATTCCAAATCCATAATAGTCCTAATTCACTGAACCACTCTTAAATTCCTAGGGAAATAAGACTAGATAGGGTCCTGATCCACTAGGAAAATAAGACTAGAGGTCCTAATTTCCTAGAGAATTAAGACTCTAGAGTTCCCCGAGTCCTAATTTCCTGTGACACCGGAAAACAAAGAAACAGAACACACAATATCATTTGAATTTTGTTGAAACGAAAACTGTTATCAACATGGCGCCGATTGAAGAACGTGTTGCAGAAGCTGTGCGAACTTATCGCGTATTGTATCATAAACTAGCATGTAGCTTTAGCTAAAAATGCCCCCACGCTCAAGCATTCCAATTTGTACACACAGCAAGCTATACATTGCAAGCCTATACAACGGAAACAAAAACAAAGAAAAACTTTGTTACTTTTTGTTATGTCTTAGTCAAAAAGTGTAATTAAGGCTTAACGAGTAATATCAGAAAGTATTGGCTACAAACAAAAGAAATGTGTGAACTGAAACCATGGATACGTATTTTATAATCAAAATAAGATAAACATTTGTTAAAGAAATTCTGTAAGAACCAAAAGAAAGAAAAAAAACTTTTTAAAAAAAAAATTAAAGCGAAAAATCCATTAGAAACCTGCGTTTCAAACTTTGATTCGAAACAAGAAATAGCCAAAGTTTACATAAGAAACAAGAAAAAAATATAAGAAGGTTGTATTGATCATGATCGCACCAGGTTTGGAGGACAGAAAAAAGAAGGAAAACACGAAGAACGACAATTTGTAGGCTTTCTTGCATACACAGATATCCAATTAAAATCTTTTTAAAGCAAGATCCGCCAAAAATCAGTGCATTGAATAAAATTTATCGAATGAAAGATTTAGAGCTAAAACCTATATACCGGGTGTACCAAAAAAAACGTGCCTAAAATTGAAATTTTGACGTAGCTTTTTTTACTTGCTCTTAAGACTTCAAACTTTCCGGAAATGATCAGTAGCCTATTATCGTCCTTCCCTGAAAGTTTCATGTGTATATCATATTTACTTTTTGAGATATGAATATTTTACCAAAAAGTATGAAAAACCTATTGTTTATAGAATTGACGTCAAAACCTCAAAACATTGGGATCCTAAATTAAAAGCTTGAGCGCCTAAGTCATCCTCAAGCCTGGAGTTTTCTTTTGTTTTGTTTTTAGTTTTCAAAAAAGAAGCTCTTGCAGTGTCATATATAATACTTAGGCACGTTTTTTTTGGTACACCCGGTACAAAAATAAAATGTTGTTGGCAAAATTTCAGATTTCAAGCTGTGCTTCAAAATCCTAGTCGTTCACTGCACTAAAAAAACACAAAAGTAATATGAAAAATGTCTTAGCAATTTTATCATACGAACTTCCTAAATAACATAGTATAAATAATAATAAATTAGGAAAGAGATACGAAAAAACATTCCACTTACAGTACCATGCTTTGAAACGAGAAAAAAAGCAAAGTCAGCTAATAATTGTATACCACCGTGTAACGTCAACACGAAAAGTTGGAGGATGAAGATGATGATGATGATGATGATGATGATGATGATGATGATGATGATGATGAAGAACAAAATTGGAAACTGACATTCGCCTATCTCGTGAAACTACTATGCCTCCTCGCTCGCTTACGCTCGCTGCGGGGGCAATCATGTCACGATTTTTAAAGATAGGAATAAAAAGAACTTGGCTTGGGAAGATGTCGCTTCCATAGTGGGATCGGGGTCTGTTTTTTTATTAATTAAATGTCGGGCGAAAAAATCACTCTGATGGCAATAGAAAATTACCGATAAGAGAATAACCGATGTTTCATGCGTTAATGAGTCGGTTATAGGTCTATTTTGTTTGACTAAATTTAAAAAGGCAATAGAACTTTCCTGAATTTCTGTTTAAACACCGTGTTATAGAGCCTAGCCTCTGAGTTTCGCCTCCTTTTCGCCTCCTTTCTTAATTACTTCTAATTATTCCTGAAAGAACGAGTAAATACTACTTTTACTGAAAACATTATCCAATTAAAAAAAAATATTCAGGAATTCGGGAAAGGCAATACCTATTACAGGGGAATATTTGGAGTTTTATTTTAATGTCGGACGGAATCGATAAAATTTATCATCTTAAATTTTAAGATTTCATACTTGATTCTATCGAAACGGGACATAGTTAGAAGGAAAGAAAAATAGATGTTTGTTGCTATTGTATTTTGTACAATAATTCAATTTTTTCCAGTTTGACAATACCGGGTTCTATCAAGTTAAAATAACAACGTTATTAAATGTCGGATGGGGAACGTCTAATATATTGTCGGATAAATTATTTTCTTTTTTTTTTTGGCTTCAAATTCTATCAAAAATGTGAAATGTTACAATAGATTAATATACAGTAGACTCAGCCAAATTTTAAGAAACCAGTCTAGTATCTTTAAAGAATGAGGAGGTTGAACAATCCTTCCGTGCGACAAAAAATTAGCTTGCAAATATGAGTATCTGTACAGTAAAGAAAACGCGCTTAACATTATAAAAGCCTGACCAAATCACATTCGTCATGAATACTGTCTACTTTCAAAAATTTCAAATTTAAAGCTCTGATCTCGTAAAATGGACAAAGAAAACAAGTCAAGAATATCTATAAAACTGCTTTAAACATAAAAGCATGTCTCATGAAACCACACTTTGCATGCAGGGCATTTCAGCCATTCAGTGCTATCTTCACAATAATTAATGTTCATTTGTTTTCGTCCTCATTTGACTCTTTGTGACCACAAATCATTCCACCAACCTTGCTGTAACATTGGGTAAAGAATGGCTTTTCATCTGCAGCGGTTTCGAACAATTTAATTGATCACTCCTCCCTTTGGTTTACACGTCGTTCCAGTTTATGTATGTGTCCTTGATAAGTGGAGCGTTGTCGATATCTTCAGGTTCTTCGATCTCGTCTTCTTGGGGCAGATAAATGGTTGTTATGGAAGGGATGAACTTCATGGCAGCGTTGGCAAAATCCCTTGGGGTGTAGACAACAATCTGACCGGACTGACCTTTCGGGAAACCACGTTTTTCAGGGTTCCACCTACACCATCCATCGACCCTTTGCCATGGTGTCTTTCGTTGTAAAACCACAAAACTTCTTTCTCTGAAAAAAGTGTACCAGACAATATTTTGAAAATAAAACGTGAACGGAATTGTGCACTCATTCATCACTCCAGACGATCAAACGACCATACTTCTTTCCTGTGAAATCTTCGACGATTTTGACGACATTTTTCAGGGAGCTCATTGATGTAACCCTGTTGTTATTCGAGTTTTCAGTTACTATGACGACACTGTTTTGTTGTAATTTATTTTCTTCATCTTTAAAATAGCAACATGAGGTAAAAGGTGAGAAGCTCTGATGACTAAAATAAGCGCTCTGGATCTCGTCTTGCTGGTCTCATTGCGATAACAAACATGCGTGATTCGAATGAAAGTTCGGTTGTAAGCTTCGGTTTTGATAAAAATATGCGACACAAAAGAAAGGAAGAAAAAACCATGGCGAAAAAAACTCTCGCGCAAAGTAGATAAAATAAATAATGGGTTCTTTTTCCCTAATGGTTACTTCCATGTTTAAATGTCGAGATAAACATTCTGGTAAAATACTTCAAAACTTGTTGTTTCGGAAAAATCTAAAATTTCATTTTATGCAAAACTTTAAAGTGAAATGCATTTTTATGCACTGATGATGGACATAGTCCGAAAAAGCTTTTGCTAAATAAATATGGAATTTTAAATTGTTGTTGTCTATTATATTATAATGAAACATGGCAAATTTATTTCAATCATCTATTTAGAGTGAAGCCTCTGTTGAATAAATGATGTATTCTGATGAAGAGAAGCTGTTAAAGAGACCTATACCACTCTTTTTTTTTTCTTTTCTTTTTTTAATTACTCGCTCAATACAAGGTTTAAAACCACTAATGTGTATTGAGGTACAAGGAGGAAAGGTGACAATGGACATTACATTTAAAGTGTTGAAGATTATAATGAGAAGGAAAAACAGACTGGGGTAAAGAATTCCAGAGAGTGGAGGAGCGAGGAATGAAACTTTGTTGGTAAAAAGTTTTTGATGATTCTGGGATGCTGACAGTGTGATCATGGCAATTAAATGAATATCTTGTGTTTTGCTTGAAAATTTTTAATGCAGGGATGAGAGAAAAGAGCTCAGTTGAACATTTTCCGTAAAAGTATTTATAAAAGAGGCAAAGAGACGCCACAGATCTGCGATGGGAGAGTGTGTCAAGTTTACTTGCAAGTTCATCACCTACAGCATTACAGATTCTTTTCTGGATACGATCTAAAAGATTTAGAGAATCAGAGGCAACAATACTCAACAATACTCAATACAAGGTCGAATAGCAGATTTATAGAGGTAAAGAATGGCATCAGGGCTGAGGTATGCTCTTGCACGAAGAAGGGAGCCCACCTTCATCGAGGCTGACTTAGCGATTACCTCAATGTAGGAGAGCCAGGAGAAGTCCTGTGAAAAAGTGATGCCGAGGAGACGAAAGGAGTTGTTTTCTTCCAACTGGGTGCCATTCATGGAAACTGACGGTAAAAAGGGATCTTTAGTATGATTTACAGATAGAAGTTTGGTTTTTGTGGAATTGAATGTGACCAGCCATTTCTCTCCCTACTCAACTATAGATTGCAGATCAAACTCAATTTCGCCTGCCATTTCTACCTGGCTGAACAAATCTGATTTTGGAATACAGGAATAGATGGTTGAATCATCAGCATAGATGGCAACCTTGGAAATAATGTCATCAGGCAGATCATTGATGAAAAGAAGAAAAAGGGTTGGCCCAAGGACAGAACCTTGGGGAACTCCTGCATTGATGGAATGTGTCGATGATGATTGCCCGTCTAAAACAACCTTAAGTCTACGATTACCAAGTAAGGAACGAATGATCTCATAAAGGGGACCCTTAACTCCATATGCAGCAAGCTTTTTCAAAAGACCAGTACGCCTTGGATATGTCAAGAGCAACAGTTCTTGCCTCCCCAGATTTATCTAATGCAGTGTAGATTCTATCAGTTATCACTGTAAGAAGGTCAGCATTTGAGCGTTGGGAGCGAAAGCCATATTGAGAATCTGAGAAGAGGTTATTAGATTCAAGGTGATTAACAAAAGCATTATTGATAAAGGCCTCAAAAATTTTACTCATAACTGGTAGGAGACTAATGGGTCTGTAATTTCGTGCATTAGATCGATCACCATAATTTTTAAAGACTGGAATTACAGAGGCAAACTTCCAAGATGAAGGAAAGCAAGATTCCGCTATGCACTTGTTATATAGACGAGAAAGTACAGGTGATAATTCAGGTGCACACTTTTGAAACAGGATGACAGGAATTCCATCAGGGCCAGTAGCCTTAGAAGCATCAAGATTTGAAATGATGGAAGATATTTTAGCTGGTGTGATAAAGCAGCTATCCAGTACTTTATTAGTCCTCAAGGGAAATTCAGGAACAGCATGACCAGAGTCATCAAGAGTAGAGTTAGTACTGAAAATATTAGAGAAAGGTTCAGCTTTATCTTTAGCTGATGATAAAACCTCTGAACCATTGAAAATGGGAGGAATGGATGACCTTTTATTGCTGGTGACACTTTTAATGATGCGCCAAAAATCTCGAGAGCCAATTTTTTGTGAAGAGATACGATTACGAGTTTCTTGTTGATATGTAGACTTTGCATTATTAATGACAGATTTGCAGTGATTTGCAGTGATTTAGTAACAGAATTGACATATAGGGTGTTTGGCGTACGTTAAACAATAATGGTTATTATGAGACATTTGAATTTTCCGTCCGACATTTTAATAACCGAAAAATCATAAAAATATGCTAGGCAAACGTAGTTTAAGTTTTCGTCGGAGAAAATATTTCGCAACGTTTAGCTCGAACAACGAAATTAAAATTCCACGAAATGCAATTTTGCCGAAAAAACCCTCGAAATTTTCACGAAATAAATTAGATCAAATCACTTATTGAAATTGGAGTCAATGAACTTCTACAAACAGGCTTTAGGTAGGAGGAATTTGTCTTGTAATAATTAACGAAAATTGGGATTATTTTGGAAATTTTGCGGGAAAAAATCTAATTTGTTGATACTGCGTATGAAACAGTTTTTTCCCTGAGTTTTCTTCAAACGTCGAAATTTTACCAAACCGTCCTATACGTATCGTTTTAACGTGATAATTTATCGTTTTAACGTGATAATTTAGACGGAAATTACCTCATATTAACCCACTGCGATTTGCAATTCAGCAAAATTTATAATCAAGGAAATACCGTGTAGCCATACAACGCATCAAAACATTGTTGAACTTTGACCTAAGATACGTCATCGCGACGTCACCAGTACTAAAGATAGACAATGGGGGAAATTTCCCTTTGAGTGTCTTTAACCTCCGTATGAAACTTCTAGAGCCAACCCTAACAAGTAATAGAGTTTCTTTTACTTCGAATGGGAATTTTGGCTTCGAAAAATTGATTATCGGAACCGTGGAAGGATTGTTTCAAACTCCAAGGGTGATCAAGGAGGTTGGGACCTATGTAACAAACAGCATTAAATTAAACCTGCTTTTTTATGTTTTCACGTAAAAATTATTTTTTGAACAATTTTATATTTAAAAATAATTATTATAATATAAATAGAACTGAAAAATAAATATTTACAAACATGTTTACAATACATGGTTTTTTAAGAACTTCATACCATCTTGAACTTGTATGATGGAATGAAGACGCGAAATAAGTGCAATTTAGTCCAAACATTCCACCCAATCACAACGGTTCCCTTATATTTTCACGTTGGAAAGATGGTTACACGCTTGTGCCACATAACCTAACGCATAAATTGTCGCCGGATTCTGGCGTCAGGATTAACAATCCCTCACACGACGTATCGTCTTTTGACGTGGGAGAGTAGAAGACAGGTACGCGAATGTAACTTTTAGGCCTGTGTAAAAGAAACACGAACAGACGAACTACAATTACTACTCATTGCTGGTATCATTTTAGCATTTCACCGTGAAGATAGTCTAACATAGATCGTTATCGATATTTAGGATATTAAACCAAGTTGGTCTGACAGTCAACTTGGTTTAGCCATCACTGAGAGCTTTCAAAACCAACTTGGTTTAGCAGCTTTGTCATAAACCATATGAACTTTTAAACAACTTGGTTTAAACCAAGCAGTCTTGAGTTGTTACGTTAAACCAAGTTGGCCAGGTCAACTGAGATGGTCTGAAATGACTTACGAGACAGACAAAGTTTAGTTTTAGATTTCAGAGGGGAATGGGTGAAAGGTATGCCATATCCAAAAATGTTAACCTACCTGATCGATAACTTCATGTGTTTCATAATAAAGTTTAGTTTTAAATTTCAGAGGGGAATGGGTGAAAGGTATGCCATATCCAAAAATGTTAACCTATCTGATCGATAACTACATGTGTTTCATAATAAAGTTTAGTATTAGATTTCAGAGAGGAATTGGTGAAAGGTATGCCATATCCAAAAATGTTAACCTACCTGATCGATAACTTCATGTGTTTCATAATAAAGTTTAGTTTTAGATTTCAGAGGGGAATGGGTGAAAGGTATGCCATATCCAAAAATGTTAACCTATCTGATCGATAACTACATGTGTTTCATAATAAAGTTTAGTTTTAGATTTCAGAGGGGAATTGGTGAAAGGTATGCCATATCCAAAACTGTTAACCTACCTGATCGATAACTTCATGTGTTTCGAAACGACGGAGAACGGAGCACGAAATGAGGAGATACGCACCTGGAAATTTAGATAAAGTAGTTCAGACTTAGTCATCCTAACGCATTGTTTTAACCAAATACAAGATTCTAAAAGGTCTTGAACTATTGTTATTGGTGCAGAGAAAAGAATTATTCTTTCCCAGATGAAAATTTTCAAAATCAACATGGTCGAAAGTCCGAAAAATAAACAAACCTTTTGAACATCTTGACTGTCGTTACAAAGACGAAATTTCATTTCGCTTTTGTCGCCGACAGACGTTGTCGGGAACTGCAAAACATCGTCTTTAATAAACACGTGACCACTTCTTTGTTTGACTTTTTTTTCGACAACGACAGCGTCATCCACCCTGAATACAACAAAAAGTTACAAGGTAGAAGTTCTATACTTTCAGGGATTATCGCGCTTGAGTGAACTAATTACTGACTGAGACTTGTACTTTGAAACTTGTGAAGAGACACCGAAAAATTCAGTAGGCTATCTGTGGAGGTGTGAAAGCTTACTATACATACTTATGTTCTGGCTATCTGTGGAAGTTTTAAAGCTTACTATACATACTTATGTTCCCTCTTCTGATTCATCAATATCGGTTTAGCTGTGCCCACTTGCTTCTTACATGATTCCGCAGTTTCATTTTTCTTCTCAAGTATCGTTCCCTGTAATAACATACGAAGATATTTTAAATTCGTCTATCAGCAAGAAGTCGTCAATATGTTTCATTTGTAACACCGAGAGTTGTTATCTACACAGAGACCTTAACAACAATATTGGTGTATTGGCTTAAACCCGGGTATAGGTCCACTGGGCTTTTATCCAGGAGACTTTTTCAATTAAGATTTTAGGGGTAAAACGTAAAGAGAGATGCATTTATTCAAACAACTTTTTCACATTTTCACATTTACACATTTCTTTAATTACATGTTCCACTTTCTTTAGATAAGTTTCTTTAATGACATATCTACATGGTACCTCTAAGTCATTACCTCTTTTGTTTTGTCTTTTTCCACAGACAATAGCTCTCATTTTTTAAAAAAAATGATTTGTCTCGTCAATTTATCCAACCTTATGGCTGTTTTGAGTATAAAAGGCCCATGGGCTTTTATACGGGAGCGTCTTTCAAATTAAAAGTTCAAAAATCGGAAAAAAATTCAGATAAAAGCCCATGGGCTTATATGCGGGGGAATAGGGTAGAAAGAAGAAGCCATCTTACCTGTCCGATAAGTTCCAAACGAATTTTGAATGGCGTTTGATTGGCGTCAAATGATGTCTAGTAAAAATACAAGGATAAAAATGAACATAAATGTTGTTGTTGTTGATGTTTTTGCGCAGAGGCACAGTAGTGGGGAAAGCGTACAGAAACTCTCTTAGACTATTATCCCTTTTCTATACAATTCATAAGTATTTGAATCATCAGAATATCCATTGCCACATTTTTCTCAAAGATGTTTTAGCAAGGGTTCCGCAAAGGATCTTTGCTGAGATATATTTGCTTGTGTTTACAAACATCATCAAAATTCAAATTAAAAAATCTAACAAATTGGACACGGGGAATAATTGATTAAACACGGAATTTTAGAGAGTGGCGTGTAGACAATAGCACAAAAAAACCCCGATGCAATAAGTGAAAATCCCGCCATTTCCTTTACGCAGGATTATTAATAACCAGCAAACTTACTTCAAAATCCCAAAACTGCGAATAAATGCCATCATTTCGTGGTAAGAAAGAAACTGGCAGCTAGACAAGAGAATGAGAACTCGTTAATGTTATCATGACGTCATCATACGTGAGTTCGGATTAAAAGTGTAATTCATTAAAAACTTGACCATGCAACAAAAAACAGTAAAACAGTAAAAATATTAAAGAGGCGAATAATTCATTGTGTATCCTGATTGGCTGTAGGAAAAAGCCAATCGGAAAACCATAAAATATTCGGTTTCGTTTGTGTCCATCTAATGCAACAGACAACGAAATTCCCCAATTCGGTCGGGCTATCCAATGGCAACGGTCTTCCCATTAATTCTTCCAGCAAAACAAAGCCATCGTAAAAACGAAAAATACTCACCTTATAACACTGTTTAGCGTTCAACTTCCCAGAATGCTTGGCAAATCTAAATGCTGGATAACTCGTACGAGTGATGTCTCCTTTGCTAGTCGTACCTTTGAAATATGGCGGAGCAATTGAAGATAAGAACCATCTGCACGATACATCCGATTTGTTGGTGATGGTAAAACACATTTCTAGAACCAAAAAATCATTATAATAACTCCACAACAAATACAGATTACTTTCGAGCAGTCAGCTGGTAGTTACAAAAATCCGTGAGCTATTCAAATGCACGGTAGCCGAACGTTTTGTCTCTTGGTTTATAAATCGACAAATCAAACATGAGATGGGAAAAATAACTGAAAGACACAGGCAGCACACTATGTTTTATTAAAGGCGCTAGCAATAGCTTTTTTAAATAAATCAAAATGCCTACCACCCCTTTAAAATGAAAATATGAGAACGAGAAAACAAAAGTGAGAGCAACATCAGCTTGTGGTTTAAGTCCAATCTCATCCTTATCTTCGTAAATTTCGTTTCTACCCCAATCTCAATTCTACCAGACGCTCGTATCTTCATTCGTGGGAGTTATGCTAACATAAAATTCTGGCCATTCCCATTGAGGTCATTCCCATTTAGCGGAAAACAGAGAGTTAATCTTTCATTTTATACTCATCATCGGCCACTGGCAAAAATAAAACATTTTCAAGCTTCCCGCTGAACTTTTAGTCAATCAGAATGATCTTCAGTTTTCACGAAATTTTATGATAAATGTAAAACGGCCTCTAACTTTCTTAAAACATCATGACAGATACACTACTGAAAGCCACACTGAAAACTTACAATTGGGCAAATTACCTAAAAAAAGCATGCATAAGAAGTGACAAACTCACCGGCCACCATGTTGACTTGCGTCATTTTATATTCCAATACATGAGGGTGGATGTTAATATGTGCAGCAGATAAGGGAGATAACCGATTGTTGTGTTCTTGACTTTTGTCAACACTAGCCAGGATTTGCGGAGTATGTGATGATAATTTACCAGATGTGTTATCATCTTCGTTGTGCCGAATTTGAACGTTAACACACTAAGAGAAAACGAAGAAAATTAACCATTTCAAATCGCGAAGTCGTGTGTCCAGACCGGAAATAACGCTCACTTCTCTATAAAAATTTTTATGCTTTCATTTCCCCCATACACTTACTGGAGTGCACGTCACGTGATATCACAAACCCTCGGATTTAACGAACATGTGAATTTAACGAACGAAACACCGAGTTTTCCTCCGAAGAAACGTCTTTAGTGAAATTGAAACTCGTAAACAAACAAACAAACAACACAAATATACGGTTTTTGTCACAAATATACGGTTTTTGTCACAAATATACGGTTTTTGTATAAGAACCAGTAAAATCTGAACTGAGGCTGACTGTTCTTATCTTTTGAGCCCCTTTTCAGCCTTGATTGTTCTTATTTTGTTCTTTGATACAAGAACGCAGTTTCAAATTTCAGCCTTATTTCGTTCTTGTTTGGCCAAATCGAAGACTTGTGCTCTTATAAAAAAAGCGTGTAAAAAATCACAAACAAAAGAAAAGAAACAAAATAATACAAACAAAAACAAAAACAAAAACAAAAACAGCATTTCAAGGTTAACATATAAATAACGATTTGGTTTTAAAGCAACAACACCTTTTGTTCTCCATCGCATTGTATATATATACTTCCCCTCCACGGTAAATCCTCTGTTCTCGACAGAAAGGAGGGTTTTGCATTTATCCGAACCACAATCTGACTCCGTGCAGGAATTTTGTCTTTACACGGTGTGATGACTAGTGTCTGGGCTGGCCAAATAAACTCGAATGGCAACGTGATATCCGAATGGTTTGCGATTTGAAGTTTGGTTGCAGATTCCTCTGTCGAATGCAAGACGATTTGCTCCGGATAAACAGACCAAAATCCTCCGTTTGAGTTCGCACTACTACTTTTACCTATGGAAAAATAAACATAAATTACTGACATTTAAGACTAAAACCTTATGTTTTTTACAAAAGGGCCTTTTTAAACAAATGAATACAAGCCATTGCTTACGGCTTATGTGACGGCTTCTCGTTATGTGCATATTTCACAATTGATGAAACATTTTTAGCACATTTTACGAGGGACACAATACAAGCTTATCATCCAAATTTTCTAAGTAATGCCAAAAGGACTTTTAGCTGATGCTTTTTTCACCAAAACGTCTTGTTATTGAAGCCCAGTCGCCCTCACTTAGCATCATATAAAGTACCTACTTTGATCGAGGGCGTTCCTGTTGGGCGTGGCTTGAATCGGTTCTCCTTTAACAACACCTTCCACCTTGTTAGCATCACTCCTATTAACGCCCGTTGATACCATGGCTAGAACTGTTCTCGAAACATTATTGGTGAAGAAGCTATCCCAATCCGCCACCGAGTTGTAGGCGACTTGTTCTTGCTCCACCATCTCATTAGCGAATATCGTGTTTAGAATATTAGTTCTGTTCACTGGCTGATGACTGCTGACCTTGTTTCTAAAAACAAAATAAATCAATAATAAAATAATGATGCACTTACAGGGTAAACTAGTTTTCAAAAAGTGACAAAATTTTTCTCCGACATTCATACACGTCAGTTGGACAGACGGATGACGCTACACGTAAGTGATCCACTATAGAAGAAATTGTCAGAAACAAACCTCTTATATTCTTTCCGCAATACTTCATCACCGGAATAAATAACCAGGTGAGCCACGGTACAACTGCTTTCCTGCTGAGCACGGAGCGCATGTTCCTTTAATGGTTGGTACACTAATTTAACTTGGCACGACATCTTTTCCGCCACCACAAAATTGTTGGGCGTTATGTTAACGTGTGAAGAGGGGTATTCCAGCTTCGCAGTCACGTCTGAGGGAATAGAATTAATTAAAGTTGAAAATTACCCCTTGGCAGATTTAGTGTGGAAGATTTCTTCACTCCTTTGGCAGTTAACAAAAATATAACGTTAAAAGAGATATCTTACCACTGAAGCATTTCATTGACACAAAAGCCGATCTGTTACCGCTGTTACGTAACATCAAATCAACGACGGTTGTTTTGCCGACATAAACGTCACCCATGTCGATCAAAAAATGTCCGTTGACTTTCCTGGCGCCGTTAATGTCGATGTTAGATGCGCCGCCGTAACCCGATAACGGAATAACAAATTTGGTATTGCTGTTTATGGTGCGCAGTATGAGCGAGCTATGTACCGAAGCAAAATACGTCGGAAGGAAGGAGATTTGGACGGGAAGTTCGCCCTGAGGTTTTAACTTGGCTTCAAACTTGTTTGTGTTGACTGACGACAGCAGGTAATCATCCCGAATCTGAAAATTAGAATGATCTCCGGCCACGCTCAAACTGAGATTAATATCATCGACGTCGGAATCGTTGCGTAGTACCAGTCGTTGACTTTTACTCTGACCGATTTGAACGCCTGCCCAATTCAAAGCTAACTTATTGCATAACAGCAGAGGTTTGTCGGTGACGTTGGCGTGTGACGACGTTCTGCATGTAGCTGTGCCCTGCAACTGCCATTCGTAATGATCGCCATTAGGTAAGACGTTTACCGCCAAACAACTAAAACAAAAAAACAAACATGAAGTAGATATCTTGGAGATTAGCAGTTATTGTTCGCGTGGCGAAAGCCTCATAAGTTTTGTCGAAGTCCTTTTACATAAAGGTTTTGAGACTTTTGGCCTGCAATCGCAACATTAAATTCCTCCCTGTAAAATCGAAAGGGGAAACTTCAAAACAACGACAACAACAACAACAACAACGACAAAGGAGAAGTAAATAAACAAACCTTTCGACTGTCACCATGGTTACGGACTTAAAACTGATGGTCAATTCGCTTTCCGCGCCAGGTTTCAAGCTAACCACGGAAGGATGTACATCAAAATAACTGGCGGAACCGACTATTTTGGCTTCAAGATTCAGCGTGATACTACCAGCATTTTTCAAGGGTATTGTCCGAGTTGTTACCTCGCCTTCCGTACACGATAAACATATAGCCTGAAGAAGAATAAACAAAAGTAGGTCACGTAATACCGTGAGGTTTGAAACACACGGAATTCAATGTTATAAGATATAATGTGGTGTCAGCTATCCAAAGGATAAAGTAAGGATTATGACAAAAATCGTAATGATGTTCAATTAGCACGGTATTCCCAATTGCACGTCTCCAAAATTATTTTAAGTAACTCTGTGCACTTTACCTGCATCATTCTCAATGAATGAAGTCTGGCAATACCAACAAGAGCTTTCATCAAAACACTGGCAATCGGAATAATATGACTCGTTTGGGTTTCAATATCCAGCTGACAGTTCAATTCTTCTGGTTGGCTGAGCGAGGAAGGCTGAAACTTATCTATAGTGAAAAACATGTAACGTTGCTTGTACGAAGCACGATAAAGACGTTTAATTTATGTATGTATTCCATATGGAAGGATTGCCTTCGCGGACCTGACTTATGCGAATTTGTATGCAAGCTCTGTAGTTTAAAAATCGTCTTTTTAGACTTCTGTGAACATTCTCTTAGGTTAGGACACGTTTAGGGCCTCTTTGTAAGTTTTTAGTGAACGAACCAATAAAGAATTTTAGAGACAATCTTCCAAGCACGTTCGTACGACTCCCTTGATATAGAAGCTATCACATAATCTTTGAATGTAAGTTTATTAAGTCCACTAGACTTAATGTTTTAACGTCTACATGAATAATTAATGAATTTTAGATAAGGAATTAATAGTGATTCCACAATAAAACAAAAAATACCTTGTAGCGGTGCTTCGAACTTTAAAAGGACACGTGTAGGTTTAATAGGCAATCCAACGTAATTTCCGCAGCCTTTAATCAACAAAGAACAGCGTTGCGTCGAATAGCCATTAGTGGAAGCGTTCACGTCTGTTTCAGAGTTATCAAACTTGAAAAACTGTGAAGCATAGCTGCCCTGAAAATACACGTGTGGAGATTAACAAGATTGTATGACAACAACAAAGCAATGATAATCATATATTTATTCTATCTCCTATACAAATTCTATAGAAAGATTAAAGAACATATAAAACATTAACAGAATCTTCCTTTATGTGAAGACAGCTGAATTCAATACAAAACATTGACTGTTACAGTGTATGGAAATCACGAACGCAAAAGACAAATCAATGAAAAGAATTAATCAGTTTTGTTTTTAAGAGCACCTGAATAAAAATCCCAGCCAACAAAACTCTACCTGAGCAATACATAAGGTTACAGAAACATCTGCTCGTCCTTTATTCAGTATTTTCAGTTCTGTTGAAGTAGAAGAGCCATACGCTATTTCGCCAAAGTCAATAAATGACCTATCATTGTATAATAGTTCAATATCTGGCTGTTCAGAGGCCCCTTCTACGTTCAATAGTGTTGGAAGTCTGTGCCATTTAATGCTAACGCTTTCCGTCACCAGTTTAGCGACCACAATCTCAATTTTAATCATGTAGTTACCGGGCTGACTTGCTTGAAATTTAATTTTGACATCCTCGGTGGAATGGGGCTCAAGTGTGAGTTTTGGTGGGAAAACAAACATCTCCATAGTTCTACTGTCAATCTGTAATAAGAATTAATTCATAATTTACTGCTTGTATTTAAAAGGATTTTATAGGACATCAAAGGTAAGGAGAGTTGTGTTTTTAGGTATTCTCCCATACTAATTTAACATAGGATGCACCCTTGTTCTTTAGACTTTCGAAAACTATTTTATTTGGGGCCCAACAGCCCAGTGGCCAAATACGTCAAAACGTTTACTGAGATGAAGATCATTCAATTTCCGCGCTTTTAAGCGTAGGAAATTGTTTGGTTTACACATTCTATCTATCTGACTATGTAACAGTTTTTTGCCGTTTTCGGAAAGTCCGTTCGGATTTTCGGATTTCGGATACAAAAAGGCCTCTATCAATATTAATTCATAAAAATATTAACTTTTTTATACTTTTGAAATATTTCTAGAAGTTATTTTAGCCGTGTTATGTTGAAAACTTTCCAATTCAATCTTTAAAATTTTTATTATCAAGTCAGTAAAATATGCACACCAAGCACGTGAAAAGTTTTACAACCGATTTCGTTTATGTTTTGAGGAAGTTTTTGAAGTAACTTCGTAGAAGCTTTGAAGAAGAATTTTAAGACTTCTTTCCTGTCTTTATCTACTATTGCAATCGAAATATTATTATGAGAACATTACTTATGGAGGAAATATTGATGTTAAGCTGACTCCTGGGAAAGATTCTTGAAAAAGAAGATGAAGGTTTGATAATAAACAAAAACGTGCTGTGAAAAACCTTCAGTATCACAGCAGAAATGTATGAAGTATCAGCATTACTGGTGAATACGTCCATCCATAAATGCATGAAGCATTCTCCTTCATTTAATAAATATTACACTGAAGTTGAAGATATTGAAAAAAAGTAAACAAAGAAATGAAATTGTCATAAAGCACAAATTACTTCACTTGTTAATGAGTTGATCCAAACTGCCTACATACCCTGACACATACTGAATAAACATCATGCGCAAGATATTGGCGAACGATATGTCTAATAAAACTGTTTTTTGGCTCCGAAACGTCATAGTGAATTGAAAAGTGGTTGACATTAAGTTTAATAAATTAAAGAAATTTGAAATTTGTAATTTGTGGAATTCCAAATTATTAGTCACTGTACGTAGCTCGGTCAAGTTATCACTGTCTGAGACTCATTAGTGTTACATTCACATTGGAAAAGATGACATCATTCAAAATAATCAAGATTTTTTCCACTGCAAACCACTCAATGGAGGCACAATGATTTAGTTTGGGATATACAATGTCATGAAACAAACTTTGGATGATGATTAGAATCCACCCAATAATTATATACATACATTGTGATCACTAAAACCTTGTGTAAATTTGGAGTGTAATATGTTCTAGGATAATATCATGTTTGAAAAGAACATTGCAATACAGATCCTAGCAAAGTTTTAATTATGTCATTTGTCTTTTCGTGCACATTTGTGTTACTTATAAGTACCATGAAAAGACTCAAGTGGTAATACGCATACAGTAGTGGATCTAGAGGGTAGTCGCAACTTGTGGAGAAGCGCATTAACATATTGTGAATTAAATTTATATTATCAATGGGATTATTTGAACGTTTTTCTTTTATTTTTGTTATTGCTAACACTCTCCAACACAAGTTGCGACTTACCTCTGGATCTGCCACTGGCAGGTTTAGTAGAAATAGATTTTCTTATTGCATGTGATACTGATTTAAGTTATAAACAATATAATTTTTATCTTCTTGTAATCCTGTTATCTGTCATATATTAAAATCTTTGAAATGCCCAAGTTTAGATAGACCAGGTTTTCAGTTTTTAAGCAAGTTTGACCTATTTTAAATCATTTTGTTGTAATAGATGTTATAGTGTTGAGGTCAATACAATTGTGAAAGTCTTCAATCCATACAGCTGCTTTTTTCAACTGATTTTGGTTCACTTCTATTAATATCATTTTATTCTCCATGTGAACCATAAGTCATATTTGGAGATGGTGATAGACCTGTTCTCACATAAGCAACAAGAAAAGAATGGATAGTCATTCAGATATCTTTAAAATTTG
Source organism: Turritopsis dohrnii (assembly GCA_027922465.2). Lineage (NCBI taxonomy): Eukaryota > Metazoa > Cnidaria > Hydrozoa > Anthoathecata > Oceaniidae > Turritopsis > Turritopsis dohrnii. Next base: position 424,394 of record BQMF02000138.1, on the reverse strand, counting down.
GCTAAAGCAATTTCCTCTAGGCCTGATGCGGAAATTGTTCAAGCCATGAGGCTTCTAGTTTTTATTAAAATAGTGAGTATATTTCCATAGAAATGTTCTCCTTCGCAGTGCTTTTTCAACAAATCTTCCCACTATCGTCAGTATTTCCATCACAAGTACAACTTTATCATCACACAAACACAAAAAACAACAATCACAATCCAAAGAAGTTCAAATGTCCCCTGCTTACCAAAGTAGTATTACAGCAAGAATTTTTAAAACTACTTGATAGTATGTTAGTCAAAAATAAAGTAAGAAAAAAAACATTAAAACCTTACCTCTCTTCCATTGTATGCCGAAAACACAACATGCAGTTTGCATTGCATCCAAGTACTATTCGAATTGTGAATTTGTATCATTCTAATGTTACTAGTGCCCACACAGCAAACATCAAAGGAAACATTGTTCGGAAAGCTAATCGAATTGACATACTGCAAGAAACTATCTGTCGCAGCGTTGTAATAACCACTCGACATCTGATTGCTAGAAAAAATACTGTGCTCTTGACTGGTATGGACATTGTTATAACACAATTCCGGTTGGCTTATGCTTCTCCCTACATGATGTAATGGATGAAAGATGCTTGGCTTGTCCTCTGAAGCATCCAAAGACTGAAGAGGTTGAAAAACAGAGACTTCCTTTCGGAAACAGTCACGTATAACTGGATGCTTGTATACGGCAGTGCTGGATGTATAGTCACTACGAAAGTGGTTGTCTTTGTATACTGGACTGATGCTGGTTGTAAGTTGTTGCTTCGGAAAAAAGTGACTCTTAGTTTGCGGATTCGGGTCGCTAAATCTGTCAAGCAACCTGGTACTTTGCATGTAGTTATTTCCACCAGAATGGCTTCTTACATAAAACTCGCTTGATTCAATATCGTTTGAACAGTTAACAAAATACTTGTTTACATTTGTGGTTTCGTGTTTGTTCAAGGGTATTACGGAAGAAATGGGTTTTTTGGGAGGTGCAGCAGAAAAAATCAACTGATTCTCTTGAGAACGAGTTGGTGAACGAACGTATTTAACACTGCGGTCATTCTTATTAAAGTTAGGTGTACGTGATCGGGTTTGTTCATCATTCAACACATTGGGCTTGTCAACTCCATTTTCACTAGCTGTGGAAGAAGTTGATTTATGTTCCACATTCTCAACAGAGTAATCAGATGTGACAGTTAAACAGTCCCCAGACTTGTTGGAAGTATTTAAAGTTCCTGGGAGAAGTGAAATTAATTTGTAAACTAGTGAAATATCAGTACCAGTCATGGATGAAATACATTTCGCAAGCTCTAACATTTGCCTATCACTCATGCCAATCGTACTGACACGCCCATCTTTGATGTCAGTTAACAAGACGTCTGCCTCTTCTTCCGAAACAGGAATGGTAATGTTTCCAGCAAAAGCTGCATCACTAGTTTTGTCGGTTTTTTCAGTAAGATTCTTAGGTGCGGTTAAGTTCTTTTTTACTTCGCCAAAATCTTTATCATGAACTGGTTTGTTAGATTTCTTCAGCACTGTTGCTGATTGCCTCTTATGTGTTGTCAGTAAAGATGATTTAGGTGTTTCACTAGTATTCAATGTCTTTCCAATAGAACTTTCTTTTTGTGCAGGGGTTATTACTTCAAATGTTTCATTAGAAACACTTAATGGTATGGTTTGTTCAGCCGTAGCAACTTCTCGTATCAGTGGTAGTGGTGCAGCCATCGGAGGTGTCACAACTTCATGACTGTCATCCGAGAAGTATGGCTAAATAGTTGCAAAAGAAATATACATAATCATTATGAAACTCAGTGATAAAGAATTTAGTATGCCGTATATTTTATCACAAGACAATGATCTCAGATCGCAAACTTTCATTCAAGTCCTTCTCAAATATGCAATACAATTACAGATAAAGTATAGGTATGATAGAAGAATTAAAACTTTCATCATGGGCAAATTAGTCTCATTCTCACAGAGAAATCACTATCTTAGCATCACTACACAAACTTTCACTGGAACGCTCATTAACAGTAACTGTTCAGTTTTACAGTGTAGTAGAAAGGGAACCAAATTTCTGTTTTCACTATTAAAACAAATCTATCCATCCAAATATTTATTATTTCAATAAAATCAGACTCATCGTTAAACATTTTATGAGTGTACATGAACAAACCATAATTATCTAAGGTGATTTAATTGAAACTTTAAATAATGCAAATATTTTCTACTCTCAGATTGAGAGACTACACCTCAAACTCATTCTGCCACTTTAATAATCAAAGAAAACATTAAGATGTACATTAAAATTTCCTTTGAACAAATTTGTTGAAAAAATAAGTATAGAAATATACACACTATTTCAAAGAAATTGCTCTTTGTTGTTGTGACTTTTTGATGAATTTACTTGACGGGCAGTAATCATTACTTAAGGCCACCTATAATTAATCATTCGTTCATAGTCATTTTTTATGCAAAAATCTCGATGCGGGATGCGATCATTATTTGATTATTTTCCAATTTTATTTCTATTATTGCTACTTTTAAAAACTAGTTATTTATAAAATACAGAACATAAACTAATGGGTTTTCCAAGGGTGCTTAGTGCATTCTGTAAACAAATTTGACATTCTGTAATAGAGTTAACAAAAGTTATATAAACGCGTGACAAAATTCCGAACAGAAGTTCATTGGTATTCCTTTAAAGCCATTGATGAACAATTTTTGGTTATGGAGTTTATGAACGTTTATATCGTTTTTCGATTTCACCTCTCCAAGATTATATTGGTTACTTCGCAACAATAAAAGACAATTTAGATTTTTTCATGATTTTATAACTTCAAAAAAATAATCAAACTTGATGCGCACTTATTGAATTTGAATTCTGAATGCACCCAGAAGACTATGAATGAATGATTAATTAAAGGTGGCCTAAACTACTCAGTTACCAACTAACCAAAAAAAATCAAACAGAAAAGAAATCATGTTCTACTCGTGTCTAATTGATATGAATTCTGAAACATACCCTTGGTCCATTTTCGCCAGATAATTGCCCTAATTCTTGAGATTTTGACTTAAAGTAAACACTGACACGACCATCATCAGTTAAGTTGGTTGAATCTGTGTTAGGAACTAGATTGGAATTTATTCTTTGATTTTCGCTATGCATAGACCATTCAGATAGTACCGTTTCGTCACCAGTCTTGAAAACAAAGTTAGTTCAGTTAACGTAATATGATTACCGGCAGCCCACCACAGGATTGTGATAGCAACCAATATCACAATGATACATACTTACCTTCTGTTACTTTTAAAGAATGTGATAATGCTAATTTCATTTATCAAAATAAAACCATAGTCAGCATTATTATTTCATATAATATCAAGCAGATGAAGTTTTATCGCTTGCTATCAAATTCCACTGGAGCATCATCTTTTTTTAACCAGAAACTTTTGTAAAGGTCAATGCATATCGGTGAATCCAAATAAATATATATCAATATATCAAAAAAAAAACAACAGAGAAGCAATGGAATTTGAATAATATCAACCTTATAAACACTGTTATTATTCATGGCTACAATCTTTTCGTCTTCAAGAAACATTCCTTCCAAGTCTGAAATGAAATGTTAGTCAGTCAAAATCCAGAATCGCTATTCAAGACTATATCACTGAGTGTGTGGAGTCAATAATTAGCTATGGTTCACTGATGAAGACGACTCTTTACACATTGCTCAATATTTTCACTGTTAAAAAAATATCCAAGATAAATCAATTACAACATGAAAATGGTGTTTATAACTTTATTGGCTATTTAGCAGAAGGGAAGTTTAAAAAGAAAACATTATCGTCAGTACTTGAAGCATTCTATCTTTATTCTGGAAAATTGAAAATATGAATCAGTGTTGTTTCTATTGCTGCTCTGTCTCACTTAGGCTTATAACCAGGAAATGAGTGATTGAAAAAAGGAAGCTCATTACAGTTCAGTGATGGTTAACAAAGATGTTATCAAAATAACTCAACAGGAAAGGATAATCATACCTTTTTCAGTTTGAAAATCTTCACTCTTAATAGAGTTATTATCATCAAACCCTACAAGAAAGGAAAGAAACTTGTATGTCCATAACCAAAGCAACGACAATGTCATAATCAAAACACACATTTACAATGGCAGTTCATTTTACTTTGTTGAAGAATAATTTTCAGTCAACATTTTGCTGGTTCCCAATATTTTGCCTTATATGAACTAAAACAATGATATCAGATCAATAGCGAAGTCAGTAATGCAATCACCTGTGAAGCAAGAGTGCATGGGTTCAAACCCTAATCCCACACAGTACATTGTTAAGAAAAATTAATTAACAGTATAATACCCATATATTCAACAAATGTATTTGAATCGCCAAGTGTCTCGAACGGATTAAAGGGATGCTGTTTATTCATTGAATGCAAGGAATCTAAACATGAAAAAAGAGAGATTACATGATTCATATCAACTTAGATCAGCTGTCACCCTTTAAAGATTTTAAAGTTGACATTCCAAGATAATTCAAAACCAATATTGATTGATTGTTTTGGTGTCAATAGGGATTATTAGTTCTGAAGAATAACAACAGGTGAGAAACCAAAAAAACAAATTACAAATGATTATTTCTAATGAGTTTATAAGAGATATCCTTTCTAAAATGATATTTTAACATCACCTGAGACCTCATCCTCCTCTGCATCAAACAGGAAAGTCTTTTCTTTATCCATGTGAGGAACAGGTGTCTAGAAAACAAACATAATGTTTCGTTGACATAAAATGCTGAATACAGATAGAACAAAGCAGTTTATTGAAAATATATACCCAATTTGGACTATTTCCAGTTTGTTTGGTCAAATTACTAAAAACAAAGTATGGTTCTATTAGTGTAAGGGCTAGAAAGACCAAAAGATCAAAACACTTCGTTTTCTGTCTTTGTTGTTCCTTCTGATACAAAAAGTCTCATTTACTCATTTACTCAAAATACTTTCAGGCATTTTTTTGTAAAAAGAAAAACAAAATTATGACCTATGTAATTTCATAATAACTCAAAATTTTAACCTAAACTTGGTAGTATTAGCAGCAGCAATTGGTGTATCTTCGCCAACAAGAGTTCGCTCTTCCGTTTGATCGTGGGATTGCGATACATGAAAACTAGAAGGACTGAGCCAGTTGTCAGTCATGGTTTGATCCCCAGGCCTAAATGGCGTACTAGCTGCCAAAAAAAACCTTGCAGACAGTCTGGACTCCTGGCTGTTGGGCGTGCCATCCTCATTGCTCTTTATCTAGTTATAAAGCCGTGAAAGATGAAATTATAAGGATCTATGATAGTCAATCTCAAACTACAAAGAAACAAACTATGTTACCTTGGAAACTTCCTTCCTTGTGTGAATAGGAGTGTTATTACTATCGAAAGATGATGTTGATGTCCTGAATTGCACTTGCCGTGCTCTGACAGTTCCATTTGCAGCAGCAGATTCTCCAACAGGACGTTCACGATCTGAAAGTACAGAAAATAGTTTTAAATCAGCAATATAAAGATATCGAAAAATAAAATGTTAAGTATGAAGAAACATCTTTACTCAATGTTGCAATGTGATCGTCATCTATGTTATCAGTTTGTAAATCGTTGGAATTTCGATTGTTCCCTGCTCTAGGTGAAATGCGAGCAACATCTGCAAGATAACAAGAAAATCATTTGAAGGAACTGATTGACAACACTTTAGGTCTCGTGTTCAACTTCAAAGACCAATGGAATAGCATTATGAATAACTGTTTTCAAAAAAGGATTTACTTCTGATAGCAACTCCCCCATCTCCTCCATTGTCAGAGTCACTATGTCCACTGCTACCGTCACCACCACCACCACCGTCATTAAACACATCATTTATATTGTCACCGCCTTCCGCCAATTGACGCTCTACACAGATTTACATCAAAATTAAATGAAATCACAACAGAAAATGTAATGAATTTAATGTAGGGCTTCTTCTAAATAGTTTTGACAGAGTCAAACAAACTAAAAGAACCTGGAAATTCATTTAAGTTCATTCCTTCAAGTTGGTCTTCCAGATTGTACCGGTCAAGGCTGACTCTTGCAGTTCGTAGCCCTGAACGTGCAAAGTTTGCAGCTCCAGGAGTTTGCACGTCATTGTCACTATCCGAACTGCTGCCATCAAGATTTGGTCGACGAATACTTTCCATTCCATCGCGATTAATGCTATTACCTAACAAGGAAAGGTATTAACCAAACTTAAAGAGGCGATCTCAAACAATGCTTTTCAATGAAAAAAAGAGAAGAGAAAAATCCAACTTGCTTTTAAAATTTATCGAATAATATTTGAAAGGTTCCTTTGAAATCAAATTGAGATTTTTTTTCAAATGTTTTATAAAACTTTAAATTAGAATAGCATTCAGTTTAGTGAAATTTGTGCTTTCCAACATGATTAACTCCTTACCAATTAATTCATTAAATATGACTAAATCAGTATTTTGTTCCATGTTGTTCCTGATCTTTATGACAATTCCATAAGGGTCTTATTCTTTGACAGTTCCATAAGAGTCAATATTAGTGTCAATGTGAGGTTCAAGACTTGGTAATGTTTTTGTGCTCAGAAAAAGTTCTTTGCTTGGGATATAAGTTTTGATAGATATGCAAAATGATACTCCCCCTTACACTAAAAGTAATTTGGTTTATTTGGTTAGTTTATCAACTTGAAGAAGCAGCATTTTAAGGTTAACTAGTTCTAGAATAACAACATTCTACAAAGCCCAGACAACCTAATACTATATGAGGTCGAGAATTCAAAATGTAGAGTCTTGGTGTTACTTTTTGCACAGAGCTGAGTTTTTCTTCACATTTAAGAAATTCCCAAAGTCAAAATTTCTGGAGAATTTCCGGGAGGATAAGGATATAATCTATTGTAGTTTAAAAGACAAGCATACCAGCAGAACTTCTGAATTCTTTTGATGTCTTGACAGAATCAAACTTGCTAAAACATAAGAGATTCAGTCTTCAAAGATACATACAGTCATCAGTTTACTTTAGAATGAAGGCTTCTAAACCAATGTATACAAATAACTTATTCTCTGTCAACTAATACATACAGATATTTTCATGAGGCTTTACAGAATGTCATTAATGCTGTCAACTAACAACATTAGGTGACTCAAAATTACTTTTTAAGAAGTTCTCTAAAGAAAATGCTTTCATTTAAGTTAAATCATAACGAAAAAGATTTTACTTGCTACTGTCTGTTACTTGAATCTGCTCATCAATCTGCCTTAGTGTTTCATTGATGTCGTGACTTGACGATGGACTTTTATCCACAAGAAAATCAACAGAATGTTCTTCACCAGAAAGATATTTGGTAGAATCCATACTTGATAACTGCAGTCTCTGGCGAACTTCTAAAGATTTAAGATTTCATTTTCATTTAAGTATTCATTCAACATTATCACAAAAGTAGATAGAGCTATCAAATCAATGCCTTTAGAATTGTTTTACATTCTAATTTTGTTTTTACATAAAACAGAAAGCGTGCAAAAAAATATTTTATACTTGACATAAGAATGGAGAAAAATCATCACAAAGCAAAGTTTCGATTAGAAAGTCTGTTTTAAAAAATAAATACCTTTAACGAACAGGGAGTCAAGTTCTGTTTGATTTAACTCTTTGAAATCTTCTTGAGCATTTTTGGAAGACTGAAAATTAAAAAAACAAACATTAGAAAGCTGGAAAAAAATTTAATGGATACCATCATTTGCATCAAGCATATTTTTATAGGCAGACCTCAGCCCTCTGAATTTACAATGGCATTCAGCTTTTGCTGTCTTGAAGCTGCCGTAAATCAAATTTACGACGGCAAAATTTTGCCGACAGTGTTTTTTTGAATACAAATATTGTATAATTAATACTTGAAGTCCTTCCATTTCTTTTGTTCTATCTTATTCTTTCTATTTTCTCAATCACGTTAGTTTGTCTGCTTTGCTTACGTGATGAAACAAAATCATTCATTTCTTTTTCTTTGGCAACTGGTGCCACCTTTATTATCTCCAATGAACATTTCAAGAGAAACTGACGAGACTTAAACAATAGCAAAACAATGGCGAGTAATATCCAACATATGGGTGATTTTGTGAATTCCCCTGACATCTTCCATTTATTCTCAAGAATTGTCTTTCCATAGTACATTTTGATTACGTCAGATCATCGAACATATATTCCTTTCAAAAATCTTTCAACGATACTCACATAATGCCAAATAGAAAGCCCTTATGCAGGAGTGTGCATCATAAAGTGTTATAAAGTCAATTAGGAATTTGTGTTTGGATGGATTTTTTTTCTCGATAAGTTCATATTCCATTCAAGTCAGTTTCGGTTTTGCTTTCAATACATATTGTCTTGTGATTTTTCTTTTGGCTTGCCGTGAAATTAGTAAAGAAACGCAAACACGTTGGTTCATTGTTTTTAAACTACATCTTCACATCAAATCCCCTGCAGCTTTAAATTTATTTTAGATCTTGTAACTTCTTGTTCCAGATAACACAATTGATTTATAAAGTATGCATAGTTTCTGTTTTATTACCCATTATTCTACACCAATATTTTTACTGGAATAAACCAATCAAGTTTTGCCGTCGTTAACCTCTTACACGACAGAATTTTTTTTGCCGCCGTAACAAATGATCTGTCGTCGCAATTTTCAAATACGAAAACATTTTTTCGCTTTCAATCTTTTTTCCTAATTCAGAGGGCTGCAGATCTGAATGAAGAAGATTTCATATTAGGATATTGTAGCAGTTGACATTCAATATCAATTTTTTGAACATTGCATCGCATCCCCAATCGAATGTAAAGTTTAGGTGTAAATATCTAGAGAACCAAGAGGAATAACTTATTCATTTAAAAGTTATAGGGGTACAGGGCTGCAACAACATCATTGAAATATTTAAGCAGCAACATTTTTTAGTTGCAGAGAAATAACCCCATTTTATAGCTCAGTTTTTCAGCTCAGACACATACATTTTCTGTTGTGATTTTATTTATTGTCACCTGACAAAAATGAGATTTGATACAAAAATTTTTACTAGGGATAATAATAGTTCTTTGTGCCTTTTGCAAAGATTTTATTGTGTCAAAAAGTCATCATTGAAATAATAGTTTTTTATCCAAGGTCACTTAGCAATAGTTGTAAACAGGTTTGAATTAGTTTTATTATTAAAATCTGTTAATATTTTCTATTTGTACGTATGACACTGATGGTGCAAGCCGAAAGGCTTTTGTTGAAATAATATAATAACGGATTTTAATAATAAAACTAAAGCTATGGCGAATATTTTTATTGAGGTTTAAATTAGGATTCTGTCACAAAATCCTTCTAAGGTCACTGTGATCAATGTACAAGGGACATAATAGAGCATACCTCATTGGACTGTAATAGCAAACCCTTCTTGGAAAGGTCAATTGCATCACTTAACGACGGTGTTTTGGTGTTTTGATCTGATGAGAGTATTTGCGGTTGTTCAAGGAATTTCATAATTTTCATCTCCCTCTCACTGTCTTCTGAGTGGGAATTCAGAAAGCTGTCTTGCATGTTAGCTACAAAAACAAGACAGACATGGATGTGGTAAAGATGTTGCAGAAAGTAGATACATCTTTGTGCTCAAAAAGAAAAGATGCATGAGACGCTGTTAAGTAGTTTTTAAGAGCATTTTTACTTTTCATTGGAATCAATGGACAATAAAATTGGAGATAAATGTAGACTACTAATAAAAGTTTACCTTGAATGACTTCTAATTTCGTTAAACTCATTGATGATTCATTAAGTGAGTTAGAGTGTGACAGAGACGCTAAAAAGACGAAACGTCAATGTAGAAAATCAAGAACAAAAACCTCTTTTAGTTAAACTGTGGGTTAGAGAGTAACCAACCACTAACCAAGCAAAAGGAAAATGCCTGAATATAGACAAAGAAACAACAAAGTAACAAGAAAGATTCCATTTTTCAGATACTCATAAAGGACACTTAACAAAGCCCTTGCCAATTTCTCAACATTGCTAGGTTGACAAAATGAAAAAAACAATCTATCATTTACTTGGTGGTGAAGACACTTTCAAGAATTCCTTCATCAGGTTGCTGTCAACTCCTGGTGGCAGAGGATTTGAAAATGTATCACTAAAACTGTAAAAGGAAAGGAAAGTCTTGCATTTTTCATTGTAGATTCAAATAAAAATCTCCTGACTTTGCCATACATTTCCTTTAACGATAATGAACTGTTACGGAGAACGTCAGAGAACTAAAGGGAATCTCAACAAGAGAACCAGTCTCTTCATTGGTTGTATTCTGTGTGGATATTTGTCAGCTGCTCATTCCAAACAAATTTTTTATTGCTCTAATGAGAGGTTCTCAATTCAGACATCAGAACACTAAAACCTTTAAATTTATAAAAGTTCATTATCTTTTATCTTGGAAAACACTTTTTATGGGGATTTCCACAATCTTTGCAGATGAATTTAAGCAGTGAAAGTAAAAAACTTTTCAGATAAAGCAAAAACTTAACAAAAACAATGAAGCATAACAATGCTAGCGAACAGAGTAGGTTCTATAGAAACATAACTTTTTACATTATATAATTTACAAATCAGTAGGAAACTTCAACCTTTTTCCCGGAGTAGGTCTGCTAGTCTTTTACTGTCATATTTCACAAAATTCATTTTTTTTGGTTTACTGAATTGTCCCAAAACACATAAATCTCTTTGTAAATGAATCAATGAAAGAAATGATTTCTAGTTTTGGCAACTTGCAAGAATTTAAGTGTTGGCATAAAAGCCGATAATTTATGTATGTCATCTTTGATAAAAAATCAAAACAAAAACCCGGTTTTATAAGAGTATGTCAATGACTATACTTATACCATTGTATATATTTTTGCAGCTGCTAATGGTTAATTTTTAATAAAACTCATTCGAAGCTCTTGTCAGACATGAAAGCTTTGGAGAAATCGGTATCCCCTACTTGTATCATAGTTAAATCATCTGACCTGATATGATATCAAATAGAAATCAATAAAGACTCTTACTTTTCGAGTTGATCATGTTTGTCTTCATGTCCATCATGCTCTACTTGAGTAGCATTCATCGTTTCATCCATGTCAATGAAAGACTCAAGGCCACTCACGTGAGAAGGGAAGGAAACATCACTTAGATGGGAATCCGGTGATGCTGGGAAAAAAATATTATTTCCTGCTACACTTTGTGTACTTGAACTGTACTCCATTGCCCATCCAACAAAATCAATTTAATTCGTACTGAATATGTAAAAATTAATCAATAAAATCTCAAGGAACATGCAGTCAACAAAGCAAACATTATACTATTTCCATATTGAAGGTCTGTTTGCAACATTGTTGTCAGATTTGTGAAATTTTATGAAATAGGACTTAAAAAACACAATAATCTCAAAAGAGATGTCATAGAAAAACTTTTCACACTTTTCAAAAATAATGTTTGTTGCTGACTAAAAAGTCTTAGTCAAAATGCACAATGGGCTTTCGGAAGTATTACCAATTTCTAATGTAATCGAATTTAATGAGCTCATAGGTAACAGTTATTTGGAAAACCAGTAAAAACAATCAGATGTCACATCAAGTATATATGTAGAAATTATTATCATAATACTTTTTTAGTTTTTTTTTTCCTGGTATGCTATTTGCTTAATAGCCATGTGCGATAAAATACTGTGTTTTACTGTTTATGATCAGGGGGATCATTGCATTGCATCCCCAATCGAACGCAACATTTTTAGGGAAGAATCTCAAGGTCGGCAATACAGGGAATTATTTGGTACTGCGGCTATGACGTCATCAAAATTTTTGATCGAAAATATCTCTGCAACGGTTGGTCAGAACGAAACAATCCCATACATTTTTTGATCAGTTTTGCAAGCTCTTCAACATGGGTACATAATATTTTGTTTCCAATTCCTAAATTGAAATTTTCATCACGGGGTTTGTATACAGGAACACTGGATTTTTGCACATCCGTTTCGAAATTAAAGCCGTAAAAAACTTTTACGCAAGTTGACAGTTACTAAAAAAACATTGTTAATTATAGCTCCTTATTTGTTTCAGGTTCTGATACTGCAACTGCAATGGAACAACAAGGAAGTAATAACGTGTTAAATAAAGATATTTTCAAGCTATAAATGAGGATGTTCAGGATAGTTATCAGGGCAGTCTTGTCAATGAAGAAATTGCCAGGCGTGCGATTAATCGCAAAAGGGTTATTTCGTAGCTCAGGCATGATGGCAATAACGCTCGCTATAACTCTCCTTGAGTTTGTTAAGACACGCTTTTAATTGCACACATAGATACTGATAAAAATATGCTCAACGTTCGTGCTCAATTGACAACAAATTACTGAGGTATAATAAGTGATTATTTGTTGTTGCTATGGAGAACGACCACCGTTGCTAAGGTAATTTTGGAATTTCCTTGCAGTTATACAAATTCTTTGTTCACCTAACCAAAGAATATGAAAACATAAGTGGTACCAGTAGGACTCTTTTTTTAAATTAAAAAGCATCTGAGTTTCCAGCTCCCTTTAAAATATGATTTATCTTGACTAACGACCGGTGTCTGCTCAATTGCAAACACGATGTTCCCCAGTGAAAATGTTTCTGATTCATCAACATTTCTGTACTTGTCAGGGAATTTCGCCAGAGAAAATTTTAGTGCCGCGCTTTATGTGGACACCGTCTTGCGAAAGGTTGCTACGTTGAGGAAATAGAGCTAATTCTTCACTCTTCTATTCTATTAAGGCCTTCCAAATAAACGCAGGATATATATGAAATTGTTTAAGATATTAAAAGAATTTCATTCAATCCAAAAAAATTAATTTTTGCGCGTGCAAGTTATGTGATTTAGGCGTGTGTGTGCGTGCGATTGCACACCATAAAATGACAAGACTGCAGGGGGTAATACAGAATAAATTCTTGGGTGTCGGTAGCAAAATTCAACAGAGAGATCTAGGAAAGTTTTGAGCTGTTTAAACTGTATATAGGTTAAAAATGTTGATCTCTGCATTATTTTTCCATTATTTGGTAGGTAGTCAATTTCGTTTAGTAGTCAGTTTTGTTTTTTGGGGTTTTTTGATGACTTGCATTTTGCAAATGAACATATTTTTTTTCAATTATCCATATCAAAATCGGTCTGTAATAGCCCTGGTTATGGAGAATGTAAAAAGAATCGTTTCGAACAATTACCAAACTACAATTCTATACACTTGATGAATTGAATTCCTATATATATCCACTTAGCATCAAGTCGTTCTTTTAAAAAGAGATAAACCCCATTACTTTTTTTTACATACATTATAAAAATACTAAGAATTGATAAATAGAAAATGTTTATCATTACTAATGAGTTAGTCAGTTAGAGGGGAAACAGCTAAACACGGGATCCCGTAAATATATACGAGAACTATTTATAACGCAATTGCGGTATATATAAATTCAATGTTTCTGACTGTTAATGTTGTTATATGGTACATACTGTAATATTCAGCAGGAGTAAACTACAAATATTGAAATATAGTTTATATAAAAGTGAATGCACAGCATTTGCAAGTTAGTCATTATCAGTTTACTTAAAGCTGGATGTAACTGTCAAATTCACTCACTTATGTGTCGTTAATGTTTAGTGTGTGTGGTGGTCATATACTACTTTTAGCTAGTAGTTATATAATTTAGTGACCGTTTTAATTAAATTTCAGTCCAAGTTTTTCTTAATATATATAATATACATACATGCAGAGGCACAAGAAGACTTGTGTTTTCATACTATTATATTAGTTTGGTTCAAAAATTTTGGGGACATCACTGTGACGTCAACAAATGCAAAAAATAACTAATTACTGACAAAAACAAGAGATGATCCGGTTGTGGACACAAAAAAATGCACATCAATTTTCTTCCGCACATCACAGTAGTGTGGAAAAGAAAAACTTTTCAGAAATGGGGAATGCAGCTAGATTTACACTCTCATCGATTGAACGAAAACTTTAAGATAAGTAATTTGCACATCATTACTTTCGATAGCTTTCCATTTCTCCCTCCGAAATTCGTGTTCCACAACATGAACCCAGAATCTTCGTGAGGAGCAAAAGGCACTGAAAAACCGAAAACTGAGAAAAATAGGCGCGCGCTTTTTTCAACACATGTTTTTTTCGAAGTTCTTCTTCAAAGAAGAAGCATAACATGTTCTTCAAAATAGGTTACATGTTTTTGAAAATTCATTCTGTCGTGGAAACTCTGATTCTGTTTTGCGGCTTGAGAAGAAGAGAGGGCCTTTGAGAATGTCTAAAAGGCCTTGGATACACTTACAAATTTTTCTTTCGAAACAAAGGGGGGCTTGGCCAAAAAAATGACGGGATTACGGTATTTCATCTTCTGACGGTGACGGTAAATTGGCCGTTTTTTGCCGGTATTTCGGTATTTATGTACAGAAAATCATATACACGTGATAATGATAAATGTCGATATTTTGAATAGTGCTTGAGTTATCAACATTGTTGTGGTGCAATACTTCGAATGTTTTTCTTCTATTATTTTTGTTATCCCGTCAAAAAGAACTTTTTATGTCTGCTAAAATAGTTGTTCTTCTATACGCAATTCTAGCAACTGGTGAGTAGTATATTGTAGATAGGGCAATAGAGGGTGTTGTCAAAGATGTATCTTTGCATTTGTTTTATGTTTCAAAAATTGATTCAGACATCAGAAGAACTGTGTTTAAAACCGCGATAAGAGAGTGAAGTGTTCTGTCCAACAAGTTAAAAATTACCATTTTAAAAACTGCGGTACTTTATTTTATAAAGCTGGTGATTCCAGCAAATCTTATCAGGAAGCGTTCAAATTCTGGTTAAAATTGATGAAAATTCTGAAAAAGACCTGAAGGAGCTGATTGAAGTTATCAAGTAAGGTCATTTTTTTAATGGTTTAATGACACTCAAATCAAAGGTCCGCAGAGTTTTAAAGAAGACAAGCAACCTATTAGCATCTTTTGTCGGAATGGCTCCATGGTCGTTTCCGACTTTCCTTAGCATTTTGCCAGATGTGTTATTTGTTGACTTCATAGTTTATTACAGTACTTTTTTTATAAATGTGTCAACTTACGAGCATGCAGTAAGTCGTCTTTGAGCGAGTCCTGTTAACGTTATAGAAATAGTTGTCAGAATTCTGGCTGTACCATAACACCTCTGTTACATCTTGTTAAAGCGGACACTATTTTTTGGAACCAATGGTGTCCGCTTTAGACAGATTTCACGGTATAATCAAATCATACGACGATAGTGTTTCTGCAGTGTGCATCACTAATGTTTGTTTATAGTTTCAGTTGCTTTTGACTCTGCTTAGTTTGCTGATTTCTGCTCTTAAAGAAATTTTGCAAAAAGCATTTGATGGAAAAAATAGAAGGACAGTTGCGGATTTAAAGGTATGTCCAAATTTGTGTAGGAGAGCATGTGAATTCAATTTATATTACCAATGGGATTATTTGAACGCTTTTCTTTTATGGTTAGATTGCTAACACTCCCTACACAAATTTCGACATACCTCTAGATCCGCCACTGAAGGACATGTTGGGTTCAGATAAGATAAAGATAAGATAAGTTTTTTCTGTAACACCAATTTACAAAATTAAAGGTTAATGAATAGATGATAGTAATAAATAAAACAACTAATGAAAAAAGAAAATTAGAATAGATAGTAGTAATAAGGCAAATGGTATTACAGGGAAAACAACCATAAAACAACATATAGCTAAAGATAAACTTTCATTGAGAAATGCAGGAGATCAATCAGAATAAGAGGCTATGAAACATTTCTTAGGGTAACATTTAACTCTTTCTAGTTCCGTGTGTTTGAAAGGCAGGAGATATTGAATGCAATTCCATGAGCGGACAGCATTGAACCTCACGGAATTTTTGCCAAGGCAGGTTGATTGTACAGTAGGCAAATCTAATAAACCAGAACTGTGCGCACGAGTAGGATGGGGATGAGTGAAATCAACAGCAAAATTACTATGAAGTACAGGAGGCGTTTCATTACGGTATAGCTGGTGCAGGAGAACAATATTCTGCCAATGAACCATGTCAGAAAACCGGAGAACACCAAACTTTGCATAGAGACTCTTGGCAGAGAGTAGCCAGGCATTTTGAAGACCGTGATCCTCATAGCACAGTTTTGGAGGATACAGATACGGCTGATAAAAGTAGATTTGGCTGACTCCAAATTTCGCAGCAGTACTGCAAGTGTGAATGGAAAATCGCATAATAAGCAAGGAGCAAAAACTGAAGAGGGGACAAAATGACGAAGTTTAGCTAAGGCACCATTGGCCCTCTTGAGCGTGATTGCAACATCATTGATCTGAGACTTCCAGCTTGAGTCAGCATCTAGTAAGACTCCAAGGTATCTGATGATGGAGGAACTAGGGTAAAGCCTGTTTCCACTGATATGCAGCCTGAAAGCATAGTCAAACGGCTTTCGAGCATGTTTGAAAACGATATATTCAGTCTTACTAGCATTCAAGAATCTTAATATTGGCATTGAGCCATTGAGTAAAGTACCTTAAATCTAAATTCATTTGTTTGGCCAATTGTTCGATGGATTACTTAAGGAATCCTCACCTCGGTCAAAAAAGAGACCACCTTCGTAGTTACTTTTGAAAGAAAAAGATCCTGACCTTAAAGCTCTCTAGTAAGAGAGATTTCCTCTTTTTCCTTGAATGACGGAACTGTTTTAATGGGACATGTTGGTCCAAAAGACTTTTGAGAGTGTCATGAAGTAGATCAAAAGGCAAGCTGGGGTCATTTGCATCAAGCTGCAAAGTAATATCCCAATTTATATCATTAATATCTACAAGAAAATCGTCACTAGAGAACTTAACCCAGTCATAGAATGGAGTAGGTTCTACTGGTACTGCATTATTCAGAGGTGCATTTTTAAGAAGAATCAATTGAGGGAAATGATCGGGGATATACTGCTAAGATTACCAGACATAGTCTTGAACTCAACGGAATTAAAAAAATATTGTCTATAATCGTTGGAAACATCAGTTACTCTTGTTGGGAGGATAATATGAGATCATAGAAAATCATAGGAAGGCAAAATAGGTACTCCGTAAATTCCTTTTTGCTGTTGATCTTTAATAGGTCAACATTAAAATCACCTGTGAGATAAACAAGCTTATTTTCCAAGGAAGCTTTGTTGAGCAGGACATTTAGGAAATCGTTGTTGAATTCATCCACAGACATAAGAGAATGTCAAAAGATGCATCCAATAAGAGAATTTCTTAGAATTTCTTACCTGGCAGAAACTTACGCGAAAAAAGGCAAAAATCGCGAAACTTTCTGCCGGCGAAACTTTCTGCCCTTAAAGTAGTTCATACAAACTCTTATGATTACGACACAAGATAAAAACTTTTTGATCTTGTGCGTAAGGCTTTTACGACTACCAATCGTAAGTTAGGCAAAAAAGTGTTCACAGTTATTTGACAAAACGCTTACGATCAGAAAATTTTTGATATTTGTCGTAAGCCTTAAAACTGTCGTTAGGCTTACGATCATCGTTAACGTAAGTCTTCTCACGACGACGTCTAGTGACAACCAGCCTTAATGACTTTTTTCCATACATCATCGAATTTGAGCAACAAATCGATCAGATTGAAACAAAGTAAAGTATTATTTGTTGATAGTCAGTCCTCTTGTGCCCATAATGCTTTACGTCTCTCTGAAAAAAATTGATTTCCCAAGTTCGCGGATTTAAAAATTGCCTTTAGTATAGTTAGCGTAAACGCGCCTAGAATGAAACTGTTTTCATATTCTTAACACTGGTGGTGACTTTCTAAACGCCTCGAGTGTTAAGATTTAAAGGAGTTACCAGTCTTTCTGATGGCGGCAGAGGGTGAAAGTTTGCAGTGCACATTAAAATATGGGGTATATGTATTGAGCTGTGATGAACCTCCACATTTACATCCATCACAGTACACATCCGTTAATTCGAATGCCGCTTAATTCAAACATTCTTTATTTCGAACAAATTCTTCAGTCCCTCAGAGTTGTTTGGTCTATTTTATGCCGCTTCGAACTCCGTTAATTCGAACATTTCATTATCCCTAGGCTAAAAAAGCACTCGTTAATTCGAACTTTTGCGCGCTATGGTGGTAAAATTCCTTTTAACTTTTCAATAAATTGTGCATTCCCAGTAAAATGAAGTTTGCAAGGTATTTGGAGTCCTTCTTTATCACCAAAATTAATTTTTTTCTCAGTTGCTTCTACTTTGCAGCTATTCTCATCGCTTGCTTGAAGAAAAAACGATATTGTTTTTACAAAATGGCTTGTCTTTCCTTTTGCCAAATGCCCAACCATGACGTTGTTCTGTGTGACTGCAACCAGGGATATGTTAAAGCGTATCAATATCCCTGCTGCAACAGTGTATTAGTCAAATTCATCTTCTGGTTTTACTCGATTCTTTAAAACTTCTCCAATTTTTGGCTGTCCATATTTTTCAATTTTTCAATTTTTCCATATAAGCATGGTAACCTATACGAAAAGATTATGGTATTCCTTGAGCACAATAATTTAGTAGCTCTTCTTCTCTATCCCAAAATCCATGGCTTTGCGCAGAGCGTTGTGAAACGTTCCATTCTGAAATTATCTGATTCTGGAAACGCTCGATATTTAAGACATTCGATTCTGAAAATTTGAATGTTTTTTTCTTTCATTCTTTCCTCACTTCTTCTTGTTTGCTGTCCACGTGCAAGAAAGATGCAAGAAATTCTATCTGAATTCTTATTTTTCCCAATTATCCGATAATTCGAACATTTCATTATTTCGAACAAATTTTTCGGTCCCTTGGCTGTTCGAATTAACGGATGTGTACTGTAATACTTAACATGACTATGCTATCCCCACGCTATTAAAAAGAAAAAAACTGTCCTCGGCCATCCCTCCAGTAATCGAAAAGACAAGAAGCCCGGGGGGAGGATGAGGTTGTCCTCGGAAAGAAAGAAAATAAACAAGAAACAAGAGAAGCATGTGTATCATGCTTCAACAGATGTCTTCTACTAGCGCACTTTTTGTGATAGTGTCATTGAGGAGAACACACAAAGACACGAAGAAGAGACGAAGAAAAAGATGATGAACCATAGAGAGAATTTTATTTCCTATTTTTTCTGTTTTTATTTTATTTTCTCTAACTAGAGAAAAATACAAAAGACGTTTTTCCCAACCACGATTCAGCATAAAATCCCCCGTCCAGGAGAAAAGAAGTCAAACACTTTTGTTGTAATCCTCCCCCGCCGCCCCTTCTGCCGCCCATTACGCCGCGCGTACAAAAAGCCCGCCGTGCTGTTGTGTGAAATGTTGGATCCCTGTTCTAAAGTCTTGGACAAACGTGTCTAAATTGAAATAAGTAAAATGACTAGGTAAACCTTTAGATGAGTGTGAAATGTTAAAGCATGTTCATTATCATCCGATAGCCTGCCGTCCAGTTCTGTTCTGTGGAATCTGCGGAAGGGTATTTAGGAATTTGTTTCACGACACTCTTGTTTTCTAAATTTTATCCTTATTTTTTGGATACTTACACTTTGATTCTTTGCTCAAGAATAAATGAGGATCTTGTTGTTCGCATGGTCCTTTCCTCTTGCGACAAAATTGTGATGGATGATGGTAGAGTCTCTAATTTTTTATGAACTTCTTTATATTCAAAAGTTGATCTCTCAAAAAGCTGCAAGTTATCAAGAAGCCTTTACATGAAACCTGCATTGTAATAACAATTAATCAAGCAATAATCACTAACATTTGTGCTAATTTCAAAACACTTAGTTCTAAGCCAACTTCGAGTTTCGGTTGCAGTCAAGGTGTTTTTTTCCAGTTTGATTGCAGTACAAATAATTCTTCAATCTATGGTTCACCCTGATTGATTAATGTACTTATTGAACTACGTTTTTAAACATTCCAGGCCATATAAATTAGCATATATTTATAGGAATATTAAAGTTTTCTCTAAAATTTAAATGCTAGCCAATATGAATATAACAATGTAATATTTTTTTCACCCAACATTAACTACAACCACACAGCCGCAAATTGGGACGACATGCATGTTCACACTACTGATAATGAATTTTTACATGCTTGTCTTTATATATATATTATTCCTTTTTGTAAACAAAACTTCATACTCATCAGTTTTCCCATATATTCAGAATACCGTCTTCGTGTCTAATTACGGACAGCCTTGGTAATTACGGACATGATCAAAACATAATTCCAACCGTCTGTAAATTAAAAACACGGCACATCACACTGTCAACCAAACTGTAATAAAACAAACTTCAGAGAGAGATAATTAAATTTATTTGAACGCTAGAGAAAATTACCAATATGCCATTTAGAATTTATTTTTCTGAACTTTAAAGATTTGAAATAGACTGCGCCCTCTTGAGAATCATGCGTATTTTTATGAGCTCCGTGTGTACTATGGTAGCCATATTTACGGATAAAAAATAATAATGGCCACCTCCGTCATGAAATATCGACAGGTCGAAAATTTATGTTTAAAAATGAATTGAGAGGAATGAAAATGTTTTTAGATCATGCTTTTAGAAAGTTAATTATCATAAAACAAGTCAAATAAATAAAGTTTTTGTACTCCAATCACAGTGGGGGAGGACACTTTTTACTGAGTATTGAAATATAGGCCATTATGATTTTCACGGTCTATTATTCTTCAAGTGTTAGTGCTAATTGCTCTCTATAGATGAGTTTCTTAGTGACGTAATGTTTATAAACACCAGTGTTCTTTGCTCGATAATTACGGTATATTGCAACATAGAATATCATTAATCAAGTCATTTTCCTGTGAGTATGCGCACGCAGCCTCACAGGAAATAAAAGTCTCTTTATACACTTCAAAATGTTGTCACTTTATTTGGTTCTCTGGAGTCCCCTTAAAGACAATCGACATGAGAAAGTTTCAATACACATTAGCACTTCCTATCTATTTTCGTACATTGTATTTGATTTTTAGTATGTACAAGGTATAAAAGTGTAATTAACCTTGGAAACTCGTCTATTGGATTGCTCTGTTTCATAAAACATTTTATTCAGTTATACGTGGTGAACTTGGCAAGAACGCATGTCTATTTTCGTGACAAGAATGTTTGTTTACATTTTGATGTCCGTAATTACAAAGGCTGTCCGTAATTAGACACGAATACGGTATCGAAAACTTTACATCTTGGCTTTATTACAATTCACTGCTGCAACTATTGACCTGTTCTATAAACATGAAATTAACAAAGATTCCAACTGTCCTGAATTCAGGTGCCCTGTCCCGAAATACCATAGATTTGTCCGGAATTAAAGTTAAAAGTCTCCACTTTCCAAAACAAAAAAAGATTTTATTTTTCGTTTCCTATTGAGACATCATTTTCGAATTTAAAACACGTAAAAAATTACCCAGAATTCTAGTACTCCTCTACATCTAACGTGTAAAATACGAAAAATAACTTCTTGATCCACAAGTTCTACCTTTTTTTGTGTCACAGAATATAGAATTCTGTTTTGCCATTACTTTCAGCAACCTTATCCCTAGGCCCCTTTCGTCTCTTCTGAAACTTAACACATAGGGGAACCTCCAGTGGTTAACACATATATAACACTGTCCCGAATTTGACAAGTAACAGGTTGGAATGTATGTCTGATGTCTTAAGTACAGTGATTCATTTTCAGCTAATAGGTTGTTTCGATGTAAGATTAAGACAGTTCCTAACTCCTGATCATCACAAAGTTTGTTTTTTCCCATATTGAAATGAAAGTTTTAAATCATAAAATAATAAATAAACTTTTTCTTTCAGTGAAGAACTATAAGACAACTATGGCTGATGACTTTGATGTGGATGACTTGTTAGAAGCACCTTACAAAAAATCGGTTAGTAGATTGTTAGATTTTTGTAAAAGCAATGAAGCCATTACAGTCTCATTAATGATAAATAACAATCAAAACAAAATTGATAATTGTCAAAGGACAATTATATGGCAACCATTTTGTTTGAAAAGATATAATATTGGTAAAAATCTTTATCCATCATTTTGTCTTAGAATGAGAATGGACAAAAGAGTGGTAGTGAAAGTGCTGACGAGATTAAAAAGAAGAAGAAAAAAAGGTAACAGAATCTTGAGTTTTTTGTTCCAGTTCTTTGAAAAAAAATACATGAAAGGACTTACTCTAGTGGATTCATCACCATAACTTGTTGGGGGTTTTTTTGCTATAAAAAGTAATGTATTCTGAACTAAAAAAGGGTTTGGATTTGAAATTTCAAAATAACATATCTATAGGTGATCACAAAGTAATTTATGGACATGAATTTTCACAAGCATAAATTTTTGCAGAATTCATTCTCAGTCCTAGTGAATTTGTGAATTTTAATACTTATTTTAAGACATACTGTATTTCCTCTAAAGGGGGCTTACACGTAAAGATTCTAGAAAAAAAATTCTTTTAAGCAGGTGTTTTAAGGCTTTTTATTTAAATTGTACATCTAAAAGTCAACACGGTCATGAATAATTAATGTTGATGCTGAAAGTTGAGTTTTGGCCGAACATTTGTGATGAACTCTAATAACAACACATCTTGAAAAGCGGTGTTTATTAGAAAACAGGCTAAACAAGAATTAGTTCAAGGGTCATTCCATGCCAAGTGGTGCAAGGTCCCCAGTGCACCATCTCAGAATTGGCTGATTTTTAGCTGAAATCTTCTCTACCATGAGAAAAACCAATCCTGAAAATTTCAGATGGATATCTCAAACCGTTTCGAAGTTATGGAGTTTTGAAATTTGACCAAAATCGGGAAATTCTCAAAGTCCAGGGGGTCTACTGATTTTGAACTACTTTTTAATGCTGAATATCTTTTAAACCATTGAACTTTATGCTCTAGAATTTTACAAATGTCAACTACTTCATAATTAGTACTAGAAAATCTAAAAATGCAAAATCAAAATTATCTAGAAAATCCATAATGGCGGATTAAAAATGCATGAAAATCACTTCGGGGCAAAATTTTTGGCAATTTTGAGGTGCCGTAAGTCCATGAAGTGACCCTCAGAATTGCTAAAACCTATTGATTATGTTACTATACCTGAAAGACCTTAGCAAAATACATATATCAGGCTTTTTAAATAAAATTTAAAAATTTTAAGGGTTTACAAAGAGGCTTCCGCCTCAAAAAGTTGCAAATTTTGGGTCGATTTTGGTGGTAAAATTGACTGTCGGCGCCTTTTCAAATCCAAATAAAATTTTTACCTAAAGTTACCATGGGCATAACCTTCAGAAATCCAAAGAAATCATTTTGGGGACTCAATGGGATTTTACTGAAAAAGCAAAACAAAAAAACTTAAAAATGCATGAAAATCACGTTAGGGCAAAATTTTTGGCAATTTTGAGGTGTCGTAAGTCCATGAAGTGACCCTCAGAATTGCTAAAACCTATTGATTATGTTACTATACCTGAAAGACCTTAGCAAAATACATATATCAGGCTTTTTAAATAGAATTTAAAAATTTTAAGGGCTTACAAAGAGGCTTCCGCCAAAAAAAGTTGCAAATTTTGGGTCGATTTTGGTGGTAATCGACTGTTGGCACCTTTTCAAATCCAATTAAAATTTTTACCTGAAGTTACCATGGGCACAACCTTCAGAATTCCAAAGAAATCATTTTGGGGACTCAATAGGATTTCACTGAAAAAGCAAAGCAAAAATACTTCAAAAATTTAAAATTTTGAGTTCCGGAATCACTTTCTTCATTTTTTACAGCTCACTATTATCGCAAAAATCTTTGTTGTCTACAGTATTCCTTATAATACTGAAACTATCCCTTGCATGCTATCAAAATTATACATAATTCAATATCATAGAATAGCAACAAAAAAATCATAGCAAGGACTAAAATGTGTAAAAAATGTTAAGATTAGCACACACAATTCACCTCTTGAAGGCGATGATGTTCAAAAAGTCATTAAGACAAGACACTAGAAAAGGATTTGCCTTTTGAAGAAAGGTAAAACACAGCAAATTATGCCTGTTCTTGTGTTAGCATGGTTTTCCAGGATCCATCAAATGGTTTTAAAATACTGGTCAATTCCTGAAGAAAAAGATTAGGAACCAACGTAAAGGTAAATACAAAAATTAAGTTCTTTATTATAGTTGCTGCGATATTATGAGACAATTTTTTTACAGTTCCTAAAGATCTTTAGATCTTAAGATACTTCATTGCAATGCAATGCAATGATATCCTGTTGTAATTGCAATGCAATGGTTTCATTGCAAAGATATCTTTTGACCATAGAGGAGTTTATGAAAGTTGTTCAATAATTGATTGTATTTTTTATTATGGCTTTCGAACCATCTTGTTCTGTTGGAAAAACCTTAAATGATCCTTGTCACCTCTTGAAGTATTGTAAAGTTCAAGGATGCAAAAGTATAAGTCAGTACAGTGAAGAAGAACTGGAAATTTTGAAGCTAAGAAGCAAAGTGAGTGATATTAGTTCAGTTTGCTATCACCATGATGTAGTTTATTTTGGAAGATATCAAACTACATTTGCAAAGTACTGCTGTGATCCATTCAACAAACATTCAAGACAAGTAAAAAGTATGACTTAATTATAATGCACTTGAGTTTGAGAACCTGCTACTCTAACTTTTACTGACAAAGTAAGATTTTCAATTTTTTTCTAGGTTCTTTACGAGTCATTACATTGAAAACAGCTAGAGAGTACAATCTTGTGCCTGGTCAAAAACTTTGCACAGATTGTCGTAAAAGACTTTTCAGCAAAGATGAAAATACTGAAGATGATAGGGAAGATGTTTCAAACAATGACCCCCTTTATTTTGATAGACAGTTTCAGGCTGAGGAGCTTAATTTGAGTTTAACTGGTCTTGGTTGTTCACCACTCAAAAGTGTATCGTCAAGAGATAGAAATTCATATGGGAAGAGAAAAATCATAGAAGTTAAGGAAGCCAGTGAGCAGAAAATTTCAAGTGTATTGGGCATTGATACTGAAATGAGCTGTTGCTCATCTAGGAGAGATATTGATAGTTTAATGGAGATGGTGAAAGAAAAATTCAAATTAGCAACATCAAATGCTGAAAAAGTGAAATTATTAACGTTAGTTCCAGAGAGCTGGACCATTGAAAAGACACAAAATTACTTTAATACCTCTAAGCGCTCAGTAGCTCAAGCTCGTGATCTGAGGAAATCAAAAGGAGTTCTGTCTGAACCAGAGAGAAGATTAGGAAGAAAGTTAAGTGAAGTAGTTAAAAAGCAGGTAGAGAATTTTTATTGCAGTGATGAATTTTCAAGAATGTGCCCTGGAAAAAAGGAATACGTGTCCGTTAGGATAAATGGAGAACGTCAGCACATTCAAAAAAGGCTGCTATTGGTTAACCTTAAAGAGCTCCATATAGAATACCTGAAAGTGCATGGTTCTGAGGTTGGATTTTCCAAATTTTGTGAGCTTCGCCCAAAGTGGTGCATCCCGGTTGGCTCAGCTTCTGGGCTACATTCCGTATGTGTTTGCCAATATCATCAGAATTTTAAATTGTTAGTTAGTCAAATTCCAAGTGTTGCAGACTACAAAGAGATTTTGGAAAAAATTGTTTGTGGGTTGGGAAATCGTGATTGTATGTTACGAAATTGTGATCACTGTCCTGGTGTTGATGACCTAAAAACAGAACTATTTCAAGAATTTGACAGCCATGGAATTGAAAATGTTGACGTAAGTCAATGGAGCAAAGATGATTTCAAATGTGAAATCAAAAGATCAACTCTTTCAGTGGAGCAGTTTGTGGATGAAGTTTCACTCCAAAGTGACAAGCTGAGAGAGCATCATTTTATCGCAAAATCCCAAAGTAGTTACCTTGAACATGCGAAATCAAATTTGAAGGAGGATGAAGTTTTAATTTTACTTGATTTTGCCGAGAATTATTCCTTCCTGATACAAGATGCAGTGCAAGGATTTCACTGGAATAACTCTCAGGCAACCCTCCATCCATTTGTTACGTATCATTCTGCTGATGGGAACATAGTTTCCAAATCATTCTGTGTTATTTCGGATAACATGAATCATGAAACCAACACCGTTCATGCATTTTTAAGGATCTTATTAAAAGATCTCACAACTCAATTCCCTCGTTTAAAAACATGTATTTATTTCAGTGATGGAGCTGGTTCGCAATATAAGAACTATAAAAACATTGCAAATCTTTGCAACCATAAAGTTGATTTTGGTCTAAACAGTGAGTGGCATTTCTTTGCCACATCCCATGGAAAAAGTCCATGTGATGGTGTTGGAGGTACTGTCAAAAGATTGGTGGCAAGGGCAAGCTTGCAATCGCTTGCACAACCTATTGACACACCTAAAAAGATGTTTGAGTGGTGCCTAAATCACATCACCGGGATAAAGTTTTTCTTTGTGTCCAAAGAGGAGGTATTGGAACATGTGCAGATATTTGGTTTAGAAGAGAGATATACCCAATGGTCAACTGTGTCAGGTAGCCGCATCCATCACTGTTTTATACCAGTAAGTTGCAAAGAAGTTATGATGAAGAGAGTGTCATTCGATCAATCTTCTACAACCTTCACAGCAAATCGGGTGATGTTGAAAAAGACTGTTTCAGATTACCTTCCTGGGATGTATGTTGCGTGTGTTTATGACAATGAATGGTATCTTGGAGTTGTAATGAAATCTTCGTCAGAACACCAAGATTTTCAAGTCAAGTTTCTGAAGCAGTCACTGACCAATACGTTCACATGGCCAAAAAGGGATGATGTTTGTTGGATACCATTGGTTCACATGCTTTGTCCTATCACAACGTTGGTTGTACAGTCTGCAGGGGCGAGATGTTACAGACTATCTGATGTTGAGCTGAAAGAAATTCATCATCTGTTTGATCTATACAGAAAGCAGCAATTATAAAGAACTTAATTTTTATATTTACCTTTACGTTGTTTCTTAATCTTTTTCTTCAGGAATTGACCAGTATTTTAAAACCATGATTCCGGAACTCAAAATTATAAATTTTTGAAGTATTTTTGCTTTGCTTTTTCAGTGAAATCCCATTGAGTCCCCAAAATAATTTCTTTGGAATTCTGAAGGTTGTGCCCATGGTAACTTCAGGTAAAAATTTTAATTGGATTTGAAAAGGTGCCAACAGTCGATTTTACCACCAAAATCGACCCAAAATTTGCAACTTTTTTTGGCGGAAGCCTCTTTGTAAGCCCTTAAAATTTTTAAATTGTATTTAAAAAGCCTGATATATGTATTTTGCTAAGGTCTTTCAGGTATAGTAACATAATCAATAGGTTTTAGCAATTCTGAGGGTCACTTCATGGACTTACGACACCTCAAAATTGCCAAAAATTTTGCCCTAACGTGATTTTCATGCATTTTTAAGTTTTTTTGTTTTGCTTTTTCAGTAAAATCCCATTGAGTCCCCAAAATGATTTCTTTGGATTTCTGAAGGTTATGCCCATGGTAACTTTAGGTAAAAATTTTATTTGGATTTGAAAAGGCGCCGACAGTCAATTTTACCACCAAAATCGACCCAAAATTTGCAACTTTTTGAGGCGGAAGCCTCTTTGTAAGCCCTTAAAATTTTTAAATTCTATTTAAAAAGCCTGATATATGTATTTTGCTAAGGTCTTTCAGGTATAGTAACATAATCAATAGGTTTTAGCAATTCTGAGGGTCACTTCATGGACTTACGGCACCTCAAAATTGCCAAAAATTTTGCCCCGAAGTGATTTTCATGCATTTTTAATCCGCCATTATGGATTTTCTAGATAATTTTGATTTTGCATTTTTAGATTTTCTAGTACTAATTATGAAGTAGTTGACATTTGTAAAATTCTAGAGCATAAAGTTCAATGGTTTAAAAGATATTCAGCATTAAAAAGTAGTTCAAAATCAGTAGACCCCCTGGACTTTGAGAATTTCCCGATTTTGGTCAAATTTCAAAACTCCATAACTTCGAAACGGTTTGAGATATCCATCTGAAATTTTCAGGATTGGTTTTTCTCATGGTAGAGAAGATTTCAGCTAAAAATCAGCCAATTCTGAGATGGTGCACTGGGGACCTTGCACCACTTGGCATGGAATGACCCTCAATAGTTTTATTGATTTGCTATCAACAAATTCTTCCACTTTTGCATGAATATTTAGTATGTAATTAATTGCTACAAAGTTTTCATCTCATAGAAGAGAACAGCGACAGTGATATTGCTCTTCTTTGACAATTTTGTGAACATCTTTTGTGTAAAACATTTTCACACAATCTTTTGTAATCGTTTTTAGGACAAGGAAACGTTGTTGTTTTCTATCCAATTTTTCATTTTGTAATAAATGCTGCCCTGTATTACACACCGCTGGAATTTGTAAACATTGCAGCGTTTATTAGAGGAAATACGGTAAACTCTTGTCATGAATGGAGAAAAATTGTTCTGCAAAGATTTATGCACATGAAAAATTAAGTCCTCAAGGTACACAAATGTTTTTCCAACAAGCATCAAGGTGAAAGCCTCAAATGTAAAGAACTAAGTTTACAAGGAACTTAGAAAGTTAATAAGATGGCTTGAATATGTAACATTGGAAGTTTTCATACTATATTTTAATTCGAAGTTCTCTTCGTCTTTCTAGATCTTATTGGTAATGGCCTGAGCAACTTGTTACAACCTGTCTGTTTTTGTGCCTGTGTTGTGTTTTGTGTGTGTGTGTGTGTGCCGTGATGTTACTAATGGTCTATATTTTAGATACAGTTTGAGTCCTACCTTCACTATGTGAGGTAAAACCCTAAATAACTCAAGGTGTTATGCAATAATACTAAAAGTAGAAAGAAGTTTGGCCATATATAGCTTAGACATTTTGAAAAAAAATCTAGGAAAATTTTGTGGATTGTCTTAATTGATGGCAGCACTACTGCTTCTAAAGGAACAAGTTTTGCACACAAAAAAAGTATTGACACCAAAAGCTTGACATTTTGGCTTCTGAAAAGTCTGACTTTGAATTCTAAACGGTTTGTTTTTATTTGTAGGTCTGCAAGGTTTTTTTAAATGTAGGTTTGATAGACGAGGGTTTAAAGTAGTCGCTGTATTTATGGATGAAACTTCAGAGGTTAACTATACTTGATGGATTCTTTGAAAACAAAACAACTTCTGGAAGAATATCCTTGCTTTCATCTCTGATCATCCTCTGTAAACCGAATGTCTTTTTCTCCTTTCCTGCTAATTAACATGTGACAGATTATCTTGTATGGCAATGTTTTCGAGCAGTCTTGGAGA
Organism: Turritopsis dohrnii; assembly: GCA_027922465.2. Lineage (NCBI taxonomy): Eukaryota > Metazoa > Cnidaria > Hydrozoa > Anthoathecata > Oceaniidae > Turritopsis > Turritopsis dohrnii. The sequence goes on along the minus strand of BQMF02000138.1, from coordinate 394,966 downwards.
AAAAGATATCCTTTAGATTGAATTTGCTTATTTTTGATTTGTTTTCAAATTTTAATTTAGAAATCGGAGTAGATCGCGTTCGAGATCAAAGTCAAAAGAGCGCATTCGAAAAAGGTAATAGATATTACAGTCAAGTCTATGTATTACAATTATGTTACCATTTAGATAGACACAATAAGTGGCAATTGTGTGCAGATGTGATGTTAAAATGTAAACTTGGCACTAAAATACATTAGGAAAAGGTCAAAAAAAGGGCCTTCGAAGACAGAAAGACAGATGGTCTATTTATGAATGTGGTCTTTAACACGAGCTAATAAGCAAGATCCCTCTGTATTTTCAGTCTTCATTTTTTTTCATCAGGTTTACTTTTCAACCCTTATTTCATGTTTCTTTTCAGGTACAAAGTATGTAATTCTCAGGTCTTGTCAGTTGCACATCTAGGCATCTAGATTTGAAGGGGGCACTCATTTAAGCCAAGGCACTCTTACAGTTTCTATTTGTCCTCTTGCTACACGTATTAATTTTAGCGCAGCTTAATAATGATTCATTGAATAAACACAAGTTCAAATATGAAGAAGTGGGGTTTGAATTTGGTTGCCAAGATTTCGATGCCCAATACTGCATTGTGCTTTTGGTTTTTGACCTGTGTTACGTCCTGGCTACAAGTTCATGGAATAGTAGTTGCTATTTTGCAAATCTTTAATTGCAGACAATTAAAACAGTTTAATAGTTGTCCACCAGAGAAAGAAGCAATGAAGCCATTCTTAATTCATATTCTAAATGACAGATTCCCACGACTGGCACCTCACACTGCAACCCCCAAAAACAGTTCATTACGTTCTTTAAAGGAGAATTAACGTCAAAAAACAACTTTTGCTAAAATAAAACTTTATCTTTTTACAAATCAAATGGCTTTATCCAAATTTTTTAAAAATTTTTATTTCACTTTAAATAAGCATTTTAAGTTATGTTCCACAACTAACCGTTATTACAGTTGTGACGTCACGTATGTCTATCTGTTTTATAATGTATATGGACGAAGATAGCATAAGCAGCGTTGAAGGTGTTGTATAACTGAGCACAAAGATTTCGATATTATCTGTCTCAATAAAACTGTTCTGGAAACTGCGTACATTCAATTTCAAAGATACAAGAAAAACTTCAAGGACGTCAAAAATTTCACATCTAAAATAAGATTATCGTATTTTATTGGTGAAAACATTTCTAGTATATATTTTTTTGTATATTTTTTTCTGAGTTTGTTATATTGCGCACAATCTTTTTTTTATTGTTGTTAAATAAATAGAACAATTAATGAAAAATTTTTTCTTTACACAGAATATAACCTGGTTTTTATAAGATAGTCGCGGTAATGAAAGCATCCATATGCCTTACAAACCGTCATTTCAGTCTTATTAACTTTAAAATTGGAAGCTTATTAAAAAGTGAAAAAAAGTTAAATTACAAATAGAAAAATACTTTATTCATCCGCGTATTCCCTACGACGTAGCTGCATTAACTTTTTTTTCTTTCTTTGATGTTTAAAGGCCCTGTTAGACGATAAATTAATCGCTAAACTATTCCATAAAGTTACTTAAAATAGAATAGTTTACGAAATAATTTATCGTGTATTGTATCGTAAACTATTCAAAAATTATTAAAAGAAGCAAAAAAATAGTTTAATTTAGCTTCGAATAAAATCAAATCATTTTGATTTTATTCCGAATAGTTTAGCAAAGTTCAAAGAATACCGACATTTAAATCATTGAACACGTGTTGCACAAGGTTAATGCAACGGGTTTAGGACAAATTCACTTAGGAAAGTAACAATTGTACATGAACAAAAATGCGCGTGTCGACGCTAACGGTAAAATTATTGAAGCTTTAAAAAAAGGTGAAGATATAGATCGTTTATTTAATCTCAATTCTTAAAAAGTCAAATGCTCCATGGTCACGTTCTCTAAAAGAATTTTTCACTTAACATTTTCTGTTTCGTTTTCCGGAATTCAAAAGATTCGCTATACACCATACATGAAGAAGCAATATTTGAACAAACTAAATCTTCTTCAACTGCTTCTTCCATGATGAATGAATGAACCTTACACTTATAACCCAATTATTAGAATAATTTTCTGTTTCTATAGGAATAGTTTAGCGAATAGTTTACCGTCTAACAGGGCCTTAAAAACATTTCAATATTCAATTGAAAAGGAAAAAGTTAATCGATTTCATTTATTGTTAGCGTGATCATAAATGTTAGATCACAAACGCAAACTTAACCTTGGACATACGTGACGTCACAGTTTCAAAAAGATAGAAAACTTTATTTGGTCATAACTTGACGAAACATGGTGCAATGAAGCTGAAATTTTGAACACGAGTTCTTCTTTAACAATACTATCGAACTATCGAAAAAAAAAGGCACATTAATTTTGACGTTAATTCTCCTTTAAGTTATGAAATGGAAGCAAATCTTCATGTTGATCATAAGGTAAGTCAGAAGCAAAAGGTTTTGCACACCAAATTTAATGCAAGTTATTATCAGAACAATCTTGCACAAAGCTTACAAATTTACCACTTTCAATTTCATAAAATTTGGGAAATAAATACAATCAAAGAAATTCTGGAAAGACTTTATTATTTCTGAATGGCACAAAATATGTAGGGAATCCTTTTTTTTATTACCAGAAAGAAAAATCTGAAGGAACAAAGTAAGTAAACAACCAGGTTTCCTGTCAGAGAAACTGCCGAACAATAACACCAGGATAAAAATTCTAAACTACCTATGTAACTTCATCTTGGAAAGCTTCCAAGCAATATTGAAGTTTATTCCAATTCCAAAATATTTAACTATATTATACAATGTTATACTTTATATTTTAACGATATTACAAAACATTGATACACATGAAATTTCCCTGACATTTTTATTATTATAAAGTTGTAGCTTAGACTTATGGAGAAGGCCCACGCATACATGAAGAAATCATATTTCTTGATAGACAACAAGTGGTTTGAATTGTTAAGGAGATAGGGAATTTAAGGGAGAAGACTGCCCACAAAAAACAAAACAACAATTTTAGTACTCAGCATGCTAAAGCCACTGACTAATTTAACATTGTAATGTTAAATGTTTTTTCCATTGTTTTCTTTGTTGACATAACTCATTTGTTCCCATCTTCTTAAAAGTTTTTGCCAGAAGAGGATAACAAACACAATGATTTCGCAGTAGCTGTTATATTTTAAGTCATGTATTACTTTAAGGGGATTTATTCTTGTGTGGACTAATTTTTGCGAGCCATAGAGAGTGTTTTGCGTGGATTAATTTTTGCGAGTCAGAGCTTCTCAAGGAAAATGTTTGGATTTATTTTTGTGAATGTGAACAAAGTGCAATATGTGTATTTTATAGTATAGCTTAGAAATAGCAATGAAAATCACCATTTCCATGCCTGCCACATTGCAAAATCAATGGGTGCTTGATAAGTATTTAAGGTAATAGTTAATATACGAAAGGTACATGAGCCAAAAAATGAGCCAATACAATCATAAAGTTTTGCGTGGTTTTTTTTTGTGAATTTGGCTGAAAGTCACAAAAATTAATTCACACAAAAAAATCCCCTGAAGGTAGGATGTGTACCTAAAGCCTCAGTAAAGTCATGAGGTTGTTTTACAAGAACTCCCAATTGTTCCATAGCATGCAAAGTCATGTCAACAAAGTAGCTGGATATGGTTTGGATATATAAGTGGTGTATGAACTCATTGAGGACTGAGAAATATGTTGATTGGGGTGAAGAAAAAAAACATTAGATAAAAAAGTGAAAAAATTTAAAAAATGATAAAAAGTAAAGAATATTACTTGGTGTCTGCTTTATGCCAAGATTTTTTTAGGGAAATGTTCATTATTGGTGCAGGAAAAAAGTGTCCACTTTATAATCTGTCTGCTTTATAGAGATTTTCGTATGAAAATTTGCCTTTAAATCAGTCCAAGACAGATTCCATTGCACTTTCTTTTAAAATTAAAGAATGTAATAATTCATAGACAATGAAGGAAACAGAGAGTGAGAATAATGCGGGAGCGTTAAAGGCTCATCTGTTAGGGGCTGAAATTAGCTTTTGCGTTATTCCATCCATGTATTGATGGCCCCTTGTTGGAGACATTTACTTTCAATTTTTTTCAAATTATTTTATTTGTTTTGTTTCTTTTAGAAGAAGTAGATCCAAAGAAAGACGAAGGTAAGTAAGGGTTAATTGTGACGACTGAAAGTATGTATTTTAAGTATTCTAATAAGAATTCACTCATTTTCTGTAGAAGTCTTTCCAAATCTAAAGAGAGAAAAAGAAGCAGGTATGTTGTTTATATATTTTCCTTTGTATTTTAAATATCATTTCCATATCATTTAAAACCTCAAGTCTGTTAGAGAAAGTAGCATGATTTTCTTTGTCTTGTTTTATCATTATTACAAAGGATACCATAAATATCCTCATTGAAAATTGTTAAAAATTGCCACTGCTGATCCACCATCATTCTCTGCAATGTCTCCATAATTTTTTTAGAAGTCGTTCTAAGTCAAGAGATAGGGAAAGAAGAAGGAGCAGGTTTGTCTGTGTTTCAATTTTTTATGTTTATGATAACTATGTGTAAATTTATAAAATCTCTATCTTGTCATGCAATATTCATTATCATCTTGGCCATTATAGACGGAGTCGCAGTAACTCCCGGGATAGGAGGTAAGTTACATAGCTTTTCCTTGTGGATTTTGTACATCATTTGTCATTGTTGTTGTTACACTTCTGTTTTTATTATACCTAGACGTAGTAGAAGTCCAAGACGGAAAAGTTCACCTTTCCGCCGCCGAAGTAGTCCTAAACGACGATCTCCAGATAGGTCTCATGAAGTGTATGTTTCAAGATTTCATATTGTTTTCTATTTCCTAGTGGCAGTGCTACTGGTTCTTGGACATTTTGTTTAATGTTCTTAATGATCATAACCTTTTGTTGTGTGTTTTCAGGGGAGTAAACTAGGATATAATAGGGGGGATGCTTCTTCCTAATGTTTCTAACAATTTCCTACTTTCAGAATTCGTCGTAGCTCTGATGGCGTTACAACCATTTCTCTTCGTACTGATCGCGATCGAGAATTGGAAGATGAAGCCATCACGCAAGAGGAAAGAGATGCCAGAACAGTTTTCATTATGCAATTGGCCCGAAATGTGACCATTCGTGATATCCAAGACTTCTTCAGCAAAGTTGGTCAAGTAAGAGATGTACGCTTGATCTCTGACAGAAACTCCAGGAGGTCTAAAGGAATAGGTTATGTTGAATTCACTGATCCAAGTGCTGTTACTTTGGTGAGTGGATGTTTATTTTCTTATCGATGTTTATTATTTCATTAATATCGTTTGCAATTGATCAGCTAACTTCGTTGAATTGTTTATGCAGGCTATCAAGTTATCTGGCCAACGTCTTCTTGGTGTACCAATTATGGTTTCCCCGACTATGGCTGAAAAGAACCGTTTTGCTGCACAACAGGCTGCCCTAGTAAAGCCAACTGGCCCAATGAAGCTTTATGTTGGCTCCTTACATTATAACATCACTGAACCCATGTTGCGAGCAATCTTCGAACCTTTTGGGGTGGTGGAAAGTGTACAACTGCAATATGACACTGAAACCAATCGTTCAAAAGGCTTTGGTTTCGTGAATTTCCGTGATTCAGCAGCTGCGAAAAGGGCCATGGAACAAATGAATGGTTTTGAATTAGCTGGTCGTCCAATGAAAGTGAACACTGTAGCTGAACGTATGGATGGTTCCATGTCTTTCTTGGACGACGAGGAAACTGAGAAAGGTGGCATTGAAATGAACGCCCAGTCGAGAGCATCTTTAATGCAGAAGCTAGCTCAAACCCATGGTGCAGGTAAGTTCTGACAACAAAATGTAATGGCCCGTGTTGTGAATTGACCAAAATTTATAATCTCTAATTTTTTATCGATTTTTTGTTTGTATAGGTATGCAAGTTCCAACTGCTCCAGTTGTACCGGCATTGCTTACTTCCCCACTTCTCCAGATGGGCTCCAGTACATGTCTTGTTTTGTCTAATCTCTTTGATCCGAGAAAGTGAGTAGAGCTTGCTATCTACCTTATCGGCTCGCGTCTAACGAGATCTCTCGTCACTCTTGACTGTTTTTCGAATCTCTCTGTCTTGTGTGTGTGAAATGATATTTGACTTATTGGTCTTTAATTAGTTTTATTGGTCGTGATTATAGGGAGACTGACTCTGGCTGGGAAGATGATTATCGTAACGACGTTTTAGAAGAAGTCACCAAACTCGGCATGGTCGTACATATCTCAGTTGATAAAGTTAGCCCGGAGGTATTAGGCTCATGAATTGTTCTCTGAAACCTCACATCAGAATTTTCACGGCAGGGTGATTTGTTTTGCGGTATTGATATCATGTGATTGTCTTTGTCTACAGGGTAATGTTTACCTCAAGTGTCTTACTCCAGATGTTGCTGGTAAAGTGATACAGTCTTTCAACGGCAGGTGGTTTGCAGGTAAGTTAAGTCAGGATCGTTCTATCAAATTTATTGTCTTTCGTAATCTTTCAATCACTTCTTGGTATTCATCTAACTAAAGACAATTATTATACTCTCATTTTTACCGTGTTACTCATGTGGACAGCTCCATATGGTGATGTCTTGAAGATGTCATAACCATCATCAATCCTCGGCGGGGCCTGAATATTCATCTCATTTTTTAGGGCGAACAATTCGTGCAGTACCTATTCCTGTTCAAAATTATCACACCATGTTTCCCGTGTCTATAAATGCAGTCCGACCCATCAAACCTGACCCGAGTTAAAAACGTAGATCAATTGTTGAACGAGTCTACAGAAGAAGAGAAAAGTCGAACTGAGATTTTTAGAAATTTGCTTCGTCTTGACACGTAGGGTGCAGAATTACGTCGTCCGGAGTCGCAGTATCCCAATCCGTTGATTTCGGGTTATCTTTCTTAGTTATATTTGAATGTGAATTCGTACTAATTGTTTTTATCAGTTCATTTTTCTTGAAACCTCTTAAACATTTATGTAGTTTTCTTTAATCTTTAATAAAGTTACTAGCGTGAAGGAATTTTACTTTTTGCTTGAAATATATTTTTTAAGTAAAACTTACTTAAAAATTGTTTTGCGTTTTCGTTTCGTTCTGTTTCATTTCATCTGTTCCCCAGATGTCCACAAGTGTCTCCAGCTTTGCTCTCTGTGGTACCATACATTTTCAGAAATCTCGGATGTAAGGCTACGTCACGGAACAATGATCTCCACAAAAAGGAAAAATTTACTTTTCGCCTCACTTCTGTTTATTCTATTGTGTCAACTCAAAAGCCACGAGCTCCTTTGTTTTTGATGTAGGGAAAACTCTGACGTCATGAGTTAAGCTTCGGCGCTCTCTGTCTCAACTATACGGCCTCTTCGTCCATTGGAGCCTCCTCGAAATGTAATGTTGAGTGGCAATTGTCAATTAGAACCGCAAGTTTCCTGCTTTGTTCTCGAAAGGATGTTATCAAGTTTTCTGAGTGGTTTCATGGGACAATTTGAGTTCTTCCAACTTTTTGCAGGAAAGTCTTATAAAAATGTTTGAAAGAAGGAGGCATGACGTAATTTAATGCTCACTGACCCAAGCAAATTTAACAAGGTTTTCACCATGAAGTTTTAATGAACTCAATTTGTCACATGAACTGTATGTTCTTACCCACTGTTCGAATAAATCTCCTGTCATCCAGCTTTTCTTTTGTGCTGTATATCGGCAGGGGAGATGCTTTGCAAGACCACGTGAAAATATTACATATTGTTTGCACGTGGTCCATTGTTTTGCGAACTGATTCGGTCCGGTCCGCGGATAATTATCCGAAGTGGATATTCCCCTTTAAGTTTGGTCTTGTTTGTACTACCCCAAGCAATGCATGCATGTTTGTTTCATGCATTTGTTATTTACGAATCCTCGAACTTTGTATAATAGTCCTAAGTTTTTTTATACTTTGCTTTCAATACAAGTTATGTGATCATTCCATGTCAATTGTTCATCTAGAAGAACGCCTAAGAAACGCATGACATTTTCTCTTTTTATTACATTGCCGTCGATTGTAAGGCGTGAAAGTTGTAAGGGGATGTCGTCTTGACGTGCTGATGGATGGAAGAGGCTATATTTTGTTTTTGAGGCATTTAAAGATTACCTACATTGGAGTGGAGTTAAACCATTGTTCAATACTTCTTAATTCGTTATTCATGATTTTAAATAGTTCTTTAATACCTCTGTTTGAATAGAACAAATTCGTATATCGTCAGCAAACATAATGGGTTGAATTTTTGCTGATGCCTTATGTAAGTCGTTAATTAGAAACAATAATGGTCCTAGTATTGATCCTTGAGGTGCTCCGCAATCAATCTCCAGTAAGTGCGAAAATGCGTTTTCACCATAGGAAATGTAGAGTCATTCTAAAAAAAGTGCGACATTTGGCAGGTTAGCTGGTACACAGTTTTCAAAATATCGATCATCCCAAAAACTATTGAAAATGCATTTAAAAATTAATTCGATTTCTCGAAGTTTTGGAAAAAAATCGAATTGCATCACCAGAAATACGTTTCTTAAAGTTGGTTAAAAATGGCAAGGTAGTTCACAATGTCGTTGTAACATACGTTATACATTGAAAATTTGGTATTATAGCAAATAATTGATGAATGCCCCTATTTTATAGTGCAAAATGATATTGATAAACAATGCTTACATTCCATGAACGATTCTATGATTTAATTCACATAAAGAAAGTGCCTTCAATGACAATATAACGGATGTTACTTTAATCATGATTAATTACATTTTGTTTTCTTTTATCCACGTCACTTTTCCAAACACTTCGCACAAACTGATCATACACAAACAATGAACAATGTGAAGTCAAAAAATCATATCAAAACGTTCGAATTTGCAATAGAAAGCGTGCGAATCAAAACGTTCGAAAATTACTTAACGTATATGTTACATCCTGTCTTTGAAGGAGAATAGCTTTTGTTCAGAACAGAAGAATCCAGGGATGTTATTTTTTTTGTAAGAGCACCTATTTCAAAGCTGAAAAACTAGTCCAGTTCGTTTTTTCAATAAACCCATTGTATCGACCAAAATAACATAACGTATGTTACATGTTATTTTTTTGGAAATTAGCTTTTTCATATTCCAACCCTATTATTTTGACATGTGATGCGTCCCACTTATTAAAAGTTTGTGGATACTTCATCCACTTATAAATCATGAATTTGAACCATAAACCTTTCTTTCTTACAATCTCATTGGAAGGTTTTTTCTAGTATAATGAGATATAACGTATGTAACCAATAAGTGTGTGACAAAAAGTAAAACGCCATATAACATAAAAAAACCCTGTATTTGCTGATCATTTCGGGCAATTTCGTATCTTAAATGGATACATAGGTTATACCCTTAATTTTTTAGTCAGAGTCAATAGACCTCTGCTAGTTGTTAAATACCCGCTATTGGCTTTGTGACATCGAAAAAACGCTACTCTGAGCAACTAAGAATAGGTTAGAACTACTTTTTACATTTTTTCAACGGTTAGAATTGTTAAAGTTACTTGAAACTGTTTACCAGCGAAGTGTCTACCAATAATTTAATGTGTTTTTTGTGACGAAAAGTAATTTTTTTTAAATATATAAGCTTGTGACACTGAATGTGTCACTTTTTTTAGAATTGCTCTTAAACCATTTTAAATAGATTCCATTTGCTCCAAAATAAGATAATTTGGAGAGGAGAATTTCATGATTGGCGGTATCAAAAGCTTTTTTAAGATGCATAAAAAACCCCAGTGTAAATTTTCTTTCATCAAATGATTGTAAGATTTCTTTGGTAAGTTGCATGACTGCATGTTCTGTGGAACAATGTTTTTGGAACTTTTAAGTTCTATTATGCAGGGGGAATGGAATAAGGGGGGGGGGGGGGGGGGGGGGGATTTTTTTTTAAAACTGATATCAATATCAACAAAAAAGAATCTTTAACAAATGAACAAGTAAAATAAGAAAAGAAAAACAAATTTAAAAAACGTAGTTGACACGGCTTCTTCCGACAGGGATAACGTGAAAATCCTCCAAAACATCTTCATCTTCCTCTTCGTCTTCTGATTCTTTTTCCAACTTTTTGTTCCAACAATCTTGGCAGTTGCATAAATCAGAACATTTCAGTTCAGCCTTCACACATGAGCTCCTTCGATTAGAGCACCCTATCTGCATTTTCAACTGATATGATTCAGCACGCTATCGGGTGCTACTTCTGAACTCATCCATTCAACAATAAGATGCCCATCTTCGATTAGCCAGCCATGGTTTTCAAAAGATGCCCATGTATAGATTATTTGAATACCTGATAGTTGCTCCGACGTAAATGATTCAACAAGACTTCTCGAGTTAGAGGAAGCTGTTTTTCGGCATACTTTCCATTCTTGAATATTTGGTATCGAAGGACATTCACGGAATCGATAACCTTATTTCCGTAAAGCCGGCAAACAAATCGTTCAATATCGTTTAATTCCATGGGATGTTAAAACTATTCCCAATCATTTCAAATGTTGCGTAGTTTCCGTCAGTCGAAGATAGTCGGAAACGCAGTCTCTTATCAACTCTGGACGGAGAGTAAGGAGGAGGGCGTGCATGCGTATTAATGTAATGAATTGCATGCGCAGTAAACGATATAAAAAGGAGGCACATGTTGGAAAATGTTTCTGAGGCGTTAACAGTACGTGTGTCAAGCTTTAAGTTTAACTGTTTTCACAATGTCCATCACAAAAGAAGACATCACTGGGCTTATCGAAGCTGCTATGGATCGTGTACAATCGTCTTTTGCAGAAACAGCAGCGAAGGCAGTTGAGCAAGCCGTTTCAAAGGCACTCGAAGGCCAAAAGTTCCAGCTTGAAAAGATGAAGTCTAAAATGAAAGAAGAACGGAAAGCCGACAGCATCAACTTTCGAAAACAAGGTAACAGAAAAATGTACGAGCATCAACAAGACGTGTTGGGGTGTTTCGATGAGGCTACCGAAGAACTTTGTGCAGGAAATTTTGAGAAGACCAAAGAAAAGCTGGATAAAGGTAAAAAGCTTGTTCTTAAAAGAATGAAAGTGATAAGATTAGCCGATAGGAAAGATTGACTTACCGTTAATGAATATTTAAGCGACGAGCTTGCGTCTGATGAAAATGACGATAAACAAATTGCAAAGGCCATAAAGTCAGCCGCATCTAAGAGGGAAAAGAAAAATAAATCGTACAAAAAGCAGAACTTTATATATATTCCAAAAGTTCATTGTCGAGATTTCGATCTGAGGGTAGACGCGAAACCTTGACCCCTATGTCTACGATGTCAACTTATCCTAAGAGGGTAAATGGACCCTGTTTTCACTGTGGCAGGTTAGGTCACATGGCAAAGAACTGTTTTCTCGCGAACGATAGACGAAATGACTCAAAAAACTAATGCCTCCCTTTTGTAAGCAATTGAGCTATCGTGTTATTTTCAACTTTGCAACCAGTTGTATGTATTATTGCTATTATTCATTGACTTAAGCTAGCAGTAGTACTTTCATCCCTAGTTCGGTTATTTTTGGATTTTTTAGGAGAGGGTACTCAGGAACGCATTGTTGCAGGCCGACTTAAGCAAAACGTCCGTTATTGGGAAAACGAACTTAAGGCTTCGAAAATGGTTCTCAGTGTGATAAAAAATGGATACTCTCTTCCCTTCAGAGAAAAACCAAGTCCCTTTATGCAAAAAATAATGCTTCAAGTTTATCGCATAAAGACTTTGTCGAAGACTCTATAAAAGAATTGATTCAAAACAAATGCGTAGTAGAAGTATCGGAACCTCCATTTTGTGTCAACCCATTAACAGTAGCCGAACGAAACGATAAGCTGCGTCTTGTTTTAGATTTGAGACATATAAACAAACACTATTAACTTTTTCCGATATGGTTGAAACAAATTTTAATTTTTTTTACCTTTGATTTAAAGAGCGGGTACCATCATATTTCTATTGCCGTAGAAGATCAGGATTATTTGGGTTTTTCTTGGGAATTCAGCGACGGGACGATAAAGTTCTACAAGTTTCTTGCGTTGCCATTCGGATTAGCGTCGGCTTGTTACCTCTTCACGAAATTAACGAGACCTTTTATCAAGAAATGAAGAGGACTAGGGATCGTTTGTGTGATCTACATTGATGATGGTATAGCCGGAGATGCTGATCTTGAGAACGCTTTGATGATAAGAGACATAGTAATAAACGATTTGATAATGTCTGGGTTTGTTTTAAATCTTAAAAAGTGTAAACTCGAACCAACAACATTCGGCAAGTGGCTTGGATTCAACATCAACACCATAGATATGGATTTCTCTGTACCTGCGGAAAAAAACCGAGTTTTTGCATTTGTTAATCGATCAGGTATTAAGGAACGGAGTATGCACGCCTAAAATCATTTCAAGGATAGCAGGACGGTTAATTTCAATGTCTATTGTGGTGGGGCCTCTCGCGCAATTATTTACTCGTCAAATGTACAAATTCATCGAGGCAAGAGATTATTGGTATAAAACTTACGATATAGATTGTGAGCTCGCCTTTGAATTACGTTTTTGGCGTACAAGTTTAAAAGATCACAACGGTTTTCGCATATCTAAGGAACCCTTAACGACAAAGGTTGTTTATTCGGATGCCAGTCAAAACGGATATGGAGGATACATCGTTGAAAGATTAGGAATCGAAATCGGAAAAGGAAATTTTACCTTGTTCGAGCAGCAACAAAGTTCTACATATCATGAGCTCTTATGCGTTCGACTCCTTCTTCAATCGTTCGGAAACAGACTGAAACACGAAACTGTTCTATGGCTCTCCGATAACATCAACGTGGCAAAAATAATTAAATTTGGTAGTACAAAACACTTATTACAAAATCATGCAATCGATATTTTCTTCATTTGCTTAAAAAACAATATCGTTCTTGAAAGCCAATGGCTGCCAAGGGAAGAAAATAAAAAGGCTGACGAATTATCAAAATCCTTTGATACAGATAATTGGTCCATCGACAACGAAACGTTCAATTTTATCGAGAGTAATTACGGTAAACTAACGTGCGATAGATTCTCTGATGATTTAAACAAGAAAACATTAATGTTTAATTCTAAATTTCATTGTCCCAGTACTTCAGGAGTAAATGCATTCGCTCAAAATTGGCAAGGAGAACTAAACTGGCTTTGCCCTCCAGTGAAACTAATTGGGAAAACATTAAAACATGCATTGGCTTATAAGGCTAAAGCCGTTTTATTTGTACCCGAATGGAAGTCTTCTTATTTTTGGCCATTATTAACACGTGATGGAAAGTCATTTAAACCTTTTGTAAAGCACTTTTTGTATTTAGATCCTTTTTATGTCAACAATTGTAACACAGATAGCGTTTTTGACGGATTTGCTTGCTTCAAAGCGTATGCTTTGTTTATTGATTTTTCGTAATTGAATTATATTTTTTACAATTTTGAAATTTTTTTACAATCTGGGATTCAATTGAAATGAAATAAATTAATACGACTACTCTTTCGTGTTAAATTCTATGAATGACCGAAGAATTGCTTGGTTTGTTTTGCAAACTAACGTCCGCTGAAGTACAGCGGAGGAGTACACGCCTAATTGTAACGACCGCTCAAATGTAGCGGAGGAGTACATGCTCAAACGTAGTGACCGCTTTAGTGTAGCGGAAGAGTACACGCTCAAATGTGGCGATCGCAAAAGCGTTACGGAAATCCAAAATTTACAATACAGCGAACATTCATTTTTATAAATTAGATAGCATCTACGGTGGAACATGGGTTCATATGGAAGAGCTCCAATCAGACCAACTTAAAGGATGGGCTTCCACTTTGCCAAAGCTAATGGAGTCCGCTTACACTTCAAGCACTCTGAACAAATACGCGACAGCTTGGAAAAACTGGATAACCTGGTCATCATCCTTTCCCGAAGTCCAACATCTTTCTGCAGAACCGTTTTACATTGCATTATACTTAAATGCACTGGTAGATTCTAAGGCAACAACAAGTACAATTACCAGCGCTTTATGTGGTATTAGGTGGGGGCACGTCAACGCTGGTTACGAATCTCCAATGACGCATCCCTTCGTTAAATTGGCTTTCAAAGGAGCAACCAGAATGACCGCTCAGTTTTCAACCAAGAATCAGAAGGAACCTATAACATCATTGATGATTAACCAGCTGTATGATGTTCTAGGAAGATCGAAAAAATTAGCAAACAAAAGATGCCTTCTCATAATAATTTTAGGCTTCGCCGGTTTCTTTAGAGTTAGCGAATTATTAAAAATTCAAGTGAGACACATATCATTTACAAGTGAAGGAGCAGAAATTCTGTTACCTCAGTCTAAAACCGCCAACTTAGAGAAGGACACATAGTTCATATTTCGCAAACCTATTCAAAAACTTGTCCTGTAACTTTGCTCAAAGATTTTTTGCATTCTACAAGTATTTCGCAATCGCCTGACGCATTCTTGATCTGCAAGCTTTCGAAAACAAAGAACGGTCATAATGTTCACGCTGATTCTCCTATCTCCTATTCTAGAGCAAGAGAACTATTTATAGAAGCAATGTCTAAGGTCACGGACAAACCAAACATATTTGGATTGCATTCATTACGGAGGGCGCGCATGCGTATTAATGTAATTAATCGCATGCTAAGTAAACGATATAAAAAGGAGGCACATGTTGGAAAATGTTTCTGAGGCGTTTACAGTACGTGTGTCAAGCTTTAAGTTTAACTTTTGTATCTGTTCTTTTTTATGAAATATACGACGGAGAGCAAGTTGGCATCAGCACTAAATCACTCATTAATGCGTGAAGGCACGGTTCTCACAATTTTGTACGGCCTTTACCCTCGAGGCTCAGTGACTACGCATTGAGTCGAGGAATATGTGATTTTCCCCATCGTGGTTTTAGTAGCGCATCCGGCTAGTCACGTTGGTACGAAATCGTGTTCGAGATATCGAGGAGTCAGCCATGGAGAACATTTCGGAACGAAATCTTAATGGAACTTATTGTATTTTACTTCACATACTATTTTTCAGAATTTTTCTTCATTAGGCTTATAACACATCTTTTTAGCCTGATAATCGCCGCAAGACCAATTGCTCCAGAGAAAAATGTTGTGTTGTTTTCTTTTCCCTTGGTAAGGAAGAGTAGATAAGAATCGATGAACATATCATGTTTCTGAAGCGATTTAAACAGAGTTTTCTTTCCTTTATTACTGATCAATTTTCACAATAGAACTATGGTCTAAAAATGTACCCAGCTTGAGTAAATTGCATCCGATGTAGCTGTGTTGTATGAATCGTTGAACGCTTTCCTCATTATAATCGAACATAAAGCAAAAAATACAGTTTTTGAGTTTTTTAAAGTTTGTGGATACTTCATCCACTTATAAATCATGAATTTGAACCATAAACCTTTCTTTCTTACAATCTCATTGGAAGGTTTTTTCTAGTATAATGAGATATAACGTATGTAACCAATAAATGTGTGACAAAAAGTTTTAAGGTGGTTCACAATGTCGAAGTGTTGTATTTTCAAAAGACTACATGCTACATGCAAAAGAGCATTTACATGGGCATTTCCAGTATGTGGTTAGAGACTAATACAATCAGGGAACATTGATTCAAAATATCATTCATTTCGGTTATCATTCATTTGGAAGGAACGTGTGATGGATTCAAGAATGTTTTATGTAAATTGAATTTTGTTGGTTGACATTTTAAGTTGCAACATAAAACTGGATGTTGATCATTATTATTATTAACCCAGATAGGGTTAAGTTACCAGAACATTTTTGCAAAGTTTATGTTATGTATTTCTTGTTGGTTTTACTTCCTAGTGCTTCTTTATGCTTTTGAAAAAGTTATTATTTCTTTAGAATAGATTATTTTTATTCATGCTCTTTTTGCCATTATAAATGTCAGAAATTTTTGAATTTGTACTTATGCATAAAAGAACTGGAAATGATTGATTCATAGAGCATTTTGTTTTCCTTCTCTTTTCTATCTCCATCCCACATTCACCAAATCAAATCCTTGAATACACGTTATCAGACTATCACAGCCGACCTTGTTTTGATTTTTTATATTGTAAGATTACTTAAGTTTTTCATAACTGAAAATTGCTATGGGCCAGTTTCTGATAACCACATCAAAACGAGGCAAGGGAGCACAGTTTGGTATTTCGACATTTGAAATTCTATTAGCACATAAGTATATATATACCGTATTTCCTCTAATAAACGCCGCCCTCTATTAAACGCTGCACTTATAGCCGAATATTTGTAATAAATATTTGTAATAGACGCCGCGGCGTTTATTAGAGGAAATACGGTACTCGAAAATGTTCAGTTTCAAATCACACAACATCTTTTTGATTTGTTTCAATTTTAATTTTACAAATGATATATATATTGGAAAAAAAGAAAAACAAACTTGTTTATAAAAACATTTAATCTGTAAACGAAGCTTTTCGTTCTATAAGAACATCATCAGGAACATACCATATTTATCATGGCTGCATATTTTAATAATATATGATTTCGAGTGCTAATGAGTATTATTTCTAATAATTTTTTTCGTCTTAGAAACGCCTCCTGAGAACCGGTTTAACCGACAGTGTGCAGAGAGCATCTAATTGCCAACCAAGATGCGTGCGCATATTGGTAGGAAATTGACTTGATCTATTAAGCATTTATGTTGAAACTCACAGCAATTATCGAGCAAAAAACACTAATGTTTATAAACATCACGTCACTTAGAAACTCATCTATAGATGACTGTCAAAGTGAATTAATAGCTTTTCTACCCTAGATTTATGAAAATACAGATAATGTGCTAATGTCAATTGATTTTCATTTTCATTATTTTCCCTTAGGGAATCATGAATGTTTTTCAAGAGTAAAAGGAGTACAGTGTGTCCAACAGAAAGTGGGCACCTTACTTTCAATAAGCATATCTTTTGTTTTTCGTGCCTGTTTTTTTCGACTTTTGTATTAACAGAAAGAAAATGTTTTGCTCTTCCTAAATATATGACTTTTTTCGTAGAAGAACCAATTTTTTTGGGAAATATAATCGATTTTACAAATCATAATAAGATAAGAAATCATGAAAAAGAATTTGTTGACACTTTATGTGCAGGTCCATTTAGTGTGTTTTAGTTTTGTTTGTTGTTTATTTTTACTATGACGTACTGAACTGAAGGAGAAATACCAATTCGATTGTATTATAAATGAATACTGATGTTTTAAAGCACATCTATCTAGCTATAGCTAGCTCCAAATGATGATGTTTCTTAAATGATTTTTGAAAGCAAAACACATTTATTTTTACACACAATATTTTGACATTGACGTGTCTTTGTGAAGACTTTGTCTTTTTATACAAAATGGTGTTTATTATCAGATATTAGTAAAAGAAAATGGAAGAAATAACGGCTCAATCAAAGTTAAAATTATCTCTAAAATAAAAATTTTACAAATAAATGATGAATTGAATTACCTTTTTGCCCATCTCGCTGCGCAAACATCTTTATAAAATTCAAATTATCAACCAAACGGTCTGTTACATAAGTATAAGCATTTTGTCCATCCGATACGATAACTGTTTTGTTTCAATATTTTTTGACTATCATCCTTGTAGAAACCATGTTTTGGAAAAAAGTCTATTTTAGTATACATTCGAAAAACATTTGCTTGATATTTTTACGGAAGCCGAGAAGGGACAACCTTTTTTCTTTTTATTGATGACTTTTTTTTGTTTCTTTGGTGACTTCTTTTTGTTTCTGGTGACTTTTTTTCTTTTTTTGAAAAACTTTTTTCGTTTTTTTGGAAAACTTTTTTGTTTTTGTTTTTTTTGGAAAACTTTTTTTGTTATTTTGGAAACTTTTTTTGTTTTTTTTGGAAACTTTTTTTGTTTTTTTTGTGACTTTTTTGTTTTTTTTTAAATTTTTTTTTTTCTTTTTTTGGTGACTTTTTTTTTGAAAAACGTTTTTCCTTTTTTTGGTGACTTTTTCTGTTTTTTCAAAAAACTTTTTTCTGAAAAGACCTGCTTGCTATTCAACATGAGCACCAGAACTCTCAAAAGAAGACTCAAAACATATGGTTTACAAAAACGACTCAGTGAAGTCCCAATGCCTGTTATATTCGACAACTAGTGGAACGGGAGATTCATGGCCCGGGGGCTCTCAGAGGATACCGAAGTTTATGGCATCATTTAAGAATGTCTTACAGAATCCACATCAAACGAGACACTGTCATGCAAGTATTGAAAGAGATTGACCCTGACGGAAATGTACAACGAAGGAGAAATCGTCGAAATAGACGGGTTTATAGATCTACTGGGCCAAACCAATGCTGGCACGTCGATGGTTATGACAAACTTAAACCCTATGGGCTTCCGATACACGGATGTGTTGATGGTTTTTCTCGCAAAATTATATGGCTAAAAGTTACAAGTACTAATAATAACCCTATCATTCCCGCATCCTTTTACATCAAAGCGGTGCAAAAACTTGGGTTTTGCCGAAAAAATTGTGCACAGACTTAGGAACAGAAAATGGTGTAATGGCTGACGCGCATTGCTTTCTTGTCAACAATCCGGATGCTCATAGCTATGGAACATCAGTAGCAAATCAAAGAATCGAGAATTGGTAGTCTAGTCTTAAAAGGATGTACACTGCGTGGATAATTAACTTTTTCAAAGATCTTATTGAAGAAGGCACCCTTGTACTTGGTCACCATGTTCACATGGAATGTGTGAAAAAAACGCGCGATATTAATAAATTACAGACTCGGGGTACGTTGGCGAAAATTTCCGATTCAAAAAAAGAAAAAAAGATTTTCAAAAAAAGAACAAAGGATTTTCAAAAAAAGAAAAAAAGATTTTCAAAGAAAGAAAAAAAGTTTTTTAAAAAAAGGAAAAAGTTTTTTGAAAAAAGAAAAAAGTCACCAAAAAAACAAAAAAAGTCATCAAAAAAAAGAAAAAAGGTTGTCCCTTCTCGGCTTCCGTATATTTTATACCATAAATGTGCTGTTTTTTATATAGCCCTAAGTATCGATTTGTCCGTCCGACATAAAACAAGTATTTTTGAAACAGACCCCAAACATCACAAGTGTTTATAAGCAACACGTCACATAGAAAGTCGTAATATACATAAAATCATAAAACATAACAAGAAATATGAACTAATTTGATAGTGTATTTAAAACCAGGCGGACTACACTCCTACTGTCGCCATGTCGCTGAACTGGAAAGGTCATAAATAGGCTCTGTAGTATAGATACTGCATTCCAGTCTAGAAAAATACTATGATATTGGTAGTTTAAACGCAAAAACAAATTTTATGATTATAATAAAGCTTTCGGTGATAATATGTTGAGTATTTAAACACTGCGATTTATTTGCAGTGTTGCAATCGTGTTTAAACTCGAAAGCTTCCTAAACAATATACAACCGAGAAATCACAGAAGGAAAATAAAAAACAGCGCCATAGTTAAGTTTTAATTTGTAAAAACAACATTTTATTTTTTCATAAAAATAGCCGAAGCTTTCGGTGTCTTACACCATCATCATAATTATTATCACACTAGTAACCCGGGTAAAACTTTTTACCGAGTTTAACTTTGTGTTCAAACCACGTGACGAAAATTTCAATTTGGGAATTGGAAACGGAAAATGTACCCATGCTGTAGAGCTCCAAAGACTGATCAAAAAATTATTTGGGATCGTTTCGCTACGATCAAAGATTTTGATGACGTCACAGCCTCATCACCCAAAAATATTTAGGCCCAAAATTTTCGCTACTACCGGATGAGTAAAAAAATATCTTTTGATTGGATAATTATGAAGGCTAGTTATTTTAAACTCTGAATGGAGGAAACCCTTAAGTACATTTTGGTGTATCGTTTTTCAAATTTGGTTGAGCAGAAAAAAAGTTCTTCTCCTACTTGCAAAACTGTTTTCAGAACTGTTCAAAAACTTTGCTCGACATTTTTGTCCATTTTTGGAAGATATTTACAAGGACCGCTTCCATTTTTTCGTCCATAACTTTTTTCCTACTTAACCAAATTAAAAGAATGATACACCAAAATGTACTTGACAGATTCCTCTAATCAGAAATACCCATTTTTATAGTTATTCAATCTAAAGGTATTTTTTGTGAAACACCGGTACTTTTTTTGACTCACCCGGTATATAATAATCATAAAAAATGCTTTCGCTTCTACGTGGTTTTACACACAATTAAGAAGACGTTGACTGTAAATTAAAACTGAATATATCACTCTCTAAAATAAATGTGGGATGCACGTTACGCGATTATTATAATAAGAATATCAATATGAGTTATTGCCTTGATATGATGTAAGACACCGAAAGCTTCGGCTATTTTTATGAAAACTAAACTGCTGTTTTTACAAATATACACAGGGAAAAGGGTGACATATCATAATAGAAAATTTTAACAGAACACCTTTAAATTGAATCCAAGCATCATCTATTTTGTTACAATTATGCTGACGATATAGAAGACCTCTCTAACGCGTCCATCAGCATACTTTTCGAGTGAGATCTCGTTGTTCTAATAAAGATCGATCAAATGTAATTTTCCGTTATAAAACGTTGCATCTATATGCTCGATGTATTCCATTTCATTGTCATATGGTAAATCATACACCTTTTCTTCTATCTCCTCAATTTTGAAACCAATATTCTGCAAATGCTTTTTGTAATATTCGATCGGTTCAAAGTAGGCAGCAGAATAAACAGCGTTATATGCTGCATTTGAGCATTTCAAAACACTAAGGGCGTTTTTAGTTGTTTCCCACAGAACTGTCGCTGCAAAGACACCGCCAACTTTTAAGGACTCGTACACTCTTCTGAATGTCACAAGTTTTTCGTCACTTGGTATCCAATGAAGTACTATGTTGCAGATGACAATATCATATCCACCATCAGTTAAAGGAAAGGCGGTACTTTTTTCACAATGAAATTTAATGTTTTCACAATCTTGGTGAGTCCTTATTGCATGGTCCAATCTTGAGTTATCGGGATCAATGGCAACTACTAAATCGGTTTTTCCAACAACAGATGCAAGATGAAAAGCAATGTTGCCTGTACCACAACCTATATCTACGCATTTAAAACCAGGCTTAATTGTTAGCCCCGAAACAAGGTCATCAAAAAACACCTTTTGTATTTGGTGATTTTTATTGTGATACACATCCAACGCTTCCGATTTGTCCATTGTAGCACGTGTAGTTTAAACCAATACGCACAATTTCACGAACGTAAAGTCTCGTTGGTATTGTGTAGCTTATCCTTGTGAAATATGAATTCTCAATTCTCCGCCTTCTTTCTGCTCTTTTTTTATAACGATCGAAATGATTTAGTTCTAATTTAAGGGCGTGTTTATCAAAACGAGGTAATCTATAAAAGTTTAACTAGTATTTCAGTATAATGAAACATCATATTTTGCATTTTTTTTTTTATTCTCATCCAACCGCTTCTCTCTTCGTTAGCCCTCAACCAATCGATCATTTTAGATTTCACGTATGTTTTAAATTTTAAATTTCATTTCTATTTTGAAAAATAACATTCTATGTTATTATATAATTATCCTGTAAAATTTATATATTAGTGGCCGATTCTCCGTCTGTCTGTTTGTTTGTTTGTCTGTTTGTTTGTCTGTCACGCTAAATGGTAGGTGAGCTGTGTGAGAAAATATTTCTTACTTTTTGCTCGACGTTTATGTGAAGCCATTCCATTGAGACCCAAATAGAACCAGACGTTTAGGCAAATATATCTCGGTAACCAATAGGGATAACTAACGTTATTTGGGGTCCACGATACAGGCGATATGGTGACGAAATGTTTGGGCTCAATTATTTTATGGAAGGGATCTATGATGTCATCAAAATCTTAAATCGAAAATATCTCTGAAACGGTTGGTCGTAGCAAAACGATCCCATACATTTTTTTGATCAGTTTTTTCAGCACTACAACATGGGCATACTTATCATTACCAATTCCTTAGTTTTATTTTTCGTGAACTCATCCGATTCTCTGTCTGTCTGTTTGTTTGTTTCTTTGTCGGTCACACAAAATGGTAGATTGAGTTGTGCAGATATCGAGGATCTGCAACAGAGAGATCGCAGAGAAGTTAGGAAGATTAGAGGGTATGAATATTAAGCTCCTGCCAAAGATACGGTAATGAATGCATGAAATTGTTATATTTCTAACTGAAAGATATGTAAATGGGCGATGCAATCGAATTTCTGAATTCATACTTTCATGATACCTTAAAACGAGCTCGAATGAATCCAACTTTGAGCTTTTATTACCCTCTCCTACCCAAGAGGGCAGAGCCAGGTGGTTCTTAACAACACGCACAGTCCCTAGGATAGCAGCCCGCTGCATATCTTTCAAGACCTTTTTGAGGACTTTGTGTTCCATAAGTGGAAACGACTTCCGGAGGAGAGAAATTTGATTTTCGACACTATATACTCCCAAGGATCCCATGATCACAGGGACCACGGTGACCGACCATCCAGGGTTTGTTTTTACTAGATCCACCCGTAGGCCCTCATACTTCGAAAGTTTCTCCGCATGAGCCTCTAGCAGTCGCCCCTCTCCCGGACAGCTTTGATCGATTATTACAATTAGATTCTGGTTCTTGTGAAACACCACCATGTCTGGCCGCCGCGCCTCCATGGTTGCAAGAGTTGGTATGCACACATCCCATAAGATCTTTGCACACATCCCATAAGATCTACTTGTTCTCCACGACCGGTGGCGGTCGTACCCGATATTTGGGTGGAGCAAGACCAGCGAGCGAAGTGTATAAGCAGGTCATACATTCGTCGTGTCTATCCAAGTACAGGGTGAAGTTATAAGCTTCACAACAGTTTATCACGTGTGTCACAGTCTCGGGAGACTTATGACAAACCCGACATTTTTCGTCATGGTGAGTCTTAAGGACGTGAGTCTTGTAGTAATTCAGTTTGACACATCAGTCTTGCATGGCAAAAGCTAGAGCTTCAGTACCAGGCTGAATGACACCGTCATTAATCCAATCAAAACTCTGGGGTCCTTGTGCAGCCGCAACTGCGTAGAACTCACCGAAGTTCTTCTTAGATCTCAAGTTGTCCGTAAGATTACGGCTATGGGCGAGCTGTATGATCTTACCTAGCTTCCTGTAGTTTGGCTGTTTCACTAGTTGGCCATCACTAGATGTGGTGGCTTCCCCGATGTTCGTCACCATTTCTGGCTTTCCCAAAGGTTGGCCACCCACTAGGATGACGTCCCCAATGTCCATATCCAAACCACGCGCCACACAGATTTTCCGCGCCTCTGAAAACAGAGTCTCCCTACTTTTTGTCTCAGAAATCCACTTCATAAGTTGCCAAGAGCCCCTTAAAAAGATGTCAGTCGTCGTCGCAACTGCAAAACATTAGCATCGTACTCGGCGAGTAGAGATTTTACACCTCGCCCATCTTCTTTCCGTTGCATGTGCAACCTATCCACAGAATCCACTCTGTAATAATATCCTTCAAAGCTGAGAACTTTACGGAAGGATCGTTCTAACGATCTTTCGACATAGCTTCTTGACCAAGTCAATGTGCTAAGAAAGTACCTAAACCCGGAGACTATAGCACTATTCCATGCCGAGGTGGAATTACGGCTGTTTAGACCCAGTTTCAGGATTTCCCTGGCTTTGGTAAGAAACTTAGTTTCTACCTCCGACGCAGTTTCATCAAAGTCGTATTGTCCAAACATTTGCTTCTTTCCTAAGTATTTGTAGCACTCACCAGCTGACAAAGCCTTGATCCCGAGACATGTTGGAGTTTTCCCCTCAGTCTCTTTCACAAGCTTACCATTGCCATATGCACCGTAGCACACTTGTCAATGCCCAGTTTCATTCCAATAGCTGTTGACACTCTTTCTACGACTTTTAGGGTCTGCTCTAGGGCGGACCTAGAAGCAGCATATACCTTCAAATCATCCATGAAAAACAAGTGGTTCGTAAAACTAGGTAACATCTTGACATCAAGCCGCTGATCTTCTTGGCGCAAGCACCAAGAGACGGGTACTAGAGAGATTGCGAAGAGTAACACGGACAAGGAGTCTCCTTGAAAGATGCCGCGTTTAAGGGTCACAGGTCGCGTTTGAACAATAGTGTTCGCACCGCCCTTCACCTCAAACTTGGTCACCCATCTCGCTAGCAAGCTCCGGACGCATTCTACAAGGGTGCTATGTAGTGACAGCGCTCCCAGAGCTTTCATCAAATGGGTATGGCAGACCATAGCATAAGCCTTCTGGTAATCAAGCTACGGACAAGCTTTTATGCTTGACTTTCGCCCAGTTAGTCACCCGTTGGTCCACAATAAGGCAGTCCATGGTCCCATTTGAATTGGCTCTGCATGCTCTCTGTTCCACCGGAATCAGCTCATTCTTTCTCAGATGGTCTCCGATCAGAATGGCGAGGGTGGACGTGAACATCTTGTAGATAGTGTTCAGACAGGTAATAGGTCTGAAATCCTTTGCTTGCGGGGAAGGGTCATTAGTCTTGGGAACTAACGTGGTCCTTCCTTTCACGAGCCAGGGAGGGGGACCTCCGTTATGAATCCAGCTCTCAACTCTTTCCCTCAAAACTTCAGCTACTGACGGAATCTTCTTACAGAAGAAACCGTAAATGCAATCTGGTCCCGCAGCTTTGAACGGTTTTGTCTTTGCTAGAACTCTCTGCCATAGTTCGTCAGTTACCCGAATATACTGACTACTGCATGATGGTATATTGCAGGATAGGTTGTGAATGCAGGCATCCACCCCTTCATTACTAGAACTCGTGTCGGGGGTCTCAAGGAGACGACCCCAGAACTCCTCCAGAGGTTCCTTAGACTGTTAGCAGGTGCTGAGCAATCTCCAGCTGAAAAACCCTCAGATTCAACTTGACTATTGCGGTCGTCAGTATGCCTAATTACCAATGGTATCTCAATATCGAGCTCACAGGCTTGTGCAAGCTGCTGACTCAGCAGATCAACTTTACACATATCCGATGGTATATCAATACTGAGCTCACTGGCCTGTCGAACTTCGTGAAGTTCGTCAGGGGTACCTTTCCGAGTAGACTTGTCTCGTATGGTAGCTACTGCGGTAGTGTAACCCTATTGAGTCGTAACATGAACAACAGGGCCTAAGCCGTCCTTCTGTTCCATAGGATTGGCCCTCAATAGCCTTGCCCTCTTGGCTAAAGCGTTAGACGAGCTTGTCCGTTCAGGATACCTAGAGTCCCAGAGGGTCTTTAGGCGCTGAACGTAGCCTTTCCGAGAAGGTTCACTTAGGCTTAAAACGTGTAACAAGTCCGCATCTAATTCACTTGTCCACTTGATTCTCCTCCTTTGACCATTCGATGACTTGGTCAAATGTTCCTCACCTATTACCCTAAGGTCACATTGAGGGTGCACGCTTTCGGATGGTGTTGAAGTGCTGTCCTTAGGTGTTGTTAAGCAACCGTTATCTCCACCCGAACCATAGAACCATAGAACCATAGAACCATAGAACCATTTCCCTATAGGGCGAAAAATATGTTAAAACCGGCAGTTTCCTTCTTCTCCTCTTCCTCCTTCTTCTCCTTAACCGTTCACTTTTATAGCCGCTGTTCAGTATTGAATTTTCGCCCAACCACCAAAGTAGATAAGAATAGAGGCTACTCTACAGTGAAGTAGTATGCTATTTTTTTCAGTCAGTGCAGATGGGTCGTAGAAGAATTTTGTTTTTTCCTGCCAGCTTTTAAAATGATTCAATAGATAAAAGGTTAGATGATGGAAATAAGTCGTTTTAGTTCAGTATTGTCTTGAAGGGTTTTGTAAAAACTTTTGAATGAACGTGTAAAATACGAGAAAAAAATTGTTTTGTTTTTGTTGATAACAATGTTATAATGATTGGTAGTTAAATGGTTTGAACAGCAAAACATTGAAGCTGTGATTTCAATGCAAAGGCGAAAATTCATTATCAATACAGGCTGAAGATTTATTTTTATTTTACATCCTGATATAACAGGATAATGTATACAGAATGTATCATGTATATATAGCCCAACTGATTTGACAGCACATGATGTACAGCCATGAAGGAAGCCTTTTATATGTGGAGAACAACCAGTTCAACCAATTATGTTGCATCAAAGAGTACATTACAAAAATAGCAAGTAAAAACGTGATGTCGTATATGCAATAAGATGTTCAGAAAACCAATTATATACGTATAATATTTTAAAATAAACAGGATTGAGACAGATAATAACTTGAAAGAATCCGGTTGAATGTGGTTCTCTGGCCTGGATAGCCGTTTAATCTGACAACAGAAACATAATTTACTATGGATTAATTCCATGATCACGTATACTGTTTTGATACTGTATTATGATATTTTATTTTGTAAAAAGTATATAATATACTGTCGACCAAACATAAATTAAAACACAATCCAACATAACAATCTGTAAATTAAATCAAACCAGAACACGAATATTTTTTTTATTATTTATTTTTTTTTTTTTAACGAGGCCGGGGGGGGGGGGGGGGGGGGGGGGACTGGCAGTGTTATCCACTGATGTGGGCCTCCACCAGGAATGTATACCTCAGATTTTAAGGCAGAGAACTTGCACATACTAGACTGATAGGTGATTGTGGTTTTATTTATGTAATTTGAGGCACTTGTTCATTACATCACATCATGCACATATATATCTCATTTAATACCTTTTCGTTGCATACATTATTATTCTATATTTTCATATCGCATTAGCATTCTACAGTGCCAGGATTTGAGCACTACCAACTATCACCCTTGTATTACAAGCCAACCGTCTTACCAAGTGAGCTATACACAGCTTCGTAGTGATTTGGTTATGGATGTGTGTTTTCACTACCGAAATCTGTTGTTTCTTTCATTTGGGATTTACGAAGGTCATTTTATTTTTATTTATAATAAATAATGAGTGTGCACATATTTTTTTGACAGAGATGTTTATTCTGAATATTTGAATAATATCTTTTTGGAAAATAACTCTTGACCTAATTTGAAATGCTACATAGTACAAATTTTAATTGTTTTTATAGTTATTAGCTGCCTACCACAAAATATTTGCCCCCGCAGCGAGCGTAAGCGAGCGAGAAGGCATAGTAGTTTCACGAGATAGGCAAATGTCAGTTTCCGATTTTGTTCTTCATCTTCTTCATCATCATCATCATCATCCTCCAACTTTTCGTGTTACTGTTACACGCTGGTATATTTTCCGTTTCAAAGCATGGTACTGTAAATGGGAGAATGTTTTTTCGTATCTTTCTCCTAATTTACTACTATATTGTACTGTGTTATTTAGAAAGTTCGTTTGCTAAAACTGCTTAGACATTTTTGGATTTCTGCGTAAGCAAGAAAGCCTTTACGATCGTCTTTGTTTTTTTTTGGATTTCTGCGTAAGCAAGAAAGCCTTTACGATCGTCTTTGTTTTTCTTAGTTTTTTTTGGATTTCTGCGTAAGCAAGAAATACTTTACGATCGTCCGTGTTTTTCTGATTTTTTTTTTTTTTTCATCTTACTGTCCAAACCTACGCATTTTTGTTTCTTAAATTTCATTGGTTCATAAAAAAGCCGTCTTAATTTTCATTGGTGCATAATGCCCGATTTCTACGAAAGGGTGCTAATTTAGCCACCTCCACTTAAATAGCGATAGTTTATTGGCTGATTTTCGCCATGCCATGTGATCGTCCATAAAACGTTTTAAAAATGGCAGCGAAAGAACGTGTGTAGGTTGCTAAAAGTTTCTTTGATGGATATATGGCTTTAAAAGAAGTTAATACACCTTATAATTTTATTATAAAGAATTGCATTACTGTTGGGAACTTATCATGTTCACAAAATTAAATTACAGTGTGGTTATTCTGTTTTTTGAAAGAAGTTTTCTTAAAGTTTAAAATATGAAAACAGTGCCAATACATGGTGTGTGGAAGAAAAGGTATTTCTTGTTTTATTTTTGCTCCAAGCCTTTTTAAATATGAAAGACCTTCGTGTATTTTGTATGTGTATGCATGTTTGAAGTCAATTTTTAGAAGCTTTTGGATTTTTAAAGCTCAGCTTAGCTTCCTTTCAGCTTCTCCCCAACATCACCAACATAATGCACTTTATACAGCTATTTATACTATATTTAGTAGCAATTTTTGGATGTATTCTGGCTATATCAGCTTATCTCTTTTCTCCCTGCGTATGTTGTATTTTTTTAACTTTTAGATTAGATATGAGCTTTAATTTCTAAGTAATTATTATTGTGATATTTATATTTTTCATTCTGAGGAGATCAATATAGAAACTTTATATATTAGTTTGTGCTGCCCAAACGATATGTTGGTTACCGCCAGTATACACAATCTTTTTATAGGATTCGTTACATTTAATGTGGTTAAATTAAAGTTTCGTATTGTGTCGATGCACTTTTTTGGAGTACGTGGGTGGCAAATATCCAGTAACAATCATTCAGCTTATTCGTACAAAAAAACAGATCTTCATAAATGATCTCCGCGATAGCATAAAGAAAAGCCCCTTTTTTATGTTATGGTAGGCTGACTTTCTTGACGAACATTGTCAGTCGCATCAATATTTTTGTTTATTTAATGCTGATGCTTCTCGAGCTGAATGATGTGACTGTCTTAGCTTTGCAGGACTAGTGTGCTAGTGTTGCATTTTTGTGGCATTTTCAGCAGCAAAGCTTGCAGAAATCCATCTGCCCGGTAGGGCATCTTGTTTTTCATCTTACTGTCCAAACCTAGCGATTTTTTCCGCCGTCTCAATCTTCATTGGTGCATAAAGCGCCACTATTACAAAAGGGTGCTAATAAACTTTAATAGCGCTTAGTTTATTGGCTTGATTATTTCCGCCATGTGATCATCCGAGTATTTTTCGACTTTACATTTGCACGCCGTTCGCATAATGGTATACCACAGCGTGACCGAAGAAACCTTAAATTTCCAAAAGTAAGAAGATTTGCACTTCCAAAACCGAAAGTAAAGGGTAGAAATTTATAATTATCTTGCAATGATTCTACTACGTTCATTCTTTTCTAAAAACAAGTTCTCAATGTTTTGTGAAAACAGTGTGTGCAGCTTTTATGTTTTGTAAAATGTCTGCGATTCTTTTAAGCCTTTCTAGATGGATGCAAAATACTGTTTGTTTCATGTGTGGGCTGTAGTGCTTTTTAAGCTCTGGATACATACAGCTCAGCTCAGTTTCCTCTTCAGCTCCAACAACATACAAGGAATGTCTTGTTACCCTCTGTCTGTGGCTGTGCATCTCATTTTATGTTTTAGCCTATTTTAGCCTATATTATATACTTGTATAGTTCTTGGCTGTATTATCAATTACTGAATTAGGAATGGGGACTTACTATTTACGATAGCAAATTGAAACTTACCTTGATTGTCTGTAAATTCTAAATACTGCACATCTTTTAACGCAAATTTCTGTTTTCAGTTATAGTTTAGGTCATATTTTTCATAATCCTAATCTTTGTTTACTTTTTGTGTTTGGGAAGTCTTTTCGTAATTAGGAAGATTGACCGTACATACGTAATCGCTGTGATATCTGAAAGCATATGAATTTGATGTTATTTTGTTCATTAAGTTTATTAGAAGTTAATGTAAGGTTCGTATTGTGTCAGTTATGCTTTCATGATGCCCTGGCGTGTATACGTAATTAAAAATTTATTGTTTTTTAAGTTTCTGAATAAATTTTTATAATCTTTTCATGAAATTTAGTTCTGGTAATGCATGCTTTTAAATTAAAAAGATGGCAATGACATATTGTTACTCAAATTAAAGCACAAATTTCTGTTTTCAGTTATGTATGTTGATTTTGTATGTATATAGATGTATTTTGTATCATTAAAATCTATGCTTTCCTTTTTCTCCTTCTGAATTAGACAAGACATATTAAATTCATAACATTTATATACAATGACTTACGTGCATACTCATTGTCTTATCTGAATTGATCACTGAATCCTTAATATCATTTCGTACCAACAAAATAAAGAACATGTCATTCAGATAAAGTTTTGCATAGTGACAACATAGTTAATAGAAGAGAGATGGTTAGGAGACTTTGTTTAATTTAATAAAAGCCTATTGAATTATGTTTTTGTATGATTTATTTGAATAGAATTAATCGTGAACCTGCACATGTAAAATTTCATAGCAATGAAATGAGTATAAAAATAAAATCTTACTAACCAAAAAACAACATTTCTCCTTCATGGAATCCTAGTATACGAAAAATATATGGACTTTGAAATACTACAAACATGAATAATTGCGTAATCTGTTTTTCTTTAAATATTAAGCGTACATAATATGATGAAACAGGAACTTTAAAATACAATAGTTATGAAAGAGAAAAAAATAAAATTAAATCTATAATTTTATTTTTTCAATGGATTTGTTTATTTCCTGGAAAATTGTATGTTGGAAAGAAGCTGAACCAAACGATCTTCCAACTCTCAACATGCCCATAAAATCATTCATGAAAACTAAAGCACTTAGATATGAGAGAAAAAAACAACAAAAAAACAACAAAAACAAATATATGCTATGAAAGTATTGACGATGTAATTAATAAAATCTCTAGTTTACAATGCTCAGCAAACTGGCAAATTAGCTTGAATGGAGATAAAACCATACTATTTAAATTAAGCCTGGACACACTAATTCCAAAGTACCAAATAACAATTATTGTTTGGTTACACTCAAAAGGTGTTATGGTTGGTTCTCACTTGCTTCAGTGTAGCATGATGAGTGTTTTGGGATGACATGCTGCAAAAGTTTAGAATTGAAAACTGCTGTTTTGACACCTGTGCAAATTCTGAAACTTTCAATCAAATCAATTAAATGTTCGATGGAAATTTTTCTTACTGATCATCTTGCCATCTTATAGATAACATGATTTTCAGGTAGAAACCATTCAAACACTTGGATTGTATATGCTAAACTGTTGATAGCTAAACTTTTGCAGCATGCCATCCCCAAGCACTCATCCTGCTACACATTTGAGTGTAACCTAACCACACGTACACATGTTTGTGACATTTCATTAAACCAGATAGCCAAGTTGTTGTTGTGAAATGAATGCATCACCCTTCAGAACCAAAGTCCTTCATAGTAGGTCCAAGAAGAATCTATAACCTGCTAAACTCCAATATCTTTCACTTCACCAGCACGCATCAAACTATCTTTGCAACAACAACGACTCAAATGCAATCAGCTTCAAAAACAACTTCAGGACGATATGAGTCAGAAATAATAAAGATCCAGCATTGTTATTGATCATGAACTGAGTGATGATCTTCCAATATCATGTCAAATCATGCCATTTGTGAAGTTATTTTGGCAACAGCAACAAAAACTCTTTCAACGCTCTGCAAATGGTGCTCACTACCACTCAATGATTATTCGATATTGTTATCATTAGACACGAAATCACCATCAACCTATGAAGAGTTGAGAAATAGCAATATATACTCAGATTACCAAGTCTCAGAACTCTCAGAGAATACAAAAACTTATAAAACCAGAGCCAGGATTTAGAAAGAAAGTAATTGATGCCTTAAAGCAAACTACAAGTAATTACTGTGATGTGCAAAGGTACAGTGTTCTCCTGGAATTAGTTTCTGTGTCAGTTTTCAGCAATCTGGTGGAAAATTTCCTTCACATGCTTGAATCAGCACCAGCAGGTTGTTTTGCATATTGCATTCCTTCAATACCCTGTCACATAATTTCATTAAGAGAAGGGTAGTAGCATGTGCAGCTATATTCTTATCATGATAATAGCCATATTTAAATATATATATGGAATATATGTCACTGATGAATAAAGTTTTTCATAATCACCCTTGTTAAACATGTTCACTCTCTGTTTATTATTTTTTTAAGAATTTCATTGTTTGTATTTAAATTATGGTAGACACTAGTCACATTTTGAGGATACAAGTCACTTTTGGCTAAAATTTGTATTGTTTCTTGCATCATGCTCTTAATTTTAAGCAAAGAGAACATGACTTTTCTGGACATGTCTAGCAAGTCCAACTTTACTTTTGCATTTCTTGTTACACAAGTCACACTGGAATTCACCCATTTGCATCTTAAAAAAATAGTTAGTTCGTGTACGTGGAATGCGAAATATCAAAAGAGAGCCTCTTTCGGATCTACTCTTACTTAATCAAGTGAAAAGAATACGAAAAAAAGGACATAAGATGTAAACAGAAACAGTCACAAAATCACGATATTTGCGGCTTTTTTCGTGAAAAACTACTTGCTACTTACATCATCAGAAAAGGAATCACTACTTTCATGAAATTTGATATCAAATACTCCCACAATTTCATCTAATTCACCATCAAAATAATTGTTTTCCCCTTGCGCTTCCATATTGGAAAAACACTTGTGCAGGTTCACGTCACGTGACAAGCAGTTTCAGCTTCGATATTGAAAGCCTTTGATTTCGCCGACATGCCGAACCATCTCTTCTATTAACTATGGTGACAATTATGTTTTTTCCAGATTTTTGGGGAGTACATGATCAGAAATTTAATAAATAGATATTGCGGATTAAACTTTTCTTAAATTTCAAGAATGTCATAGTCTTTCTTTTTTCATACTTCAGCTGATTTTGCAGAAATCCTTATGCCTGCAAGGGCATCTTGTTTTTTTTTTTTTCATCTTACTGTCCAAACCTAGTCATATTTTTTTCTCCAATTTGATTGGTTCATAAAAAAGCCGTCTCAATCGTGATTGGTACATAATGCCCGATTTCTACGAAAGGGTGCTAATATAGCCACCCTAACTTCAATAGCGATAGTTTATTGGCTGATTTTCGCCATGCCATGTGATCGTCCACAAAACGTTTTAAAAATGGCAGCGAAAGAACGTGTGTAGTTTGCTAAAAGTTTCTTTGATGGAAATATGGCTTTAAAAGAAGTTAATACAGCTTATAATTTTATATAAAGAATTGCATTACTGTTGGGAACTTATCATGTTCACAAAATTAAATTACAGTGTGGTTATTCTGTTTTTTGAAAGAAGTTTTCTTGAAGTTTAAAATATGAAAACAGTGCCAATACGTGGTGTGTGGAAGAAAAGGTATTTCTTGTTTTATTTTTGCTCCAAGCCTTTTTAAATATGAAAGACCTTCGTGTATTTTGTATGTGTATGCATGTTTGAAGTCAATTTTTAGAAGCTTTTGGATTTTTAAAGCTCAGCTTAGCTTCCTTTCAGCTCCTCCCCAACATCACCAACATATGCACTTTATACAGCTATTTATACTATATTTAATAGCAATTTTTGGATGTATTCTGGCTATATCAGCTTATCTCTTTTCTCCCTACGTATGTTGTATTTTTTTAACTTTTATATTAGATATGAGCTTTAATTTCTAAGTAATTATTATTGTGATATTTATATTTTTCATTCTGAGGAGATCAATATAGAAACTTTATATATTAGTTTGTGCTGCCCAAACGATATGTTGGTTACCGCCAGTATACACAATCTTTTTATAGGATTCGTTATATTTAATGTGGTTAAATTAAAGTTTCGTATTGTGTCGATGCACTTTTTTGGAGTACGTGGGTGGCAAATATCCAGTAACAATCATTCAGCTTATTCGTACAAAAAAACAGATCTTCATAAATGATCTCCGCGATAGCATAAAGAAAAGCCCCTTTTTTATGTTATGGTAGGCTGACTTTCTTGACGAACATTGTCAGTCGCATCAATATTTTTGTTTATTTAATGCTGATGCTTCTCGAGCTGAATGATGTGACTGTCTTAGTTTTGCAGGACTAGTGTGCTAGTGTTGCATTTTTGTGGCATTTTCAGCAGCAAAGCTTGCAGAAATCCTTCTGCCCGGTAGGGCATCTTGTTCATATTACTTTTGTGTTGTTTTCGTAAAGGTAACGACAAGGATTTTGAAGCACAGCTGAAATCTGAAATTTTATCAACCATGCATTTTATTTTTGCATTTTATTTTTGTATGACGTTTTAGCTCTTTTAAATCTTTGCTACTTTTTATTTTGAATCAAAGCTCGAACCGCTTGAAATGATTTCTACTAATGGATTTTTCTCTTTAATTTTTTTTTCGAAGAAGTTTTTTTTTCATTTGGCTCTTACCTAACAAAATCTTATTTTGATTATAAGATGCGTATCCATGGTTGCAGTTCACATATTTCTTTTGTAGCAATACTTACTGATATTACTTGTTAAGCCTTATTTACACGTTTTAAAAAGTATATTAGTATTTAGTGTGAGTTAAGCCTAAGAGATAACAAAAAGTAACAAAGTTTTATGCAGATTTTCAGCTGCGTACGTACATCTATTTGGTTTGCATATTCCCAGTTAGTGTAGGTTACACTACTCATTAAATAATTCGTTGTCTTGTCAAACTTAAGTATTTACACTTAAATATGTGATTTTCTTCACTGCATACAGACACTTTGATCACGATTTGTATTTGAAATATTGTGTATCCCTTGCCATACATTAAAGAATGGCTTTGAAATATTCGAAGTATGCCACTAATCAGACCCCCAAATCAACCAAAAATTATTTTTACGAAAATCCTTACATTACAAAATGTTTGAGTGGAAAGTATTCTTTTTTAATGTATAGCTTGCTGTGTATACAAATTGGAAAGCTTGAGCGCGGGGGAATTTTTAGCTAAAGGTGCATGCTAGTTTTAATACTTAGACTAGTATTAAAATATCGTTTGACAATTTTCTTTTCTTCTTTTGTAAACCTGTAAACAAATTTCATTGTATATTGTTGTTAAAGCTTATTTCACATGCACGTAATTTTTCAACGTAAGCCTTACGTAAATTACGTGGTTCATTCATTCTCTTACGCTTACGTAAAATCTGACGCACATGTGACGCTTCTTTTCCTTACGTCAAGTTTTTACATAAGCCTTTACGACGTCCCGTAAGAGCCTTACGACGATTTCCTTGCGATGAAAAAATTTTGATCGCAAAGGACTGCCCGTAAGCCGTCCGTAAGACCAGGAAGAAAAAAAGAAGAAAAAATATTGCCCAATAGCATTCGAATGACGTTTTTCGAATATAAAACGTTCGAAAATTACATTCCGAAGCTATTTTTGTTTTTTTAAAAAAAAACAAGCTCATTCAAATTCAAGATGGTGGCTGACGAAGAGCTTTCGATAGCTGTTGAACAATTTGACGTTCTCTATGACAAAAGTCATCCAGACTTCCATAGAAAGGATATCAAGAACAACGCTTGGAAAGCTGTTGCTGAAAAGCTTGGTTTAGAAGATGGTAAGTTTATAAAAAGCATCAATTCCCAATTGACAACTTTAAATATTTCAGTGAAGATTTTGGTCGTTTGTGTTGTATTCGGGTCAGCAGGAGTAATCCTTTTTAATTTTATATATAATATCTTTTTAAAGAGGAGAGGCGGAGAAAGAATTTGTGAAGCTGAGAGACCGTTATGCTTGTTGCAAGAAAGCCCTGGCGTCGACAAATAAATCTGGAACATCATCCAAGGCTGTGAAAAATGTGAGAGAAAAATTGAAAAACTTTGCCTTTTTGGCTTGGTTGGATGACTTTTGCTTTTTGTCGACGTCGACGACGCCTTCTCAAAATTATGATTGCTACTGCAAGCATGTGATGTTTGTTTAGTGCTGCCATCTTTGAAAATGATTTCAAAAAAAATTCTCTTGCTGCTTATTGTTTACGTATGAATGAATGAAACTTTCGTACATGTGACCGTCGCATCTCTCAACCTGCTTTACGTAGTTTTTACGTAAGCCTATTACGTAGTTTTCAACGTAAACGTAACGTAAGACGTTACGTAAAAAAATTACGTGCATGTGAAATAAGCTTAAGTAGTTACGAAAAGCTGTGTTCTGTTGAATTACATTGTTTGCCGTGATATTACTGTATAAAGGATGTCAAGCTTCTGCAACAATGAAGATCATACGTTTGTTATGATGAATTTATCTTACACATTGATGCAGTTGTTGATATTCAGTTGTTCAAGGGGAAATATTAGTTGCATTTAGGTCTTACAATTTTTAGCTTTATCCATAATAACTTTTCATAACTCATAACTTTTTTAACGACTCAGCAAAAACTATAAGAGAAACCATATCATATGACCATGGATATCTTCATTTCATAATAAGTTTGAAATAAGTTTTTTTGTGGTATTAAATTGAATTCTATCCTGATTAGTATGGACAGCATTTTTATCTGCCTATCAGGTTGATGGTAGTTATACCACTTTTCTTATGGTTATCAATGTACACACAATAATTGATAAAAGTATCGCAACTTTGGGGAAATATATAGTTGCATATTTGCGAATCTTGTTTTTTCTCAACAAGTTATGAATTCTGATATGACTATGAAATCCCTTAAAGGTTTGTCTTGTCTAGATCACAATTTGATAGAGATATTGTTTATGCAAGGCAGCATCAACATGATGAAAGGCAACAACAACCCCTTCCTGATGACCCTCAACAACGTCGTCGAATTAGAAATGCTGAACGAAAAAGGAGATACCGTGCAAATCGGAGTGCAATTCGTTCTCAATTGAGAAGGGAGAGGGATGCCCAAAATCAAAGAAAGCGACGGGCTAATGAACAACCTCGGCTAGTTGCTGCTAGACGTGCAGCTGATGCTCAACAGACTAACGTCTTTACGTTTATCGCTAACTAGCTTTTTCATACATTGCTTGCTACGTGTAGCAATGTCACATGAAAGGCTCTTTCGATACGACATCTTGGCCACGTGGGAACTGTGCTTCTGGTTACGTGAAACAACTTCTTGCTCTTATTGGTTAAGTCGTTCGTCACTCTCCGTCTCCACAATTTGTCGATACCTTGTTGGATTCGCAATCGCAATTGCAAGTAGGATTCAACAACGGTCGGACTAGCGTGATGTAATAATCCAGAAACTCCAATGTCTCGTTGTCCACGATTACAGTGTCAAATAGATATCGTTCGGAAGTTTTAAACTACTTTTGGTCGTTTCGATGGTTAGATATTGATATTTCATTGCTCGGGAGCACTTGACACGAATGAACAAACAGGTAGCCATTAATCTCGTTGCCAAAGCCAATTGACATACCGACGGCCTTTTGTCACTCTTGCACTTCTGCAAGTCGTCTCTAAAACATGACATGTGATACGGTACGACGTTTTCCATCTGTTCCGTTGTTTCCCCGCTATTCATTGCAATAAGCGTCTCTAAATCACGGCTATGAGAATACTCCAGCCTCTTTGTCTTTCCGATATTTACTTTACCACATCGTATATATAAAGTAACGCCGGATACACCGTTGACCTTTCAAAAGTCCAATATGTCTGATATTGATTTCAAATAGTTTAAGGAGGCCAAATAACCTAATTTCCAATCTTCTTTCAGCTTTTTTAGAAATTTCATGATGACGGACTGTGTACCAGACAACAGTCAATGAATTCCTCAGTTAAAACCGATTCCGATTCCAGGTCGTCAAGACTGGCCATTAAAAACTTCATGCTTCGCTGAGCACTCCTTTTCGGGTTTCCCACCTCCACAAGGCGTACGCAGCCAGTTCAAAGCCTTCTTTCCGATACCGTCGTTAATAGAAAAAGAAAATTTGTGTGCCGTACACACCTTCTTTCTGATTGGCTGATGTGCTTCGACTTCTTCCCTTTTGATGTCTGGAGCTTCGTCGAAATAGTAATACCAACAACGTTTGGCGTGGATGTGCTTGCGTAGCCGTCGACTACTCTTAAAACCAACGTGTAGGCAGTTTCTCATAGGACAGATGTAAACATTTCGATTCATTCCAACCCAGTTTACAATAAGTGTTCTCTTTGACATTTTTAAAACTAACCACAAAAAACAGTTACCTAAAACATTAGGTAAAGATTTGTACGACGTTGAAAAACCGAATGGTTCTTTTAACGCGAAAGACATCTTTATACGATTGCGCGCTACACAGGATAGTGATTTAGGGGCTGATTACATGATCCCGGTTAGCCGGGATGAAATTTTATCCCACCTTGCCGAGGTCTTGGCTTTCCTGGTCAAATATTCATAAATTTCCCATTGCGATTACATGATAATCACGTCTCTTTGGATTGCAGTCAATGACGCAGCAATGACGTCTTCATTGTTGCGCATGTCACAAGAGTACCTTCAAATTGACTCAGCATAGCGTAGAAATCAACACATATAATGTGGAAGCCCGTCTTATTCAAAGGAAGCCCGTGAGAAGCCCGTGGTTTTATGAAGGGTGTAAACCTGTAAGGCCAAGAAGCCCGTCCTTTTGACAGAATTTAAACCTTAGTTGCAGCCTGTTTCCATTTGAATGTTGTGTCCAGGCTGTGATCGATGTTAGTATTTCTTCAAAAAGGACGGGCTTCTGGGCTTCTGGTCAAATTCTTGTAAAAAGGACGGGCTCCCCACGGACTTCGGCGGGCTTCCATTCCAATGTTTATTTTCTTCAAAGGTTATGTTAGCACTACGTCATCGGTCACTTAAACTGTCATTTTGGAACTTTGTGTCGCCAGGAAACCATTAGCAATGTTAGCCTCGATCTGAAGACGAGCCTCTCTTTCATTACATGTCGGTCACGTTTCTTTGGATTGCATGTTTGAAGTCGTTAGTAGCCGTGGGAATAAAAGTCCACTTTGTTATTATATTTGTTATGTGGAATGGGTTTTTTCAGGCAGACGAAATTATCGCTTTGTCACCTATTTCCTTTTCATTACTGTTAAAGCATCATGAATTACGATGAGTATTACGTTAATTACGTGTTTTGTTACGCTCTGTGGGCACTTTTGATTTTTGTAGTTTTTATTGTTAAACACCGTTGCTTTATTACTTTGGATGGAATAAGTAGGTTTCCTGTAGAATTCGCCAGAACTAAGAAACAATAGACCTTTCCCGATGCCTGTTTAAACACCGTGTTATAGCCTAGCCTCTAAGTTTCGCTTCCTTTTCAAACTCTTAATTACTTCTAATTATTCCACTGGGGAACCGAAAGAACGAGTAACTATTACTTACTGACAGCATTATGAAATTAGTATAATGAAAAACATAGAAAAGGCGAAACTTGATAACTAAGTATTAACTCGACATTAAAACAGAATTTCGGGAAAGGTGTACTGACCGATTTAGAGAGGTCTCCGCTAAGGGAGGTTGAAATGCACAATTCTCGAGACGCCAACGGAAAATTACCATTAAGTAATGTTCAGACGAAGCTTTTGTTTTGATAGGATGCAACAACAATGAACAGAGATTTTTAATGAAAGGCAGTCTTTGATCCCCCAATATCATTGAAGTATTGCTCGAAAGCCGCTAATACAACAGTGGTAACAGGACAATCACTTTAAAATTCATCTGAAGTCTTGTCAAATTAGCAGCCTTATGCCACGTCTTACTAACGATCTCAACCTTGGACCGTTTACAGTTACCGTATTTACTGGAACAAGACCGCCCCTCCGTTTGATGAAAACTATTTCATGAGCCTCCCTCAGATGAGTGTCCCTCTTAAAACTCAAAAGGGGCACTCGTTTGAACGAAGGATCAACAACAGATTATCAACCTGTATATTATTGACACTACGTTTCTTACGAAACATTTAGGAATATAGATATATGACAAGCAGATGTGATAAACAACAGTTTTCGCATTATTTTGTTCTTGAAAAATCAGAATTCCAAATGACGTTTCGTCAACTGCGTTAATAATGTACGCTGAGTTTGTATAATAACAATTGCACAATGTTAGAATTCCCAACATAGACATAAATGTATAAGGCCCAAATGATGTCAAGCCAAAAGGCACTACAAAACCATAATTCTTGCTTGGGTCTGAAGCATTCACTTTTTATTATCCTTTAATAGATTGTGTTTAAGTCTCTTCTTCTTGGTCATCTTCCTCGCCAAACGAAAGTAACTTTTTGTTGTGTACCTTTTTCATATTACTTTTCTTTTTCTTCTTTTCGACTTTAGCTGGCTTTTTGTATAAAACTTTGGAATTATCGGCATCGTCATCTTAACATAATAAAAAGATATTGTCAATTTGCATGTTCACATCTATCTAGAAGTTAAATATTGGCAGAGCACAACATAAATATTTAGAGCATTTTTAGAGCAGATTAACCCTCCACGGCCTTCTCTAGTTTATCAATCTTTTGGCTAAGATCACAGAATGTCAACATTCAAAATATACAAATACAAATATGTACAAAGATGTTTTTATTTAATGACATTCGCACACAATGTACCTTTCCAATTGCAGCGCAAAGTTATCGAATCGAGTGGGACTTGAACACACGACCTCTCGCTTGCCGGGCGATTGCTCTAACCACTAAGCTATACCCCTTGCGATCACACTAGTTTGTAGCAAACGAGGGGAGCGGAACCGCTCAATTGGACCTGAATGTTTACGAATCAGTGGAATCTCATTGGATAGACAGAGGTGATTCGAGTTCCAACCAACTCGTTAACTTTGATGCAACTAGGAAGGTGTAGTACATTGGGGAGAGGGGAGAGGCGTACACCTCCAACAGGGCCCCGGTTTCAGACGACAAGCGTTCATCTTCAGTCAGCTAACTACAAAGATGTAAAATCCATTAATATCAGAAATAGCGATGAGAAATTTTAGCTATTCGATTATTACATTATGTACCTTATTCGGATTAATTTTGGCGTCGCTTAAATTTGGCGATGGACCAAATCCACATTTTTTAAGTGGATTTATTTTGGCGATGGCAAAATTTTGAAAAATTTGGCGTGGATTTAATTTGGCAACGGCCGTTTTTTACAAAGTTAGCTGGATTTAATTTGGCGTAATCGTTTCTATTTCCCTATCTTGTTTGATTTTTTATACAATTATAAAAGCACTATTACACAGCAGGAGAATATACATGAAGAATTTGGCAAAATCTATTTCTAAAGAAAACCCGATTTGAATCTGTTCGAAATTATAATGAATTCGTAACAATAGGTAATCACGTGTTTCTATACGCACATATTTTTAAAGGGACGTACAAAACGAGACAAGAATTTTTTCCCCGTGTTTCTATTGTGTTGTGGAATGTAAACAGATTTTTAAAGGGTCGCGCGAAACGAGACGTGAATTTATTTCCAAGAAAATTGTTTCGTGTTTCTATGTGCGCATGACATTGGGTACAGCTTCGATATGTTTGCAACAAAAGTTTGTGTGTCTCCTAATGACGACGAGATTGTAGGTCATGTGTGTGTCTTCTAATGACGACAAGATTGTCGGACATTTGCCTATGGAAATCTCCCGTATAACAAAGTTTCTCATTGGCGGAGGTGCAGACGTGTCTGCAAAACTAACGAGCACCGATTACAGGAGATCACCCCTTGTTCAAGGAGGACTAGAAATCCCTTCCTTGGTAACTGCGACAATGGCTGGGGCTGTTGTGAATCAATTACTTATGGAAAGATATAAACAATTAGTACTGGAAAAATACGTCGAGCCTAAAAGACGAAGAGATTATTCGTACATTTTTACGGATTGAAAATGAAGGTGTTAACGAAGCACCAGTTCAAGTCCCGAAAAAGAAAAAGAAGAACGAGAAGAAGTCACCTACGGTAACGCATGATCATCAGGATATACGAAAGTTTTTTACGAAAGATGAGGATTTAATTATGCAATGGAAGAAAAAAATTAAATTTGGCGTGGATTAAATTTGGCGATTTTGGAGCAAAATCGCCAATTTCGCCAAATTTAATCCACGCCAAAATTAATCCGAATAAGATATATCAAATGCAAGGTCTTGTAATTGGGCACAAAAATACAAAGAATTGAAAAAACTGTAAAAGTGTGTCAAAGCGCACTTACAACAAAGTACACATCAATGGGTCATGGAAGAAGTAAAGAAACACATACAAAGTGGAATAAAGCCAGAAGAAGTAAAATTTGATTTGAAATTGAGCATTTTAAAGCCACCTCATGCTAAGTGGATTATATCTTTCTACAACTACATGCAAAACCAGAAGTCCATGTGTCACAAAAGGTTGGGATTGTGCCGGAATAATCAACTTTTTCAAATTTGATGCGACACTTGAAAATGAAAACCCCTTCATGGAATTGGAAATAGTCGTTGAATAATGTTAATTCTATGAGAATTAATAATATTTATGTAATAAGGAAAGGAATTCTCCTCCCTCTCCCTTTTATGCCTTTGTCATTGTTTAATCTACTGCTTTTTATGTTCCAAAAAGTGCGTGAATTTAAGTCCACGCGAATATATCTAATTGGGGTGCACAAATTTAAGATGTGCGAAAATGAATACTGCGCGAATTTAAATACGCTCAAGGTACTTTTCAGAAATGACGAAAAAAAGGGGGGAAAATGGCTAGATCATTTCTTCTAGTTAAGTTGATTAGTTTCCATCTTGCAGTAACGAGTTCTGAACCAGTGCAATATCCGGATTTGTGTTTGCAGTCCTTAACCTGCCACTACTTTCCTTGTTTAAGTTAAAGCTTAAGATATAATACTTCTTTAGGGAATAGAAGAGTTTTTTGCGAATTCTCATTTTTACAAGGAGAAAGTTAATGATTTGTATAATCAAGTCATACACCCAGTATACAGCATATATAATACAATATATATTTTACGTTTTTTGAGAAATGCATTTACCAAAATGATTACAGAAGGAACATGGTATAGATTTGGTGCAATTCACTCATTATAATCAGCTGATATAAAAAGATATGTAAATCTTACCATCATCTGAGTGCCCTCTTTTCAAATTACTTTTGTCAACTGTCAATTCTGTACCATAAGTACTTTTGACAAATTCTTTTGCTTCTGCAGTATTTACACCATCTGCAAGCGAGATTATAGGTGCTTCATCAGTAAAATGTTTATCTTTTGCTGACTCATCAAGCTGCTGAGTATTGCATTTGGAATTTATGTCTGGACTGTCTTTTTGGTTAGTCCTGGCTTTGAAGTCGCGAATAAACTTTGGTACATCCTGCTTTTTAAACTGTATATCATCTTTCCCTAGTTAAAAGGCAGAATATGAATAAATAAGTTGGTGATTAACTACTCCCAGCAGCAGCACACAGCATTATACATCGTAAATATGTTGCTACCATTGCACTTTCATACCCCCTTAATTCATTTATCGCAGAATTTCACTTCATTACCTGAACCTGGGTCTCAGAATCAACAGGTTAGGATCAGGGTTAGGTTTAGATATCAATATTAATTCTGCATCGGAATCATGAATAAGCACTGTCAATATGTTTTGTTTGGTCATGTTTAAAGTTCACCAAAACCTGATGAAATTAAGACATACTAAAGCGCTTTTTCGCTGTGTTCATTTTTTAAGAAAGTGACCGATATATACATTTGAAGCCACAATGTAAGAACAAAAAGAGCTCTGAGGTGGAAATCTAGCAATAATTCAAGCTAAATAACTGATCTAAAAAGGTTTTTTTTATTTCTTTCGTAAAAATGAACAGAATTTGAGTTATGATGTTAACTTTGATAAAAAATATAGGAGCTGTAAAAAAAAGTGAAAATATCTTCAA
Source organism: Turritopsis dohrnii (assembly GCA_027922465.2). Lineage (NCBI taxonomy): Eukaryota > Metazoa > Cnidaria > Hydrozoa > Anthoathecata > Oceaniidae > Turritopsis > Turritopsis dohrnii. Next base: position 351,230 of record BQMF02000138.1, on the reverse strand, counting down.
AAATACTTTAAGGAAAAAAGAAAAAAAGCGTTTTTAAATTGACATCTTATGATTTGAAAACACCAAGTATAAGTGTAGCTTCAGCCGTTTTGACGATGAAGCTTCAAATATAAAATACACCCCCCCTTTTTTATTGGTCTCTCAAAAAAAACCTGAAATTATTATTGTTTTAAAATAATTTTGATATTTTATGATAGAGCAGATTCATGGTTTTCTAAATATATATATTTTGATACTGAAACAACAACTTTTACACTGAAATTATGGATATAATAAAAAATCACATGCTTTTTCCCTTACTCATCCTTAAAGATGATGATGGAGTAAAATTTATTCTTGCTGGCATATAAATGCTATATTCAAGTGGAATCACCAGTAGTATTGCCCTACCTACAGCTTCACAAGTTATTCAGTATTATAGTTAATCACACAACCCACAGCACAGATGATAGACAGACATTAATAGCAAACAACAAAAGCAAAGAAAAGCACTCTGTCTGTATCCTTGTGTTAAACCTTAATAAGTATAATTACATATATTCTTTAATTTCTTCACATACAAACATAAACATATATAGATATAAATCATAATGAATATCATATATGATTGATGAATAGATAGAAATTAGGTTTCAAATTTGAGAAACGCATAGATACACACACCTCGTCCTGCCATCTTTATTATTATGTTTCGTGCAAGTGTGTTTCCGATGTCAATCGGATATAAAAAAACGAGCTGCTGGATTTCGGTAAGAATTTCTTCCGAAATAACACCACACAACAAATAATAATGTTTGTTGTTTACGATGGCCCTGAAGGCTCATTCATGAGCACAAAAACATGTGCTACGCATAAACGTTTTTGTGCTACGCATAGAATGTTTTTGTGTTACGCTTAGATTTTTGTGCTAAGCATGATATTTTATGCTACCGCAAAGTTTTCAGTTAGACTAGACATAAATGTTTGTACTGCGGCGCATGCATATATTTTTGCGTTACGCATTCATATGTTTTCTGTGTAAACTGCATATGAAGTGTTACTTAAGTGTTATTTTTTTTTTCTATTTTGACCTCATTTCATTCTGGTCTGTAATTGTTGACGACTTCGTGCATTCTCTCTTATCCGATAGATGATGGCATTATGTACATAATGACGGTAAGTGGATCACACATGGTCTTGCCTTGTTAAAGTCAAAAGAAAAGACTCTAGATCTCATTTGAGCATGCCTTAGTTCAATTACTTATAGAAACTGTTGGCTACTGTTGTTTATTTCCAAATTCAACTATATATAATAAGCATGTGTCGAATTTTACTTGTGTGAAAACTGTGACCTGTTAAAACACTGCATTGTGGTCGCGTTATCGTGTCTAACCTCGCTCTTAATATTCTAACTTCTAATTATTGAAATAAGAATTGGGACTACTCCCAGACTATTATTGTTAGGTTACAAAGTAATGAAAGCAGTAGTGAAACAATGAATTGCACTGTTCAGAGAGAGTTTAAACAGAAATTCGGGGAAAACGTGTTAGTGATTGCAACCAACCTCGAACCCAGGGTCTCTTGCCTTTTCGATATACGGATAGCGGCAAAGAAGACCCTGGCGAACGCTACTGAATTAACAAATTCTATTGGCTGAAAATATTACAACGACCGCAGTATTTTCGAGCAAAAAGAAGAAATCATCCGAGTTACTGCTGAGGAAGATAAGAATTAGAGTCTGAAAATTTAATTATTCAAAATAACATTATTTTAGCTATCATTTCATTTCACAAAGCACTGGTATGGTAGCATAATGTATTTACAATGAGAAAGGCTAACAACAAAAAGTTCTTAAAATAATTAACAAGTGAACAAGATAAATTTTCATGCTCTTTTGACTGATAAAACAACGGAATAGTGATGAATTATGACAGTCTTTTTTAGAAGAATATAGTTTCTAAGAACTTTAATTGTAGGCTCACACACATGTGCTAAAATTTAAGAGCATATTCAGAGATATGAGGATGAGCATCTTCAATCATTTCAGGGAGGAAAAAAAATTTTTTTTGACACGATTTTTGAATATTATCAACAATAAAACTACAGAAATCACAAATACATACAAAGACATAGCTGAAACATTATTTTGTTGATCGCAGATTGACCTATATTTCCATATTTAAATATCATAGAATCATGAAATTTATGTAGCTAATTTCCATTCACTCAGATTCCTTATTAGAATTTAGTGGCTTCAGTTGATGAATATAAATCACAACGTTTCTGAAGCAAAATTGTTCAATATGTGGGTCTAAACAAAGCGTTGCAATCCAGAAATAGAATCAAAAACTAAAACAAGCATGTGCACATACATAGAATGAAAATGTAATCTAATTTTTACTTTACGGTATATGACAATTTGTAGAATTTTCATAACAAGGTATACATTGACTTAAGAATTCTATATCTTAAGCTGTATATCGTTTAGCAAAATACATAACAGGATAAAGGTAAACTTTACACTTAACAACAATATAGCGTTTCCTCAAAACTAAACCATCTGCCATTATGGATTCAAGATCCCATGTCATGACTCATGACATGGGATCTTGAATCCTGACTTAAAACTATATACAACATGTGGTTATAAAAATCCTGCAAAGTGTCATGTATTAAGTACCTTCAGAGAGAGAAGAATGGGCTGACAAGAATGACTGGGACGATTTAAGGGAAGATAATTTAAAAAGCAATTTCCCTGAAATTTGAAATATCGGTATTCATTACAGAATACCATCCTGTTTTCGATCATATAGTAACCTTGAAACTAACACAAGAAATTTCACTCAACATATGTGACGTTCCAGGGGATTTTGATAACAAATGATAAAACGTTTTTCAAAAAACGTTAAAAACGTTGTTAAAACAATAGAAAAAACGTTAGAAAACGTTTTGATAAAAACGATAAAATGTTTTTACCAAAACTTAAAAACGTTTCAAGAATTCGAAAGAGAAACCGTTTAAACATTTCTTAAAACGTTTTATGTATTAACATTAAAAACGTTTAAACGTTTTATTGTTAAAAACGTTTTATTGTTTTAAACTTGAATTTTTTATTTTCAGGTTGCTCCACAGTAAACATAAAGTTAAGAAAGTTCAAAAAGAACCTAAAAACAATATTTAATTCTCAATATTTTGAGTGGGTTGAGTAATTGAGAATGCTTTTTGTAAACAAAACTTAAAAATCATTTTCATCTTTTTTTTATGTAAAAACGTTTATATAAACGTTTTTTCGAAAACAAAAAAAAACGTTTTTTACGAAAATGAAAAAACGTTTAAGAAAACGTTTACAACGTTGCGCACATTTCAACAATGTGTAAAACATTTAAATGTTATAAAACGTTTTATCATTTGTTATCAAAATCCCCTGGAACGTATGTTAAAATCTGGTTAGAATCCTGACAGGATCCTACACAAGGTCCTACAAGAACTCATAATAAAAATAATTCTTTTTCAGTATATAATAAAGGTAGTGAACATAATACAACAAACATAATTTTTAAGTATACTAATAAGTATATGTTAACACTTGAGAAAGATTTCATAGGTTAAAGAAGAGTGAACATTTTATAAGTTGTGTTTTTCTGCCTTCATTTGTGACAGACGTATACTCAATAATACTTAGGACACTGACAAGAAAAGTTATAGAGCTTTTTGGAAATAGACATACATCTACTGACCAGTGAACTTAGCAAATTTTGATATATATAGGATAGGATAGGATATATTATATATTTACCGATACTCTCATCCTAAATAAAATGTACAAGTGGAATATGAACATATGAACAAATATGAACAAAGTGGAATATACATTTAAAAAACACTAGCATAAGTTGTAAAATGTCTATAATAAATCAAATTATTAGATTTTTGACGCTAGTACGGGGTGTAAATGAGAAACGGAAGGGAGACAACGAAGATAGTTCCAACAAACTAGTGCCCTCGGAGTAACCTTGGTTTAGCATTTACTAAAGTTTTTAGTTTGCCAAGATCAGACCAGAGAAAAAGAATAATAAATAATAATATTAAAAATAAAAGAAAGACCGAAAAGAGTAAGAAGAAAAAGAGAAAAGGAAAGAGTAGCCAAGAGTCTATTGAGATGCAAGTTTAGTTAAAATAAAACGATGTAAATGTTTTTTAAGAGTTTGTTTTGTGCATTTGTTGAAATCTTGAATCATGATATAAATAACAATGTTGAATCATTTAATATATTTGAATAAGTTCTTCATCCCTACATTATTTAAAGGGGAATTGAGGTCAAATTTTTGATATTGTTTTTTTTCGCCAAAAATATTGTGTGTGATGAGAGGATCACAAAAATATATATTTTGTGAATAATTTTTGCTTAATTAGCGAATAAGAGCATTTTAAAGATTTTACTGCTATGACGTCATTGGTGTCATAGGTGTTTACAGTTTAGTTAAAGCGACGCGAAGCAAGAACATGTCGAAAAGCGTTTATCACATTCTTCTGAACTTTCTAATATTTCTTCTGCTTCTGATGATTCTAATGGAAGTTATAGTGATGTTGGTGGATGCTATGAGTGTGAGCCAGAATATACAGAGGAAGAACTTCAGAAAATAGATAAAGAAATTATTAATGAAAATTCGAGTTCTGACGACGATTTGGATTCTAGCCGTTTAGAAAACCTTCACTGGTGCTGCTGTAGATGTTGCGTTATAGGTCTGACAATGACATTGGAAGAATGTAAATGTTGTAAAGAATGTAATATGTTGAGTGAAAAATTGGAAAACTTAAATTGTATCACAGCCCACCCAGACTTTAAAACACTAATTCTTACTCCTGCTGATCTTGAGCTTTCATTCATAAGACATAGACGTTATCAAGGCAACTTCAAGGACTTTAAAGACATGAACCAAGTATAAATTTATTTTTTTGTCAAAAACATTTTACGTTTTTGAAGGAATCGTTATTTTCACGTTATATTTCTTTTACATAAAGTACATCAAAAATCTCAACAACAAAAAATATACTCAAAATACAATGCGCTTCACAATGAAAATGTTGAGTCAACAAACAAAATGTTGTCAGGCTCTATATACACATTCAAAAGAAAAAACTTTACCCCCAAGGTTAAAGTTAAAATTAAAATAAACATTTAAAAATAAACTTAAGTCAAGAACTTAAAAGTGTACTTGCAATTTGTTTTAGACAACTTCGTACAACAGCGTACCGTCATAAACATTTACATAAAACAACAAAGCACTTTCAGGATAGTGTAGACCATCCCTTAATATTTTTCCTTTTTTATGTATCTTTTTGAGCATGGCCAAATGATTTTTCTTTTAGTGAACGGGGGTAAAGACGAAAAATGTTCTTTACAGATGCATGCAAAAAAACATTTCTTTACCCCCGGTTATGTTTTGCAATCTATTCACAAAGTTATGTTGAAAAAAAACTAGCAATGCAAAAACATAAGGAAAGAGAACGGCAAATATCACAAGTTAAATCTAGCTAAAATATGTATTAGATAATATGTTAAATATGTTTTGTGAATTTATTTACAACTTACATGTGCATGTTGCAAATCCAAACTTCACTTACGAGATGCTGATTGTTTGTTTGACATTGTAGTTCCATCGATATTTATTTGGTCGTATGTCTTGTGCGAAAATATCGTCGGTACAGCACCTGGTTTTAACTTTTTTGAACTATATCCATAATGTGTCATTAACCCATGCTTCAAATCTCGCTCAAAGCATTCATCATGGAAATGATTACTGCAAAGTCGACGATTACTTGGAACAAAGTTGTTGATATTCCATTTTGTATTCTCCATATTATGTAACCAACGAATACATTGTGATCTGCATTTCTTTGGATCAGGAAACCTGAAGTAACTCTTATTTTTGATTTTTCAACTGTTATTTGAACATCCCAAAGCAAGACACGTAGGCATGTTGCCAGCGATGAGGATATATTATAGTAACTAACACGTGCGCTCGTATATTGATATGACACCAATGACGTCAGAAAACGGACTTTGAACTCAAAAATGAAAATTTTTAAATGCTTATATTTTGTGAAATAATAAAGATTTTTTGAAAATTCTTTTTTCTTATGAATATAAACGCTATTCTTGAATGTTTAGTGAAATTTTCAAAAAAATTTTTTCTAAACCTCAATTCCCCTTTAAAGGGGAATTGAGGTCAAATTTTTGATATTGTTTTTTTTCGCCAAAAATATTGTGTGTGATGAGAGGATCACAAAAATATATATTTTGTGAATAATTTTTGCTTAATTAGCGAATAAGAGCATTTTAAAGATTTTACTGCTATGACGTCATTGGTGTCATAGGTGTTTACAGTTTAGTTAAAGCGACGCGAAGCAAGAACATGTCGAAAAGCGTTTATCACATTCTTCTGAACTTTCTAATATTTCTTCTGCTTCTGATGATTCTAATGGAAGTTATAGTGATGTTGGTGGATGCTATGAGTGTGAGCCAGAATATACAGAGGAAGAACTTCAGAAAATAGATAAAGAAATTATTAATGAAAATTCGAGTTCTGACGACGATTTGGATTCTAGCCGTTTAGAAAACCTTCACTGGTGCTGCTGTAGATGTTGCGTTATAGGTCTGACAATGACATTGGAAGAATGTAAATGTTGTAAAGAATGTAATATGTTGAGTGAAAAATTGGAAAACTTAAATTGTATCACAGCCCACCCAGACTTTAAAACACTAATTCTTACTCCTGCTGATCTTGAGCTTTCATTCATAAGACATAGACGTTATCAAGGCAACTTCAAGGACTTTAAAGACATGAACCAAGTATAAATTTATTTTTTTGTCAAAAACATTTTACGTTTTTGAAGGAATCGTTATTTTCACGTTATATTTCTTTTACATAAAGTACATCAAAAATCTCAACAACAAAAAATATACTCAAAATACAATGCGCTTCACAATGAAAATGTTGAGTCAACAAACAAAATGTTGTCAGGCTCTATATACACATTCAAAAGAAAAAACTTTACCCCCAAGGTTAAAGTTAAAATTAAAATAAACATTTAAAAATAAACTTAAGTCAAGAACTTAAAAGTGTACTTGCAATTTGTTTTAGACAACTTCGTACAACAGCGTACCGTCATAAACATTTACATAAAACAACAAAGCACTTTCAGGATAGTGTAGACCATCCCTTAATATTTTTCCTTTTTTATGTATCTTTTTGAGCATGGCCAAATGATTTTTCTTTTAGTGAACGGGGGTAAAGACGAAAAATGTTCTTTACAGATGCATGCAAAAAAACATTTCTTTACCCCCGGTTATGTTTTGCAATCTATTCACAAAGTTATGTTGAAAAAAAACTAGCAATGCAAAAACATAAGGAAAGAGAACGGCAAATATCACAAGTTAAATCTAGCTAAAATATGTATTAGATAATATGTTAAATATGTTTTGTGAATTTATTTACAACTTACATGTGCATGTTGCAAATCCAAACTTCACTTACGAGATGCTGATTGTTTGTTTGACATTGTAGTTCCATCGATATTTATTTGGTCGTATGTCTTGTGCGAAAATATCGTCGGTACAGCACCTGGTTTTAACTTTTTTGAACTATATCCATAATGTGTCATTAACCCATGCTTCAAATCTCGCTCAAAGCATTCATCATGGAAATGATTACTGCAAAGTCGACGATTACTTGGAACAAAGTTGTTGATATTCCATTTTGTATTCTCCATATTATGTAACCAACGAATACATTGTGATCTGCATTTCTTTGGATCAGGAAACCTGAAGTAACTCTTATTTTTGATTTTTCAACTGTTATTTGAACATCCCAAAGCAAGACACGTAGGCATGTTGCCAGCGATGAGGATATATTATAGTAACTAACACGTGCGCTCGTATATTGATATGACACCAATGACGTCAGAAAACGGACTTTGAACTCAAAAATGAAAATTTTTAAATGCTTATATTTTGTGAAATAATAAAGATTTTTTGAAAATTCTTTTTTCTTATGAATATAAACGCTATTCTTGAATGTTTAGTGAAATTTTCAAAAAAATTTTTTCTAAACCTCAATTCCCCTTTAATGAGAATCTTCTCTCACCACTGCACTGCACTGTTGTTGTTTATGTATTATCTTCATAGTTCGTTTTTACTTTTTGTGTGCCTTTATAGGTTATTTATATTTTCTTTTGTGGAAGATTGAACCTCAATACACTCAAGTTTTAATTTTCTGTTCATTTTTTTACTTTTGTCCACTCTATACATGTTTTCTCTGTGTCTCTAAAATAAACACCACACAAAATCCACACAACACCACAAGAATTTTGCAATCTCCCTTTTATCATTCAAGGTTTTCGAATGTAATAACCTTGATAAGGAATAAAATCTTTATCAAATCAGAAACACCGCTTTCCAGAATGCTGTTGAAGTCTTGGAAGTATGTAAACAACTTTAAAGTTTTGCAGAAATGAGCTCGAGTGAACTCGACGAATTATATTTGGTCTCTATATCGGATGTAATGTGACTATATAAAAAACTGAATGCACAAGACAAAATTTCTTCGGGCCACCTCTTATAAAAATTACACAGATTTTGTGTAATTTTCATGTCACGTGACCAGCGTTCGCCAGGGTCTTCTTTGCCGCATCCGTATATCATCGAAAAAGGCAAGAGACCCTGGGTTCGAGGTTGTGATTGCAACATCACCAGCATCTTTGAAATATACTTTTTGGTCGGTGTCTAATCTTTGGTATTCACTCCCTTCTTCTTCTCAACATTGATCAACTCAAACCTTAGTTAGTGTAAAAAAAAAAACAGATGATCATACTTCGCTGCTATGGAAAGGGCTCCTTTAACAAAAGTCTAAAATATGTGATTGTGAACAGGCCAACTAGCCAGATAATATCAATAATTATGGTGGGCCAAAAGAAGCTTTATTACCAAACGTATAGAATATGATACTATGAAACCAAATTTAATACTACAGGTGAGCAGCGATTAGAATGAAAGGAACAAAATGTAATACTAAAAAACAATTATGACCGCCCATTGTCCTTAAAACTAACTTATCGACTATTATACTATCACGTTTTGATGTTCTATAAAACTTCAGTCTGAAGGTCTAGACTAGGTTTGACTCGGTTAACAAAAGCTATACGTTTTGTTTTGAGCGAAATCTTTTGGCTGCTTTCACCTCGTGAAAAATCAAGATGGTAGAGAAGGAACTGGTAACTTCTCTGACCAATTTGGTTAAAGCTGCGAAAAGAAAGCCAATATGAAGTGATGAAACAAAAACAGTGAACCAAACACTTAGACGCCTTTTTGGTAATAGTGAAGGTGGCGGTGGATGTGGTGGTGAAGAGGTGGGAGAAGGAGGCAGCAGAAGCAGATGTAGTAGCAGCCAACAATGGATTAACTGGAAGTGGTTTTAAAAAAGGCGCAAGAAAACTACAAAATTTAACAACCACAGCAACCCTCAACTGAACGTATATGTTTGGGTAATCAAGTTCATAACAGGTCCATTTACGTTACCTTAGAAAGTAGACCTAAGTCTTACAAAAAAAACATACTTATAGAAACAATGGATAATCATGAACACCTGGTAACAGTTTGATAATTCAAAATCATGCAAAAGAGGCCTCTACTTAGCACTAAGAAATATCGTCCTCTTTCTTCATAAGTAATTTAGAAAAGATCTATTTCCTGGCAGTTTTTCGGGATTTTTTCAGACACCAATTTATTGCGGATTTAAGTTTTTTATTAAAAATCCTTTCATTTTTTATCATTTAAATGAAATCTTACACAAAATAAGATTAGTGGGATTCGGAAAAATCATGTTTCGTTTACACGAAATTATTTTTCTATAGAATTTGTAGGGCAATACAACTTAATAGCGTCGTTTCTGAATTTGCCCTTCAAAGTCATTAAAAAACTTCACATCAATACCTCAAAGTCATAATAAGTCGCGTACACAAAAAGTCGCGAAAGTCGCGAAAATTTTTATTGCGCAAACTGATGAACAATCAAGATGGTAGCGTACATTCAAAGTCGCGAGATGCCATTTTGAAAAAATGTTTGTACGCAAAAAATCCTGTAAAATATTGAACAATTTTCCTCTAAGGACACCATTCTCAATAAAAATGCACCCACTTTTTGCATTCGCTGACCTTTGTTAATCATTTATTGGCTGACACATATGAGGCGGTATCGGGGTCAGAAATCGCGATTTTCTGTCATCCGTAAGCGTTCGCCTATAATTTCGAAATCGTCCGTCGGAAACTTCGCTTAATTACGAGGTCGGTTGTGATTGGACTTTTCTCCGACGCAGTCTTGCATCAGCTAACCTCTCTTTCTTTCTGGTCACAAAAATCTCGGAACTGGTCCACAATTTTTATAATGAACTCTTGGACTGGATGAGATATGATGAGACACTGGGTTGGAAATCGAATTCAGCCGAACTGGAAAGCGAATTCCACTCCAGAAACGTTATTTTATTATATTTTATTATATTATACCAATTTCTGGAAGTAGGCACATGGTGCTTTTAACACCAGGTTCAATTTTTGACGATTTGTCGAAATCGCGTTTACCTGGAGGCTGTTGTTTCCACGAGATTCAGATTAATATCGAACATTGATACCAGCACTTTTCCATAACTTTTCGAGTCGACATTTGAAGGTATTAAGTGTTGGTGTTTGCAACGTCCGGTGGCAGGTTATTCCATTGTTCCGCAACTCGATTTTTAAATGAATACTTTTGTCGGGTAATCGTGAATTCATGACGACGTAGGTTGTGCTTTTGTCTATCCTGAGATCGAAAGCGAACAAAATTTCCAATAGCTTCTTTGTCTTAAAGGTCATGGGTGACCTTATACGTCTCGATCATGTCGTCCCTATATCGACGATACTGCAGAGATGGAAGGTTCATGATCTCCAATCTTTCCATGTAGCTAAAGTTTTTCATTCCATGCATCAATTTTGTTGCGCGACATTGTACATCTTCGAGAAGGGAGATCTGTCGTTGCAGGTGAGGGTTCCACACGGGAGCACCATATTCGAGGTGGGGGTGTACAATACTTGTGAACAGCAGCTTGAAACAATCCTTATCTAGGTAGACAAACGTTCGCCATAACATACCAACAAGAGCATTAGTTTTTTTCACCTTTTCGTTAATGTGTTTTTCAAGAGAAAGATGCTCATCGAAATTTATGCCTAGGTCATTCACATCTGATTTTTGGATGAGGATAATTTTTCCGGATGGAAATTCAATAAGAAGGTATCTGTCCAATGCAATATTTTGTTTAGATCGCTTTATAGGTTAGCAGCGTCAGTCGTGGTTTCAATTTCTCTGAATATTTTTAAGTCATCGGCATCGGATTTGTTTTGATTTACACAAACTTGTTGATATCGATCGGACAGGAAATCTCTGATCCAGGAGAGAACTGAACCTTGTAGTCCGTAGTGACACAAGACTTCAATTAGTCGACAGTGGGGAACAGTGTCAAACACTTTTTTAAAATCATAATATACGCTATCAATCACACCTTCATTTTCGAGAATTTCTGTCTATTTATCTATAATTTGGAGCAGTTGCAGAGTAGTTGATCTTCCACCAAGAAAACCGAATTGGCGATTTGACAAAAGTTTAATGGCTTTGAGATATTATAGCAAAGAATTAGGCATTATCGATAATGGTCTGTAATTTCCAGTAAAATTTTTGTCACCTTTTTTCTTATAGATGGCTGTGATGTTAGCTCTCTTCCAAGCGAATGGGACTTTCCCCACGGTGTAAGATTGTTCGAATATCAAGTGAAGTGGTTCAGCAATCACGGTTGCTAGTTCTTTCAATACAAGTGGATGCAGGCCATCCGGACCAGGACTTTTGCTGGGATTCAATTTTTCTAATTTTTTCAAAACCATCTCTTGCGTCATCTCCAGTTGAAAGTCACTTTCAATTGTTGGTTTCTTCAAGCCGTCAATTGCAACAGGTACCGGTGGTTCATCTATATAGACGCTGGAAAAGAATACCATTTTTTTTCTGCCATTTTTTCGGAAATTTCATTCATTAGTAGGTATGGAATTGAGGATTTAATCTTAGTTTTTGCATTCACATATGCCCACAAGGCTTTACTGCTTGTCTGTTTGTAGATCTAGCAATTTCTTTCTCATAACGCTTTCCGTGTCAACTTACGTACTTGATTTCTAAATTTATAGTAAGCGAGATACGCGTCCGCATCCTTTCCATCAATAAACCTTTTCCATAGCCGGTATTTCTTTTTTTCTTTTTAGCCATTGTCTTTTTATTGAGGGGATACATGAACACTCTTTTCTCAGTCTTTACCGTTCTTGTTGGTATACATATTACTTCGGCTTCCTTATACATTGCCTCAAATTTGTTCCATAGCTTGTCAATATCATCTCCGAGTCTTTAAAATGTTTTATCCCGAATTGATGTCAAGAAATTTTTTCATTCTTTCAAAGTCGGCTTTGTTAAAATCAGAAACAACTTTAGATGGAAGCTTTTCAGGTTGATGTTGGTAGTTGGTATTTAAGCAGTTCGTGATCGGATTTGCCAAGTGGTGAAGCGTATTTGATGTCTTTCACATATTAATCAGTAAATACAGGGTCTAATAGTGAAGGGTCGTCCAATCCTCGACCACTTGTTGGTTGATTCACATGTTGTGTCAGAAAACTATCTTTAACTGCATCAATAAAGTCATGGTCTTGGCTGCTGGTAGATGTTAGTGTCTTCCAATTAATATCTCTTCGATTAAAGTCACTGACAATAACTATGTGCTCGTATTTTTTCATAACGGGAATTATTCGAAAAAACTGGTTGATCTGGACGTTTTCTTCAGTGCTACTGTATGGGCTACGGTACACAACAGCAAGCAGCATGATTTCGTTGTTTTGAAGACGAGTTTCTGTCAGTAGCAATTCTTTCGGTCTTTGCTGTTTTGTCAAAATGCATGATTTATCTATTTTCTTGTATGATATCGATTTCCTGACGTAAAGTGCAATCCCTCTTGTCCTATCTTGATTACTAAGATGTATAAATTTTACAGAATAAGTATTCTGTAGTCAACTTCCGTCAGCTGGCGTTTATACCCAATGGGCACGCGACGTTATTTCAACGTTGAATTTTGGTTGAATTATGGTCAATCGGTCGACAACCTATAATCAACCTTGGTTCAACGTTGTAAAAATTACGTTGATTCGACAAACGTTTTTTCAACGTTGGTTCAACGTTGTTTTGGCAACGTTAGATGAACGGAATAATTACCAACACTTAATCAACGTTGAAATTGCAACGTTGATGTAACGTTTGAAAACCAACGTTGAAACAACATTGTATCTTTTAACGTTATTTCAACGGATGCAAATACAACGTTGAACCAACGTTGCGGAAATGACGTTTCATCAACGTTGTTATGTTCACCGTTGAAACAACGTTTGAAAACTAACATTGATACAACATTTGCAAATCAACGTTGAACCAACATTGGATCGATAACGTTATTTCAACGGAAGAAATTTCAACGTTGAACCAACGTTTGAAAAGTGAGGTTGATGCAGCGTTTGTAAATCAACGTTGATACAACATTGGATCAATAACGTTATTTCATCAGATGGAAATACAACGTTGAATCAACGTTTTAAGAATTATGTCACATCAGTGCTGTCAATGTCTTAAACTCTGTTTAAGTAGAGCAGAAGTTAAACTAAACGAAAGTGTGGAAGAAAGGTGAATGGTCTCAATTGATTTAGTTTTTACGAAGAGTATTGTTAAGTGTGTTGAATATTGACTGATATATCACTATACAAAAAAAAAATTAAACAGAGTGTGATATTCAGTAAAAATTTAACGACCTCTTTCCTATTAAAACAATAACCGCTGCGTGGTTTTACGCAGACAATATAGGAAATCCCACGTAAAATTTAGTTAAATATATCACTCTCTAAAATAAAAGTGGTATGCACACTACGAGAAACGTGTCACGCCAAATGAAAAAACACAGATAAAAAGCAAGGAACTTAATAAGAACCTTTGAAGCTGAGAACTCCAGCCCTAAAGCAAGTGATCAGGTTTCTTATGAAAAAAGAAAACGTGTATGAAAGTCATTGTATATATTTATTGTATATTTGTTAAGAAACATGCTAAAACGGAATTTGCTGTTATGTCTTGTCTCTAATGTAAAATGAAGTTCTCTTTCAAGCTGATCGAAATCATGTTTTAAACCAATATTAAGTCAAGGTTACACATCAAACGTTGAATCAACATCAGTATGTCAACGTTGAAACTGCCATGGTGAAATAACGTTGTCTCTGCTTTCAAATTCAATCATAATCCAACGTTGGTTCCGACGTTGGGAAGTGACGTTGCATCAACGTCTGCTCATCAACATTAACACAACGTTGAATATAAAACGTTGAATCAACGTTGGTATTTTAACGTTGTAACTTAGTCTGTGAAATAACGTTGTCTCACCTTTCAAATTCAATCATAATTCAACGTTGTTCCGACGTTTTGGTGTGACGTTGATTCAACGTTGAACCAACGTTCGCGTGCCCACTGGGTAGTACTTCGGTTTTAGTTCGGTTATTGCAACAATATCTGGTGGTGTATTGGATTCTATTTCCATCTTTAATTCTTTCAATTTATCTTGTGTTAGTGTATCAGTGTTAGTGTACCAGATGTGCATAAATACATTGTTTAATGTAGACTTTATTTTCTTTGCTGCATTATTTTTTCCGTTATTTTCTTTTGTTTGACTTATTGCGCGGCTACTACCGGCGCTTTCTTCAGTAACTTTATCAATCTTAGGCCGTTTTTTAGATTGCCTCTGACTTTCCAAACGTGAGAAGAATTGGATGGCTCATCGTTGTTTTTTAATTTAGCTTTATCGACCATCTCCGTATCATGTCTCTTTTTACTATTGTATAATCTTCAGTAACGCTTATATTCCTGTATGCTTCATTACCCTTTAAGCTCGTCAGATTATCCAATACTTTTTGCTTGTCCTCAGAACTCTGCATAACGACTTTGATCGGTCTCACTTTTCCATTTACTTTTTGTGCAAGGCGTGCAACTGACTTGAATTGAGCAGCAACACGGACCGTATCAACAAACTCATTGAAAAATGCAGTCAAGTTCTCTTGTCTTTTTTTCGCCAAGGTCAATGTTTTCTTGTACCCCATGGATAATTAATTATAAATAAATAATTAAATTATTTGCGCGCAGCTTTTTCTGTCGTTCCCCTTCTAGCTCCTCGTTTTTGCTTTTGTTATTAGTGCCTGAATAGTTGTATTGGTAGCTGCTGGAATATTTGTGGGATATGCAGTGGCACATCCAACAACATCAGCATAACTAGACTTTTTTTCCACGGCCATGTCGAATTCTTCTTCCAGATTGCGAATGTTTTCCTGAAATTGTTTGGAGCTTTTACAAAAGTATCATTCTTTTTTGTATTATGGATATTATGTATCAGATATTCTCTATAAGTACGACATCGTATTGACTATACGATAGACTCTCCAACCTAAACCGTGGCCCCTCCTGGAAAGCAGATGCACAGGTAACTGGGTGTGTGACTAGCCACATCAAAACAACACACCTAATAGCATAAATCGCCAAAAATAATTACTTTTTTGATCTGCGCCAAATAAGGCTATTTACGGTAGCAATATTTTCTTGTTGGAGCTGGCAGACTCTCATTCTAAAACACTTAAAATTTGTTTCAATCGATAGAAATGAAATAGAGACTATACCATATGAAAAAGAATACATAATAACACAAACTGTAAGAGTTAGAAAAAAAAGACTCAATACCATGTGGCCTGTTGCTCTGGTGCGCTGTTATTAGTCGATTTCCAACCTAGTGCAGCCGAATTCGTTTTCCAATCCAGTGCGATCGAATTCGATTTCCAGTCCAGTGCGGCTGAATTTGATTAGCTTCTCACATATCATCCGGTCCAAGAGTTCATTATAAAAACTGTGGACCAGATCTGAGATTTTAGTGATCAGAACGAAAGAGAGGTTAGCTGATGCGAGGCTCCGTCGGAAAAGTCCAATCACAACCGACCTCAAAACTAGGCGAACGCTTACGAATGACAGAAAATCGTGATTTCTGACCCTGATGCCGCCTCAAAGACACAAGACGTTGGAATGCAACTAAAGCATGGCTAGCAATTCTACGTCGGTCAATTCTTCAGAGTTCGTCTTTGTGGAAATGACAAAAAATAGCTGGGGACTTCCGAAAATTTTTTTGTGAAGATATTTAACACAAAAAGTCACGAATCCTAAAAAAGAAAAATGTTGCGTACACAAAATGTCCCGAGAATTTCCTCGCGAGTATTTGTGCTCGTGACTTCTTGTGTACGCGACTTATTGTGACTTTAGAGGTACTTGAAAAAAGCGTGCAAAGTAATGATGTTTCTTTTCATGCAAGAAACTTTGAAGTAACCAGCAATTGATTTTTTTCGTGTAATAAACTCGTCGATATTACAAATCTTTATAATGAAGAGTAATTTGGCATTGTGTAACGCTTCTCACAACATGATGATACATTAAATTAATTTTGATATATTTCATTGTGCGTTTTCTCTGCGTTGGAGATTTAAATTGCGCCTTGTTAATTTTAATTTGATTAATTAATTGATTTTTCTGTTTCTGTATAGCAAACAAACATCATTACCGATAGATTGAGTGATTGCTGTTCATGGATTGAAAATGGACGCTACAAAGGTAAACTTTCTAACATAATTTTTGGAGGCGAAGGTATCAACTGGTCTAGCAAGAAAACAATATTCATTTTCCGTTTCAAATCAACAAAACAGTTAAAAGAAAAGTTTGGCAGCCAAACCATGTTTAAAATCAGTTGCCCATCCATTTTGTTGTTCCTTAAATTAACATTATACATAGGACTTAGAGTCGACATATGTGTGCTAAAACATAATGCATGTCATGGCCATCATTCTTATCCCGCGTTATCTAAGGTTTGTATCTGGAAAGATTTTAAGTCATGGGTACAGGGCGTGTCTCTTTACTATACCGAAACAGGGAACAAGGGGAGACAAAACTGGGCAAGGGGAGATAAATGGGGATAAAATCGCTGGTTATATGTGTTCTGTTCCGAAAAAGAGAACAAGAGGGGGCGAGGGGGAATAATGGGTGAAGAATGCTGGTCAAGGCCACAAGCTCGATTAAGCGCTCATAAGTCAATCTTGAGTCCGGTTTGACACATATGGTTCCTTTTAAGAAATAGGATGCAAGGGGAGATGACAAGTGGAAATTGAATTTATTCTGTTCGAAAATTCGAGCCCAACCTCTCATATCATTGTCACAGTTAAATACTGCTAGGTGAAAGGACGACTGGCCTTGACCATCAAGAATAATACGGCCACGATAAAAAATGTGCAGAATTAGCCAAAATTCCAAAACGCGGTGGCGATGTTTTTGGGGGAATTTTTTTCAAAATGGTAGTTTGGAAGTGGCTTTCATTTTTGATTTTGTGAACGTAGACAGTTGTGTTGAGAAACTTAGGGGTTTAATAATATGGAAAACATTGCAAATTTCACGAAAGATCAGATTACTGAGTGGCTTCGAAACAATGGTTTATCTGAACATCTTAATCCAGTGTTATCAAACTCAAAAGTTGGGTTTGGAAGACAATCATCTGTGATACAACATCAGTATGGATATCAAGCAGGTGGAATTTCAAGAAAGGTTTTTGAACATTCCAAATGGTCAGAAATAAACAAACAAGTTGTTTTACTACTGTACAATTCTAATTGTTAATATTACCAACAAATTTCAAAAATCTGTAACACCTGCTGGTCCACATCAGTATATGTGCAAAAGAAGTGGGAAAGCTAAAGTTTACAGAAAACATTCGTAACTGAATGCGCTGTGAGGCAAAGAATTACACATTGACAAGTTTGAGATTTTTCATTATGTATCATAACAAAGTATTCTAAGTAGAAACTTAGAATACATCCATTCATCATAAATTTGTTACCATCACATTGTCTTTCAATTTTTTTGTTCCAATTGGTAGTAACGCAACAATATGACAAAGCATTTGTCATACACTCAATTACAATTTCAATTAGAATTTCATTTTTAGTGTCCTTTTGTTTAGATCAGTTTTAGTGAATACCTTTAATGGCACACAGGTCTTGCACAGTAGTGAATCCCTTATCTATCATTGATTGGTGCTCTTCCTCGAGAAAAACCAGGAATCCTGTTTTCTCTCTGGGTATATATCACTGAACACGTTCCCACTTCCGTGAGGATAATACATTTCTCACTTTTAATGGCTGCTTCTCTTCTCAACAACAAACTCTCGATTGCTCGATTGGTGGACAGAGGTGCGGAGATAGAAGCGATGAACAAATGGATCAACAGCACTTCATTTTGCTGCAAGTAATAATTCTTCCTCTACATTCACCTTCTTGATAAACTCTGCACCTCATCTCATCAACAATCTTGACACCACTTCACACCACATAGCATCACAGCTTGGTTATTTCGAAAGAGTTGGAAAACGCTCATAAGTCAAGGAGCAGATCGTCATATTAAAAATAATACATTGGATAATACCAATATTTAATTTCTTGCTTGTCTTCAGAACCTGTCAAGCAAATAAAATGTTGATTTTTGGTAGTTTTTCAGATGTGCTATATTAATATATGTTGTTTGGTGCAGTTTTCGAGGTTCTACAGTCGAACTTTTGCTGGGTTGCAGTTGTCAGTTTATTTCTTGTATAGTTTTAAAAACTAGTTTTTGTCTTCTGTTGATAATTCACTACAGTTCATAGCTTCTTTTTTTTTTTGCTCTAGTGTACTTTATTTCCAATAGCTGATACTGCGATTCAGGAACAATAAGATTTCGGAAAATCGTGCCGGTGATTTTCTTTGCCCTGATCTACAATGTGCAGCACATAAAACATTTTTTTTTTGTCTCTTGGGTATCTATAATACTTCAAGGTCATCCCATTCTTATCTTTTTCTTTAAAGTCGTTGAAACATTGAAATTCCAGTAAACTATTTTGTTTGTACCGGCTGTGTACATCTATGTCTTGTCTGCTTGAATCTCTTATCAATCACAACAAATATGGCGGATACTGTGAAAAACGGTGGCAGCATTTAAAACTAACTCGCAAATAGATCTAAACTTCTCTTCGTCTGAAGATCCACGTTAAACTTTGTTACCCTGTTATCTCCTGAGTTACACTTAATGTCAAATGCCTTTTTAAAAAGTGTAAGTAACACCAAAAATCATTCACACTACAACCGACTCAGAGTGGAAGCCCTTACTCCGTAGTAACTTACGAAGTAATATTAATCATATCTAAAGTTATTGCAATGAGAAGTGTTAGCTACTATCTCATTACATCATAAATATGCATTGCATAAATTAAATATAAGATTTTTAAAACGAAATATCTCAAAAACTATAAATAATTATGAAATACTGAAACTTATGAAACAACTTTTTGAGCTCTATCATATTTGTGAATATCATTTTGGACGCAGGAATCCCTTTAATCTTAGTCCCAAGAAAAAAGATCTTTTTGGAAAAAGATCTATATGATTTTGTTCGAACCCCTCAAGCACATGGACTAAAGTCTTTCGATCGAAAGAAATTGTAGTATCATGTTGAATGAATGAATGTTTTTTTCCTATTATTTTACCTTTAGTCCTTCACATTTCAGAAACAGTAACTTAAACCTGTCTGCATTATCATACATACAGTGAATAAATGAATTATAACTGTTTTACTGTTAAAGCCAGCGGAGCTTCATAAGACCACATAGTCTGTACACCAGCGCAGAAAACACGGCCTGCTTAACTCAAACCCGATTAATAATTACGTCACATTTCTGATTTTGAGTTTTGATTCTGTGCTTTTGGTGCATGTTATTTTTCATCAACCCATAAATCTAATTTTTTGCATATAATACAGAATGGTGGCAACATAAACTGATCTTTCTTGATGAAGGATGAAAGGTGTTGTTGTTGTTACTGTACGTAAATGAGCAGAAGGAAGGAATAATTTCCTTTTATTCTGATTAAAGTTTTGTTTTTCTTGGGCTTTTGTTTTCTCTCTTTTCTTTTTGGCTCGTTCAGTTTTGGTGACTTGAGGGGTGATATTGCAACCCTTCTTGGTTTTTGCGTATATGCTCTACTTTTCTCGATACTAACGCAGTTTCTAAACCTTCGTCATCAATAATTATCCAATTATGTACGCGTAGCAATGATTTTCAAATGTTTTATCAATAAAACTGCCTTAATTCTCCGTCATTTACACTAGCAAAATGAATAAGACAAGCACTTTCATCTTCTTGGCCAGCCATCTTTTTTTACTTTATTTCGTCTAAGTTTATTCCACAGAACGAAGTGATCGGAAGCTTGCGTATCGATGAAAAGGTCAGAAAATTCATTCTGTTTTTTTTTTTTTTTTTACTTGATCAATCGAAGAATATCGATATATCGAGTATATAGTATAAATTAATAAAAATTTGACCTTATTTCTCAAAAACTGCAGGAGAAAAACTTGGGAAATCTTAAGAAACGTTAAGTTTCTGAATTGATATAAATTCATACTTGTTCATACCTGAATTCATACTTGTTGCTTTTGGGTGTTTTTTTTATTGTTGGTGTAAATTAGATTTTAATCTATGATAAACCAACTTGAAATAAATGAAATAAATAAATAATAAATAAATAAGTTTCTGCTAAGCGCGAAGGTCCACTCAATTTGAAAACTTGGTAAATTTGCTAACACACGAGTGTCACTTACTGTTCTGGTATTTGAATTCGGATAAACAAACCAAGTTATCTTGGATTACAAGCTTACGAAGCCACAAATATACGTGCTCCGTGGTGTATAAACGAAATTTATTAAGTGCACTAAACAAATTGCTTATCTTATATATAATACTGATAAGTAGGTTTATGAAATATACATACATATATATATTTGTTCCACACCAATACGACATCATTTCGATACTACACAATGCAACATTATTTCGATATCACTAATGTCTTTTGTAGGATGCTCGTGAAGAAAGTATCAGCAATAATTTTCCTAGTTGGTTTCTTGATCCTATACCTGTCACTGTTAGAAAGCCAGAGGTACAAAAACTTGGTATATGGACTGAAATCCGTCTCTTCATTTCGTCCACATTTGTCGATACACATGCCGAAAGGGATATCCTGATCAAGCATGTTATACCCAACATCAACCGGAACTTAGCAGAGCGCTTAATTCGCGTAGTTCCAGTAGATTTACGTTGGGGTGTTCTTGCTGAAGAAAGCAAAGACTGCAAAACAATCCAGAAGACGTGCTTGAATCAAATCGACAAATGCAGGCGATCAGCAACCCAAACGCCGTGGTTTATTGGCTTGAGAACTGAAAGATATGGATGGGTTCAGGATGAGCTGATGCCAAGCCATGGTTTTGAAATCCCAGAACTTTATTCTTGGATTGACAAGTTGAATAACAATGTTAGTATTACTTCTCTAGAATGTATGCATGCTGTACAAGTTCCAAAAGAGCTGCCACCTTCTCCCACTGTTTTCTTCTATGAAAGAGTTCTTGAGAATCCAGAAAACATCGAAGAAAACTTAAAATGGTTGTTCGATTTTGAGTATGTGGAACCAAATGCTGAACTAGATTCCAAGGTACAATTTCAATATGTTAAGACGAAAAATGCTGACAAGTACAAATCAGATCAAAATGAATTAAATCAGATCTTAAAGAATTTATCCTACAGTAAGTATTCGCAATATCAATCTCGTTACAATAAAGGAAGAGCTCGGTACACTTGCAAAAGAGAAAATGCTAAAAGCTTTGGAGTTGCTTATGTAGATGGCCTTCAAAAGTTTCAAGAAAAAGTGGAAGCAGATCTTTTGCACGCAATTGAGATGAATTTTCAAAGATCTGCTAGTGACGAAGTACCTCAATGTAAATTGGATAACATACAGCATGAAGCTAACATTCAAGATAAAGCCTCGGTATTTGTTGGAAGGAAGCAGTTGCTGGAAACTGGGATAGCTTATTGCATTAAAAAATCATCTGAAAGTGACCATAACGTTATCATCATTTATGGAGAGCCAGGTTGTGGAAAGTCTGGATTGCTGTCTGCGATTTCACAAGTGTGCTTGACAGAAATACCAAATAATGGAGATTTTCTATTTACACACGTCGTAGATTCTTGCTCTGGATCCAACATACTTGAAAGAATGCTGAGACGACTTCAACTTAATTTACGGCATTATCGTAAAAAACTTGGTGAGGTTGATCTGCCGCTAGAATGTTCAGCTTCAGCCTTTGAGTTAAAAAGACAACATCATGAATTTCTGGAAGAGACTGCAAATAATTACCCCGATAAGCAGTTTGTAGTGATCGTAGACGCAGTTAATCAGATGCATCAGTCGTTGCAAGCTTGGAAAATGTGGTGGTTGCCACGTCAATCATGTCCAAAAAATGTTCGATTTCTGATTAGCACCAATAACAAGGGAAATGGAACATTTGAGAATGCCTGCAAAGTATCACATAATGCTGTCTACGTTCCAGTAAAAGAAATGTGTGATGAAGACCTTAAAGAGATGGTTACCGCAACATTAGGCAGATTTAATAAGAAGTTGACAGTCACAGATGATCGAATACTAGGTAATCAGATGGAACTTCTTATATCAAAGAACAAATCACCACTGTACATCACTGCAGCATGCGAAGCCCTACGAAAATTTGGTATTTTCGAGAAAGTTTCCGGATATTTACAAAAACTCCCAACAAATGTACAAGATCTCTTCTCATTTGTGCTTGATGATTGGAGTGAGGAATATGGAAAAGAAATTGTTGAAGACATCGCTCGTTTCTTTTATGTATCAAGGGCAGGTTTGCTAGAAAATGAAATCAATGATCTCTTGCGCTTCAAAGAAAATGCATTAAAAGGTCCTGATGGACTCTTTTATCAATCATCATTCAGTCGATTATATGATTCTCTGAGCAGCTTTTTATCATCTGGTGGTGGGGGACATCTGCGCTTCTTCCATGATCAGCTCAAGTACACTGTAAAGAAAAAGTACATGGATGGAGAGGAAGTTGCACAATACCACAACTGGTTGTTCAAGTTTTATTATGATGTGATAGAAGAGCAGATCCAGTTGAAACCTAACAAAGAACCATGTGCTTACTATGAGCATGCACTGCAGCAGATTGTCTATCATCAGTTGCAATCAATTCCCCCCAAAAAATCATTATCGTCTTTGCACCTTACACTTCGCAATTTATATTTTGTGAGGGAGCGTGTCACGAATAATCAAACACATTGTTTGGTCCAAGAATATATGGATGCCATCGAAAAGAGTAATATCAACGAGGAGATTATGGCATTGAGAGGATGGGCTCGGTTTGTCCAATTATACGCTTCTGCAATAAATGAATTTCCTGAATTCTGCTGCAATATGGCAATCAACCAAATTGCAACTTCCAAAGTTAGAATAGATGCAGGGCGATTACCAGCACCAGATTGGAGCACTGGCCTTCCATTTATATGGGAAAATAATTCGAATGAAAAAGACCCGATGGTGGCAAAGTATTCGTGTGACATCGCATATTTTTTCAGTCGAGCAAGAGGCGTTGCCAGCACACTGGCAGGTAATATATGCTGCGCTGTCACCAGCACAAAAACAGTGATATTTGATCAGAGCAGTGGTGAAATTTTACAAGAGATGGAAGTTGAAGGCTACTCTTTAGCATTATCTCCATGTTTTGAAGGTGTTTGGATCGGAGAAAAGGAAGGTTATGTTTCTCTCTGGGATGTTAACACAGGAACGATGATATCAAAGACAGAGGATAATTTAGATGGTTGCGTTGTATGGCTTGAACTTACAGATGATTGGTTGGTATGTGGAACTGGTTCAAAAGATCACACAATAAGCTGGGATTCACACGAGGAAATTTCACAAATAGCCTTGTTTAATGTTGAAGAGAAATGCTTTCAAAGAAAATGGAGTACAGAATCACCAGGGTTTTGCTTTTGTTATCATAAAAATACGAAGTTGATTTTCTCTGGTCATAAAGGGTTCATTTTGGCTTGGAATTTAGCAGGAGATCTTCAATTCACTCTCTTGGGCGCTAGTGAATGCGATCTTCAATTTACTCTCTTGGACGCTGGTGAGTGTGTTTACAGTCTATGCGCACATCCGAGTGAGGATATACTTTTGTCAGGATCAAGAGATTCAAATATCAGGCAATGGTCAATCCCAAATCGAGAGCTATCACAATCGTTTTTTGACCCATATGAATCTGAATGGAAATTTGGTGGAAATTGGTGTGTGCAATATGATGCCCAAGGGATCCGCATCCTATCTACTGAACCTTCTAGTGGAAGTTTGAGAGTATACACGTTGAAAGGAATCCTTCTAGATGAAATCAAAGGTCATAAACATTGTATGACATCGATTTCACTCGTACCAGGTACTTATAAAATGTTTTTTGCTATGTTTTATCATCTCTCAGTCATTATTAGTTTCCACAACCGTGTTTTTACAGGTTGTGACCTGGTTTTAACAACTGACAGGGTTGGAAATTTGATTTTATGGAATTTGCCACCACTGGGAGAAGGCAAAGTCAAAAGCTACCCAGAAAGTGTAAGTTGAGTTTATGTCAACTAAAACATGCTTGAATGGATAAAACATGCTTGAATGGATGTTTATTTATTAATCAGCGCAAATAGAAGCTCATCTTTAATTAGCATTTGTCTGTTATTCCAGTTTTTTTTCACATTTCAGGCCTAGATTCCTCCCTTTTTCTTTAGTTGAGACCGACCAAGGCTTGTTAACCCTAGTTCACCCAGGCTTTTTTTGCCTGGTGAAACCTTAGGGGGGGGGCAATTTAGCCCCCCCCCCCCCCCCCCTATCTAACTTTTGATAGGAACATGCAATTGACATGAAATTTGGTACAGAAATACCTTGACATATTCCAAATAGACTGAAAAAAAATTTTTTTGAAATTTCGATTTTCCACGTGATGACGTCACTAATTGTTCTAGTAATTGTCGAAATTTAGCCGAAAAAGGTAAAAAATGGGTGTCATAGCAGAATTGTCATAAAATGAGTTTGCATAACAAATTTTTGGTTCTCTTTTCAGCTTTTGATTGTTCATATACTAAACAAAATGAAAATGTTAAAGCAAATAAGTAAATTTTACTAATTAACTCAAAAAATTAGTACAAATTTGACTGAAGCGACAGATTTTGCAAATTCCCGTGCAAGTTCTGAAAATTCAACGTTCTGAGTATGAAGGTGTATAACTTATCATTGGATGGGAATTATCAAACCAAATTTTGTACAGTGTTACCTTTGATTATGAAAAAGACATTGCTAAAAAAAAATTCAAAATTTTTACTAATTTATGCGATGACGTCACTAATTATGCAAAAAAGTAGAAAATTATGCGGTTTCGCAAAGTTTCATAAGATATACAAGAATGAATCATTCATTCTAAACTAAAAATACATAAAGGACTATGGAGACTATAGAATAAACACAATATCAACAAAAATAGTAGTGAAAGTGTTCTAGAATAAAACATGGCCGATCCAAAACATCCACAAAGCTGGGGAAAACGACGCGGAAAGTCAGGAAAAAGACGCGGAAAGTCATGAAAAGTATTTACAAGTGGCTATTGCAGATGATCTTGGAGTGGACTTCACAGACTGCTTTTCCACATCCTTGGCATCTTGTCTGGACCTTTTTCAGTTTGTCCTTGTTCTTTTTATAATCCTTGCCAGTTACGTCACTCAAACAGGCATGACAGCGTTGTCTTGAACCTGACCGTGGGAGCTCATAACCATTACCCGGGTTACGTTGATCTGCCCTGACATTTCTTCCAAGAACAATTGACATCTTGTTTTGTTGATTCATATTCAAACCATTGAGTGGTCTATCAGCAACAAATGGCTTTACTAAACTCAGTGCCAGCTCAAAGCCCACTTCAAATGAGCTGATTTTCTTCAGATTTTTACCGTGTTTGACTGCAAACAACGTCAATGAATTACAACGGATGGTATCAAGCAAGTAGTAAAAATGCATCAAAGTCCATCTATGGCTCAGGGACTTACATGTAAACTTTGACATTTTCATATCAATAACGTCTGTTCCCCCTTTTGTAAAGTCATAGAATTTTATTACCGCAGGTTTTTGCTTTGCATCATCCTTTGTTATTCCTAATAAGGGACGCATTGTCGACAACACCAACACATTTTTCTTCCCTTTACACTTGGACTTTGTCGCGTATGCGCACAAAGCAAGGTTGCCATGCTGCTTTTCCCAATGAATTGTGCTTTCAAATTCACTCCTTTCTTTTGGGTTTTTCAGCTCATCAGGTAGTCCAACACGGTTTGCTTGAAGTGTACCAACCAGTGTTATATTGCGGGTCAATAACCAATTAGCAGTTGGGATAGACGTATACAAGCGATCCATTGAAATGTTTCGCCCTCTTATAAGATTACCTGGCATTGCTTCAACTAAAGACTTTACGTAATCTTCCGTGGCATTGAGATAGTATGGCCCGTTACCATCAACAGGCTTACCGCAATAGGGAATCGTTTGGTAGGTAAATGGGAATCTTGCCTCGTTGAGTGACTTGTAAAGCAAACCATATTTGGCTGGCTTATCAGGGTTATACTGTCTGAATGCAATTTGATGCCTCATTGGATACAGAGTTTCATCAAGTGAAAGATACTCTGAAGGTACTAGAACACTCTTCATTGTACTGTTGAAAAGATTAGTAAGTTCTCTGGCAGCCGCGAAACGGTCTGATTTCCACACTTCACGACGTTGTTCTGCATCATCAAATGAGAGTACCGACAAGAGAAAAGTGAACCGACCTTTTGACATTGTTCCACTAAAAATAGGGTGCCCACCAATATCAGAGAAGAGGACTTTGACACCATGCATTGACTGCCCCAAAAGTCCACGAGCGTAAAGCAGTCCAACAAATGCATAAAACTCTTGATGATTTATCGGAAAAACATATCTATATTTATCTCTCTGGTCATGATAATCTAGTATATTGTCCTGTATGTACTGGATCTTGATATTGGTATATTTTACAACAAGCTCAGCCATGTTAGGTGTAAACAAACAATGAAATGCATCAGTGATAGAATCAATACCAGATGCCACCGGAAGAAGACTTCCCGGTACAGGAGTGCGCCGTAAGATATCACAAGACCGTTGTCGACCCGCAGTGTTTGGCGTTTTGTTAGTCCAAAATATTTTCTCAGTTTTGGGATTAGTCTTTGGACCCAAGTAACCAGTTAGGACTTTAGCATCTTTATCATTGTCCACCATACCAAAATTGTGTTTATCGTAGCAGGTTTCGTCCATCGACTTATCAATGGAATTTACAAGCCGTTTAGCCGTGAGCAACTTTCGGGGCGGTCGTTGAGATTCAGGTTCCTTATCAGATTCATCAGATTCCCCAGAATCAGAATCACTTTCCAATGGTAAGAGATCATTGTCATCATAAATCTCATCCAGATCATCATTGCTTTCATAGTCATCACCATCATTGTCAACGAAGCGAAGAATATCTTGTACCGCTTCATCTGCTGTTAGCTTTCGCTTTGACATTTTATCCTATTATTTCAGTTTATTATCTTCACTAGAATGAAATATAACATGCAATTAGTAACTGAAAGTAATGGAAACAATCATATAATAAATTCAGGTCAATTGTGTGGTAAATATGTGAGCTAATATGTGATAATTAGATTTATCACCATGACATTGAATCTTGAAAATATATGGCTGAAGATGAAAAATTGATTGATTTTCTAATCAAAAGTGACCTCTACATAAGGTGAACAAAGAGAAACACTATAATATTGCAACAGTGATAAAGGGAATTGTGCAGCCTAAAGAATTCTACAGCAAAACCTAAAGTAGAGTGCCTGCTCCCCTTACCGCTAACTTTAATTATAATGTTGCAAAATTCGTCAATGCAAACGTAAAAACACAGTTAAATGGATTTAGCACCACAATTGATCATTCTAGATACTAAATCAACAAGAACAAACAAGGAGAATAAGATTGATAACAAATACTGTAATCGTAAACATCATCGGGGTGATGTTCCTCTTTCCGCTAACTTGTTCCTCTTTCCGCTAACTAATTTCACGTTCGTCAAAAGTGATGCAAATAACAAAATTTTATGGAATTTAGTGTTCATAATAACAGTTTAATCCCTTTTCTCTCAATTTAAGTGCTTTCCTCCTTTGCTTCTGCAGATATAAGACAACCACAGGCTTAATAAAAATGCATGCCTTTACTGTTTACAAATCGAAGGCAGCCATATTTTTATGAGCGAAGTTTTTTTAGAAAACAATAGTGCCGTCTCGACAAGTCAACTTTTGATCGCAAAAATCTAGACACATGATGGGAATTGCCCTATTGTGAGCCTAGAGTAATTATACAGTAAACACAGACATCGTTAATTTTGTTAAAAGCATGAACGGCGAATGTAATTATCAACATGTATTGAATTGTTTTTTACACTCGCAACATCAATTGTTTCTACACTTGTGGTGGAGATTTTCAACATGCGGAGGATACACGCTAGAATGATCCTATAGAATTCAACGCAGTTGCAATTGCTAAAAAGCGTTAACGCAATAAAAGATTTTTAATGACAGTTGGTCCTTTGGGTGAAAAGGTCTACGAAACAAGTTCCACGTTTTCTTGAACGATAAATCTATGGGTGATATTATCAACGTGGGATTTCACGCTAATTGAATGTCTGCAAAAAAAATTTAACTGATTGAATAATCAAGCTGAAATCAGTGTTAACAAGAACAAATTTTGTTGCTATAGCGGAGAAAGGACACGTGGTTACAGAATTACCTTGCTGTAAACTTTAGATGATTTGCTCGCGTATACGATATATACAATAAAACTGTTTGTGTGGATAAAATCTCAGATGTTAGTAGCATTCAAGACAGCAGAGGAATAACAAGGAATCGATGTGCTCCGTTATTTATGACACTGAATTTTGAAGCATTTATTTTTCGAGGAAGCCATTTTTAATATTATTTCCACAATGATCGCGACCCGGTGTTAGATTTTACTCTATTAATCAGTAAGTATTTGGCAATTCACTTTGAAACTTTCCATAACGATGGCTGAATGAATATACTTTTAGATAATAATTAGTTTGGTTTGATTTGCTGTCTTTAAATGAAGTAAATAAACCATCAAACTCAAAGTTAGCGGCAAGCGGCACATAGCGGTAAGGGGAGCAGGCACTCTATGGCTTGGTAAAGATGTGAACCGATAGAGCATCTGAAAACGGTTAGCGCCAGCGGTCACCAACAAACAGCCTGCTTCGGAAAATTGGCAAATCTGATTAATTTTCTTTTTTGCATCCCTGCACCTGTATAAAATTTGAGGAAAAGTCATAAAATTTCAGACCGATACCTCAAGCGGTTTGGATACAGCGGTCAAAAAAGCGGTGGGGGCAAATCGCCCCCCCCCCCCCCCCCCCCCCCCCCCCCCCCCCCCCCTAATAGAGCTAGGGTTAAGAAATGTACCGAAAGATACATGAATCAGTTTATTTTTTAACTTTTCATAAATCTTGGTTAGAAAGCATCATAAATGTCATTCAAAAATTCCCATTGCTAAATTTGACAGTTCAGGTCAAAACACACTGACACGATCATACATCTGACAATTTTTGTTCATTAAAAATTCATGGTAAAAACCTTCGTAAATTTGCTTGGTTCAGTGAGCATAAAATTACGTCATGTCTCACTCTTCCAAACATTTTATAAGACTTTCCTGTAAAACGTTTGATGAACTCACATTGTCATATAAACTTACGATACAAAATGCTTGATCCAATATCAAAAAATGGTATCAAACATTTTTAGCAAATGCCGGAAAATACATAATACGCCCTAAGCGCACCAAGTATGACAAACTTAATTTTAAACGCCCCTGCGATCTGTAAAACTTTCTACCCCTATTTGGAAGTCCTATTATTAATAATATTGCTCTAATAATCTAACATGAGAGATGCATGTATATGAAAATATCACATCACATATCACAACATCATTTTATAGTTTCAATTGTGCAAGTTTCTGCCAAACGTTGATGAATACATAACATTGTCAAAGGATTTCATTCGTGTATGGGAAACGAATACTCATACGCTGGTGAGATCTGCTAATCTTGTGAGTGAAAAAAGGCAAAGGGTTTGTGGAGATGTTCACCCATCAGGAGAGTACTTTGCCTTGGCGAAGAAAATGGATATTTATTGGTACAAGATGTCTGACTTGGTCATGTCCCATTCCTTTAGAGGTATCTTTTTTGTTCGCTTTATTATACATTTATTATACATCACATAATACCTGTTTTTATTGTTGTTATTGTTATCATCATCATTCAGTAACACGACGTAAATGAATAACAAATTAAGACTCCATGGAACCTACCTGCCCTGGCAGGGAATACCTTAATTGGTCTTTGGATAACTAACTAGATCTGACGTCACCCAAGTCAGTCTAGAAACGAACTAAGTTAACACTGAAAACATAATACTGAACGTTCGCATTTGAATTTTTTATCTTCATCATGTATGTTTCATCACCTCTCTGTTTACTGATGGTGTAGAATATAAGGATATAAAGGCCTACGTGTGTTCATAAATTTTAGCCTGTTTAGCCAGGCATATATTTGGCTCTTTAGAAATGTCTATTTCTAAAGTCTAATCTATTTAAATCGGACAGTCAATTAGCAAGTACATGTGAGAAAAAGCTCCATTGCTAGTGGCTGCTGAGTCGGCAAAGTAGTTCATGCGTTTACACTTTTATATTTTTTGATGATAATGAACACTTTGAACGTATGGGTCTCCGTACATTCCGGTGTATTTCTGCTCGGTTATCAAGCGACTTCGACAATTAGTTAACACAGCAAAGCCTATATACGTTACTTTATTCTGATTATTTTTTCGTTATATATAATAAGACAGAAGCACCCTGTAATGGACTCAGAATATTATAAATGCAAGTTGTTTGTGCTGCTTTATACTTAATTGGGCGAACTTTTTGTTATAGCACTTGACGAATCAACAATAAGTGATTTTGTCAAAAATAAAGATAAAGAATTACGTATTGAAAAGATACAGTTTTCGCCAGATGGTTCAAAGCTTGTGGTTTTGGATATGAGAGATACAGAACTAAACAAAACTCATACAATAGTTTTTGATGTAACTGATATCATGGAGCCTAAACAACATCTCCTTTACAGGTACGAATAGTAAAGCATGAAGAGGATATCTATCTTTACATGATTATATTGCCAGAAAAATAAATAGAAGGAAAAAGTATGAAGGATAATGATATTTTCTCGTTGAATAACAACGTTAAAAGTTAGTCAAATTTAGATGCTACTCAAATTGCGATACATGTCCCTGTTGCATGTAAATGCTTTTCTCCGATGTGCATAAGATCCACAAGAGCCATTCACTGACATACTGGCATTCTTTCAATGTAAAGGGGTGCTAAACATCTAAAATTTTGCTTACACAATCTAAAACTTGCTCCATCACATATTTTTTATAGCTTTCCCTAAACTTATTTGTCATAAACCGTTTTTGATTTATTCTTTCGAATTTTAGGAAACACGTTTGGGCTTTCGACTGTGACATTCATTCAGATAATATTCGAATTGCGACGTGTGGGGCAAGAATAGTTATGGTCTGGAGTATTGTTTCAGGAGAAACATTTCATCGATTCAGCGATGGTGGATTTTCTTACGTTCGGTTCCTTTTGAAATCGCAGAAACTTTTACACGATGGTAATATTCTTTTGAAATTCTTCTTACACAATTTAAAAACTTTTGTCTTGTTCAAATCTTTCTCACTGCATTCCAAAAATCAAACATTTTCTTCGTCCAATAAAAAAGATCAATTCGAATTAGCTTTCGCGTTAATAATTCCACGTAATAGATTTATGGACATTTATTACATTTTTGAAAATTTGTTAGGTATAAAGCTTCAGGTTAGAGCTTCTTATTCAAACATAGGCAAAAACTTTGTACAAACTTTGAAATAAATTAATAAAACCCATTATTTTATGAAGATGAAAATCGCACATTGATAATACGCGAGTTGAACGAAGATAACAACATCATTACCTTACCTGGTCATAGAAGAGAGTTAGGCTACTTTATAACTTGTTTTCATGAGAACGAATCGTTGGTAGTATCGGGTGAAGCGAATGGCACCATTCGTGTGTTTAATGCAACTACTGGAAAATGTATCTACGGCTTTTTTCAACCCAAAGCACAAGCTTACACGTCACTCGCCATTCATCCGTCAGAGAAATTGATTCTTGCTGCCAATACCAATGGAGTTTTATATGCTTTGAAACCAGAACAATACTGCACAGGAAACTGAATTCTTTAATTTGTTAATGTTACTGCTTATTTTAGCTTATGGATTGTATATATGTCCGATAAAACGTCCTTCGTCCATTTTGTTTTTCAACTGTGATTCATGACTTTGACAATAACCACAAATAAAATGGTTGTGTTAAGAAATACATTTACACGTTTTTTTATAAGCAACCAAGGTCATACCTTAGTAGTAATGTTGCTTAATTCATTGTTTTTACCATTGATCTGTTTAAATCGAATTTAACTGTTGTGATCATTATAATAAAAAAAGGTCTTCATTTACTTCATTTACATTTAGAATTCATTCTACATACGGTTTCTCGAATAACAACCTTTCCTGCAAGTCCGATTTTTACATAAGCGTTTCCATCCTCTTCCCTGTGTAGGCTAGCAAACTTTATTAATCACTTTGAGTATATTTACCTTCTGATTTTCCTTAGCGCCTCTCCATTAAACCCAAGGCGTACACTTCGGACGGTATTGGTTCTGCAGAAATTTGTCTCTCCATACAGTCCACCGTTCCAGGTTAACTGACTATGCTTTTAACAGTTTATGAAAGCCCTTGGGGTGTGAAGGTTGTCAGTGCACCTACAAATCTGATTCACACAGTACCGACCGTGAACTATATAGGCATCATAAACATATTTTCGTTCGGTTTTTGTTCCTAAAGTGTCCAATTATCAAGGCCTGTCTATTTTCTGCACATTCCTGTCAGCGTCAAGTTTATATTATAACCATGCACAATTCTTTTGCCATTAGCAAGCCATTGGTTTTGCTCTAAGAATTGAAAATTAGTAATCTTTAAAGCCTGATCAGACCTCATAGGCGGATCCAGGGTTAGGCAAAAAAAGTGGAGGAGTACAATGCTATTAATTTCTTTTCAGTGTTTAACTGTAATTAGTTAAAAGGCACGTTTTTCTATTCTTCTCCTAGATGACACAACGCTCCTCCTCAAATTTTGCCTAAGCTCTAGATCCGCCTATGGACCTGACGTTTGCGACGATTAAAAAAAATGTCAATCGTCGTAGTCGCCAATCGCCAGGTCTGAACACTCTCAAGTATCTGAAAATACTAATTACAAAATTGTTTCAAATACACGATACTTCTTTCCCTTGTTAAGTTTGAACTGTATATCTTTTTACACATAACTTGCACTGATGAGTGCCTACTACAGTGTGTATCAAAATGTCTTATCCACCAACTTTCAAGGCGTATATCTCATTACTTGTCTGATAAAATATTGTGAATTTATATCACAAGAAAGAGCTTTTCATGCTCTATCCGTTAATATAAAATGGTTGCCAAAATATTTGTTCTTCGAAAAGATATCGAAGAAAAACTCAACGATTTGGTTCATTAAATTCTTAAAAGTCAATTAACTGACTTGCTAATGACTTTTTAATGGTGTAATTTTCTTTTGTTGTGCTGATGAAACCTTTAGAAAATTTTAAGTATAGCTTTGCGTATCAATTTCCCATAACAACTAATCATAAAAATTTCAAATAAAATTTTTTTACTGTGTGATGATTTTTAATTTTTTTATTGTGTTGAAAAATGGCCTTCATTGTAAAATGAGTTAATTGACTTTTAAGAATTTAATGAGCCAAATCGTTGAGTTTTTCTTCAGTGTCTTTTCGAAGAACAAATATTTGTAAAATAATATTTAAACATTTTATTAGCGTCCAACCCTCTAGGGACTAAGCAATTAATTAGTTGTATAAAGTAATCAAGTTCGAAAAGGCGTATGAATCTCAACGGTATTTAACAAGGTGAGGTATTAAGAAATCATCGTTGAATTCTTCAATAGACATTAAGGGATGGCGATAGATTGAGTCAATTAAAATAATGCCTCTTTTTCTTTGGGGGATTTCGACAAAGGTTGATTCCAGAAACTTGGGTTTATATAATAGGTGTGATAAATCATAACGAGGTTTATAAGAAAATCGGTTGGAAATATATAAGAGGGTACCACCAGCTGATGACTCAGCAGGAGTGTGTTCTAAAGAGTAATTGGGAAGTTAAAAATTGAGAGGAGGAGTTTTGGATTTAATTCTGGTTTCGGTGATGGCAATTACACCAAACTGGAGATTCAATTGAGCCCAAAGTGCACAGAGATCTTCGTAATGAGCATTAAGAGAAGCGATATTGAGATGGAGAGCAGAGAAAAACTTACAGTTTGGATTGTTTATTGTAAAGTCATCAAAAGGGTTAAGGTTAGATTTGCTTAAAGAGTTGAGGTCAGAAAATAAAGATTTGAAGCCTTGGAGATCATTAGTAGAAGCGGAACGGTAGCAGTTTCAAGATTCGTGTTCTGAAAAGGGAAAATGTCAGCAACACAGGTTTTACATCGCCATGAGAGGTCTGAGTTATCTAGGGGATGGAAATCATTAATGCTTAGTTGACTGCACTTTCTATGAAACCACAGGGAACAGCTTTCACAAAAAATAGCACTACAATTCTCAGAAACTAGTTTTTCACAGGCATCCAATGAGAGGAGCGTGGACAAGCGCCTTTGCCTCCAATCTGAAATATCGATGACAAATGTGCAATGATTTTCGATTCTCACAATTTGGACAAATGATGTGAAAGCTCTACTCACAATCAAACGACTCAGTTTACATGAAAGAACTGACGACATCATTGAAAACTTAAACACCACGCCTAAAGGTCTTGGTAAGAAACGCGTTAATAACTTCTTGTATACTTAGGGGGTGTTTATATGAGGGAAATTCAGCCCGGCAAACCGGTCAGATGTGATCACGTGGTTTCGTTTTGATTTTCTAAGCGGGCAGAATTTCAAAATGGCACACATAGAAACATATCTTATGTTATTGCCATTACACTTTGTTTCTCTTTCTTCTAACCGCCATCTTGAAAACTAAGAAAACCAAAAATTGTAATATGCGCATGCGCATATTATGTAAAATTCAGCCCGTTTTGCCGGGCTGAATCAAAAAATGTGTTTATATGGGAAATCTCAGCCCTCTGCAAACCGAGATCTCGGCTCATTTTTCTCATATAAACGCACGTTTATTTCTAAGTGAAAGTCACGAGTCAGCCGAGATCTCAGTAAACCGAGGCCCTCGGTTAAGCGGGCTGAAACAGGGCTGATTTTTCTCATATAAACACCCCCTAAGGGGAATAAAATCAGCCCGGCAAAGAGGGCTAGCTCGAGTTGCCGAGATCTCACCTTTCTTATGAAAGCCTCATATTCAACATGCGTTCACATGAGAAATGCACCAGCTCGGTTTGCCGAGATCTCGCTTTTATGACCCGAGATCTGGGCAAGGTGGGCTGAAATTTTTCCATGTGAACACTCTAGCCCGGTTAACCGGGATGATTTTTCACATTTCGGGTATGTTTTTCTTTGTAAACAATGATAATCACATAACATTTGTCGGGATGCTTTTTCTCATATGAACCAAGACAAAATCAGCCCGGTGAACCGATATCCAGCTGATCCATTTTGCGCTAAGTTTATTAATAATAATAATAATAATAATAATAATGGTATATTTCAATCTCCAAAATTTACATTTGGCTCTTCAGCTGAAAACATTATGTAGTATATATGTGCAAAGTCTAGAAAAATATTTATATTTATAAAAATATTATGTATACTAGTGAGATGCTCTGACCGGCTACGCTAGCAAAGTAGAATTGGTAAGTAGAGTGTTAGTAATTAGATATCTAGAAGATTGACTCAGAATTGGGACGGTAACTAGTCCCTGCGACTAGAAGTAATAAAAAAAAGGAAAACAACTGCAAACAACTGCAATAGTCATATGAGGATAGATACTAAATGCGAGTACGCAGGGGTCTGTACCAGTGCCTATGAACATATACTATATAATAGAAGTTTCAAGTAACATATTTGGTTTAAAATTTTTAATGAAACTAAAAAGCATTGAAAAAAATATTGCTTACTGACGTAGTAGTATGGCTTGTGCTAGAGAAGAGATTGTGATGTTCTAGAATTAGTACTTAATAACAAACTAATATGGGTATTGCAATATAACAAAGTAGAATAATAAGTAGTTCATCATTAATTGATTAGTGGGAGATGAGTGCATAAAACTTTATATTCTAGTGAGTTACGACATGTAACAGGAAGCTCATTAAAAATTCTTGGAGCTTCAAATTCAAACGAGCCATTAATATTCAAGGTTTCACGCAATTTTGTACCACCGATACGGTCGTTCCTAGTTATAGGTTGCTCATATTTTTCCATTGGTAAGAACTTTGGCCAAACACTCATATTAACGGATTTCCATGCGAGTCTAGCCATACTGTAGTCCGATCGTTCCTTTGCCGGAAGCCATTTCATAGCGATGACATCAGCTTTTCGCGAATAGCTCTTCCTTACGAAGCTAGCAGCGGCATTTTGTACTTTTTGTAGTTGTTTGAAAAGGTAGTCTGGCGCATTGTTGAAGACAGCATTACCATAGTCCAGTTTACTAAGGACGAGGGTCTCGGCAAACTGGCAACGAATTCGGTATGGTAAATAACGTTTGATCAGCGCAAGACTTTTAAGTGTTCCGTAAGCTTTCGTTATCGCATTTTTAACATGGGCGTTCCATGTAAGATTTTCGTTAAACGTGACACCAAGCAGCTTGAATGACGGAACTTGCTCGATTATTATTTCGTTGTTTGATTTTATCTCAAAAGCAAAGTCGTGTCTTCTTGCCATTTGACTGGTGGCAAAGAGCATCGATTTTGTCTTTTTTGCGTTGAAGATTAGGTTTGAGTCGCGTGACCACTCCTCGATAACATTGACATTGTTGTTGACTTCTTGACTACATTGTTCAAGGTTGGCAGGTTTGGTGTGACGATAGATGCTGGTGTCGTCGGCATACTGAACACATTTGGCGTCGGTCTTAGATGCCATGTCGTGAACATAGATGTTAAAGAGGACGGGACCCAGTATGCTCCCTTGCGGCACGCCATTAGTGACAGTTAAGACGGATGATCTCTTATCATCAATTTGTACGTATTGTTGTCGATTGCTGAGGTAGTTTGCAAGAATAAGTAAGGACTTCTTCGAGAAGTGGAGTGAGTGAAGCTTTTTTATCAGAGTTTCAAAGTCAACGGTGTCGAAAGCTTTCGAGAAATCGGCAAGAACTGCAAGTGTGATCTCGCCGTGGTGCATAGCTTTCAGAATGTCATTTTTGATTTTAATACATGTGGTTACAGTGCAATGGCCCTTACGAAAGCCGGATTGGTATTGCGACAAGAGTTCCTGGTTTTCAAGAAAGTTTGTCATTTGTATCATAATGAGTTTCTCGTAGACTTTTGATAGGATGGGTAGAATCGATATTGGTCGGTAATCACTTGGCTCGTTCGGTGAATCAATTTTAGGAATTGGGCTGATTTTTGATATTTTCCATTGACTTGGGAAGATCGATTGTTGAATAGAGGTGTTAATGATGTGACATATCGGACTGCAGATTTCATCTGCAGACAGTTTTATGTATTTTGATGGCATTTGGTCGTGACCGGTTGAGCAATCGTCCCGAAGATTTCTAATGGCTTTACGAACATCAGCGTAGGAGACTTGAGCAATGGTGAACGCGTCATCAGATTCAGGTAGATCGTCAATAAGTTGATGAAGGAGTTGCTCTGGTTTCGGTTGTGAGTTAAGTAGTCTCCCAGCAGTTGTGTTGAAGTGTTGGTTGAGGGTGTCGGGCTCAGCGTGGATCTTTTGAGGACTCGGCTTGAGGATACGATGGATGGTCGACCACACCTCTTTCGGTCGTTTAGAGGATAGGGCACGACGGAAGAAAGAAGATTTGGTTACACGAATGAGAGTCTTTAGTTCGTTACGAGCTTTACGGTAGAGGTTCCAGTCTCCCTCTTCGGCATCGGAGGAATGGCACTTAGCGTGGAGGTAATCTCTTTCTCTTTGTTTCTCGCCGATATTGAGGTCTTTCAACCATGGAGCTGGTGGACGTGTGATTTTCTGTTTTACAAGTGGCGCATGTCGGTTAAGGCAGCTAGTGAACAGTTCATTGAATATGTCAAGCTGTGCTTCGGCGGTGTCGAAAGCGTAAACTAGGTTGAATGGTACTTGTGCGATATCGTTTTTAAATGCATGAAGCTCGAAGTTTTTTTCATTGTGTATGTATTTAAACCTCGGTTCGAATCTTGGTTTCCTTAGGTTGCAGATGACGAAAGGTGCATCATGATCACTCATTTCGCAACAGGGTATCACGTGTTCGTCGATGACTTTCGGAAACGAGGTAATAATATGGTCAATGCAGGTTTTTCCTTTCCGGGTTGGTTTCTTCACTTGTTGACGTAAGCCGAGACGATCTAGGGTGTCTTTATATTCGTTTGCAACGTTGTAGTTCTCTTTCAGGAGATCGATATTTGCATCACCAGTGATCACGATTGGATCAGACCAGATGGTGTGAACGTACGATATCAATGTTTCGAATTTTTGAAGCCAGGCGCGTTTGTCGACATCTTCGGAACTTAGTTGATAGAAGACGGCTATAAGAAAGGGGCTTTTCTTTCCCTTCACTTCAAACCACTGGTGTTCGATCGTTGTGTCTTTCTTATCAATGTCAGTTCTTGGGCGATGTTTGATGCCGTCTTTGAAGTAGGCTCCAACACCACCGCCACGTTTACCATTTCTGTTATTGTACTTGAAAGGATGATAACCGGAGAAGTTGAGTTGTCTGATCAGTGCAGGATTGTCAACGAGCCATGTCTCAGAGATTGTTAGGATATCAAATTTGTGTTTTAGGAGCATGGCTTCAAGTTGGGCAGTTTTATTTTTGATAGATTGTATGTTAAGTTGCGCTATGCTGTAGTTGTTTCGGTTGGCGTTTAGAAGGTCCAACTGGATTTGGGTATTTTGTTGCGCAGGAATATCATTCACGGTTGAAGAGTCTGATAGTAGAAAGTCTATGTCGGCATTGTTGAACGGTAATTCAGTAAGCAGACAGTCGTGACATGTCCATAAATTGTGTTTGTCTGAGAAGTTTTTTACAGTTTTATAAATACATTTTACGTGAGTCGAGTTGAGACAAACCTTGCATTCCAATTGGTACGAATTCTTACGGACAGTTTGGCACAAACAGGACACGCGAGCGGACCCGGATTAGTTTCGATATCACCGGAGATGAGGAGCCGGAATGTTGCCGAATGATTTGCGTAGAGATGGATCGGTGCACAAAACCTCCGTTTGTTGTTGTGATTTTGACGTCGAGTCAAAAAGTCTTTGTTTTGAACTTTAAAACTCGATTTCTCGTGGCTACTTCCCATTTGATGTAGAAAGAGATACACCATTACGACGAGCGCAGCTTCCTTCATCTTCTTCAGCAAAAAATCAGCTCACTTCTTTTTAATTTGAGTGAGAATTTTAAGAAAAACTAATTTATTTTCACTCTTTTGACGTTAGTTTTCAAATATCATAAAAAGATGAGAAATATAATAAACATGTGTTTTTCCGCAAAAACAAATTTTCCCAATTTTTTTCCCCATCCGTCATATTTTCCGACACTAATCGAATGGTTTGTGTCGAGAAGTCCGTCTACATAATAATGTGAAGAAATCAATAACATTACCATTACACAAACTCATAATGGCTGGGTAGTAACAATAGCGACGCGTGTTGCGAGGGCTTCGATTCGAAAAAATGAAAATCAAAGACGAAATTTACAAGACTAAAGATGTGCAAGCCTGTTAGTTGTGAGTTTAATAGAAGGCTAACAAATCTTTATTTTACTTTCTTTACTTAGATATATATGTAGTTATTGTTTTTACTCCTTTGCTATCCATTTTGCTAGCTGTTTGTTTAATAAATGCAAACTCACAAACAACCAAACACAACATCAACATATATTGTAGTGCTAAAGGGAGTCCAGTGTCAACTCTGCCGAGGAAGTTGCTAGTAAATAGGCACTATTATTTATTGAGGTGGTATGTTTTTGCACCTGGGAACATATAAAATCCTTTATCATAAGAGTTGTGTCACAACTAGGAAGTCATAATCTATCGATTTACCAAGAAAAAAGAGCCTTCAATCAAATTAGAATTAGAATCCAATAATGGCACCTACCACATAATATTGCAGAGTCAAAGTTATTAGCTAGATATCTTCAAAAACAAATTGTAGACTTGTTGCACATGATTGAAATGTACTCTAAACTTTTTGCTGACTTGCTGGTGCGTTCATAGAAATTATTTTATTATTATATACTATTTTTCTTTTTCTGCATGTCAAAAAGATCTCTAAACATGTTTTATGTTACAGATGTTGTGCTCTTTGTGTTATTCCAGTTCTTCCTTGTGTCTAATACAGTATATGGCAATTGTTTCCACTCTGCCTTCTTACCTTTTCTGTCAAAATTGTGTTGATTAACTTACATTAGCATAGCTTCTAGCTGATGTTATTTTACACATATTTATCTTTATATCGTAGTTAGTTCATTAAAAAAATATGATTTCATATAATGAAATCAAATCCAATACAGCATTTGGGCCATGTTTATATAAACTTCCAGCTGTGAAAGATTGTTTGTATCACCCCCAATTGCCAACATTTCGAAGAATGGACATTGATACTGCTGCCCATAAATTACCAGATGAACACTGTCGAACAACTTCAAAGTTCACAAATGGTAATATATAAATGTCATATACATCCTAAGCAGTAAAATGAAACTTCAAATAGTTTGTAACTGATCACAATTAGCGAGACATGTGATGCTAAGGGGATTTTGATAAAAAACCAAAATATTGTGTGAATTATGTTGTATGTGATATTAAAGATAACAAAAGGAACAACAATAAAAGTTGTAATCTACTTATATTAATCGCGTAGTGTGCATACCACTTTTATTTTAGAGAGTGATATATTTAACTAAATTTTACGTAGGATTTCCTATATTGGCCGCGTAAAGCCACGTAGAGGCGAGAACGCTTTTTTCTCAGTAATGACGTCAGATTCTTTTGAATCATTGATTTGACGTCAGTTTTTTTATCAGTACATACAACAACGTTTATACGCTTGAATAAAAGGATCATTTTCGAAATAAAAGCCGGTAAGAAATGTTTTACCTCAAATGCATGTTGATCGTTGGCGGCGTGCGACGACGCCTTGGCGTCTAGTGTTATTATAAAAAGAATGATAATGAAAATTTTATGGTTTGTTATCAAAGTCCCCGGAAGCATCACAGGTATTAAAAATGGTAGTAACCCAAAGCCATTGATAGCTAAAGAAAAAAAGGCAAGAGAATTTGCATCCTGGATGTTGTTCATATAATGATTCAGGCTGATTCTGTTCTTAATTTTTAAAAGAAGAATTTGAGTGTGTAAGCTACATATAAATATTGTGACTTATTATTATTTTTCCTACTGCTTCTTTTCTCAGAAAATTTTCAAAATGCTACAATTACGTTGTATCGTCCGGCTCGAAAACCATTAACTTGCACAGTAAGTTCCACATTTACCAATGTTTTTTTGTGAATTGAGAATTCAGGGACTTTCATATTTTCATATTTTGGTGAATAACTTGTGTATAAAAGCAATTTAACTACAGCGTAAACATTTTTTCCTATCAAACAATTTTTCTTTTGAAATGTATAATATAATTGTTTATACATGTTTCATTTGTACCTGTCATGTTTTGATAAAGTATTTTGTACATATACATTCAGAATGTCACTCAAACAGGTCGAAGCCTTATAAAAAGGTAATCAAAGTATTCGTTAGTTTTTTTTATTTTTTACCTTACTTGCACCTTATAACTGCTATAACTCAATATTGTTTATATTGTATATAATAGTTTTATTTCTTGTATAGTTCCTCTTCCATCCAACCTTTGGAAGACAATGGGCCTTTATGCCAAGAGCAAAAGCATGGTATGTTCAAATAAACCTGGAAATTAAGGATTTTTTTAGTAATCTTTTGGAAGTTTTACCTCTTCTACTAGACAGAATATTCATTTTGTATTATTATAACAAATAAGGTGTCAGACAACAGCCACAGCATTTCTTTTTCTATATATGATCTTCAAACTTTTGCTGACTTTTTTGCTCAAACACTTAGAATAATTGATATATTTTGACTTTAGAAACTAACCTCCCATTTACTGGATATTCCATGCGATATTTATCACCAGCTGTTACATCATCATGGAAAGTGAGTTTAGTGTAAATCTCTGTTAAGGCAATCTGTTTAATCTTTGGCAGTTTTGCATTTTTTGTTTTGGTCAAACTTGATAGTTTGAACTCATGTCATTGTGTGATTCACAAAGAGAAACAATACATCAAGGAAAATTGTTTTGTTTGCCATACTTAAGTATTATAACCAGTAAAAGCAGAAAGGAATTGATGGATCTGATTGGTGGGAAAGATCAAAAGATTAAGCATGTCATGGTAGACCATTTTCGTAAATTTTACTAAGCAAGTTTTGTTTTATAGTTTTCCCTCAAGCAAGAACCTTTTATCGACCACTACGGTCAAAGACCAGTTCCTGCTAACATTTTGTAAGTTGTCCAATAACTGTATTTTGTTGAAAGAAGAAGTTTGTGTACCTATTTTTATTTGCTCATAGAAATCCGTCTTTCGTTAAGTTGATATAATGCAACAGAAAACTTATATCTGGTTTTCCAAAAAAATGAAAATAAGTGACACATTTTAATATTGATTGTTCATTGATATGCCTTTGTCATTGATTGTTCATTAATATGCCTTTCTCAAATATCTTTTTGATATCGTTTGTATAACAACACCTTTCCGAACAGAGATTTAGCTGTTTCTGATAGGGGAACTCCATTGGAAACACATATACAAGAATTATTCGTTTGAAGAATTTATTGGTGGATGAAAACTGTGATCACGTGATCAAAAGAAAAGAAAAAGAAAAAGAAATAAAATAAACGTTTTTTTCCAGTTGCGTTGCTGTTGCTTGTACTAAAAATTACAAAGTTATTAAATTTATATGTGACCAAGAGTTTTGAGTCCTTGGTCATTCATTCATCCGTATTAGCTGGTCCTTCTGCCCAATATACTTTCCACTAAGTAGCCGACTTGTACCATGAAAGATCAACTGTTCTTACAGAACGAAACAAATTGGCAGTGATTCTTTGACCAATAACCAACTTGCGAAATATATAAATGAAGGACATAAGGAAGGAAACAGTAGTTTAGAAAAATCAACTCGATTTACTGATTCAAAAGCATTGTTATTTTTCGTTGTCATTTTAATAATCGAGCCAGGAGAAACACCACTGACAAGTTCTTTTCTGACAATTATGATTTAAGGCGTTTATAGGAAGGTTTTATCTTATTTCACCTTCCAGGAAATATCTGCCTTAAATACCAAGCGGGAAAAGTATTTTGTATTTTGTTTGACTTCATGTTTTAGTAGCCGACACAGAAATTTGTCATCCGGAATCGGGTAATTCTTATCGCTTTACATGAAGATACTTATGCTAAGATAACTCGACCAGAACTAACTAGTTCTTCCTTTGTTATTTATAGAATTTCCTCATATGCCTGGAGGCCCTGAAGCGATTTTTTAATTTTTATACAGAAGAAAAAATATTAATATTTGTATGAATTTTTGTATGTTTTAATTTATAAAAGAATGTATGGATTGGTATTTCAAGAAGAAGTGAAACTTTAGTTATATTGCCTTCATGAACCCCCCTTACTCCTTCTGGATAAGATGAAGGAAGATTCTCAATCCTTCGTCATCAGTCAAAAATGTTCTGCGTTCATGATATTTTAAGTTAGCTGCTAATT
This sequence comes from Turritopsis dohrnii, assembly GCA_027922465.2. Taxonomy (NCBI): domain Eukaryota; kingdom Metazoa; phylum Cnidaria; class Hydrozoa; order Anthoathecata; family Oceaniidae; genus Turritopsis; species Turritopsis dohrnii. Next base: position 306,972 of record BQMF02000138.1, on the reverse strand, counting down.
GTTGTTCTTGGAGATGTCGATGAATAGCAAGGAGAGAGTGTGGGCTGACCTGCAGAGAATGTTATCGATAAAATCTACCTCCATATGATAAAATGTAGTATGTGTATAATAATGACAATAATAACGAAATTTATTCTGAGCATATCCATATTTTACATTGGCTGTGCATCTCAAAATACGACAGATTTGGTGTCTGTGCATATGGCGCACGTTCGGTCATCATTAACATTTTTTTTTTCGCAAATGCAAATGTCCAGATACTTTTTACATGAATTTTTACATGCTTTTTACATGAATTGACAAATTTTGAACTGTTTTGATTTTACCGAAGGATCGAAAAATAGGCTGATTTGAGCCTAGTAGTATTTTTGACTTGTTGATGCGTTCAAGCTTAATATCATTTACAGTATACATCCGTTAATTCGAATGCCGCGCTTAATTCGAACACTCTTTCTTTCGAACAAATTCTTCAGTCCCTTGAGTTTGGTCTAATAAAGTCTTATATTTTGTGCCGCTTAATTCGAACTTCGTTAATTCGAACAGTTTTTTCGGTCCCTAGGCTAAAAAAGCACTCGTTAATTCGAACTTTTGCGCACTATTAATCTAAAACCGTAGTGAAAATCATAGTCTTTCTTATGACTATGTGAAAATGAAGACATTTTTCTGATGGTGGTAAAATTTCTTACAACTTTTCAATATAAATTATTCATTCCTAGTAAAATCAAGTTTACAAGGTATTTGGAGATTTACTACTTTGCAGCTATTGCTTGAAGAAAAAAATGAGATTGTTTTTGCAAAACGACCTGTCTTTCCTTTTGCCAAATGTACAACCACAACGTTGTTCTGTATTACTGCAGCAGCGTATTTTTGTCAAATTCATTTTCTGATTTTACTCGACTCTCTAGAACTTCTCTATCCCAAAATCCATGGCTTTGCAGAGTGTTGTAAAACGTTCCATTATGAAATTATTTAGATTCTGGAAACGTTTGATTTTTAAGACATTCGATTTTGAAAATTTCAATGTTTTTTTCTTTCACTCTTTCTTGTCACTTAAGATAAAATAAGATAAGATACATATTTTCAACTTGTTTGAGTTCTTTATTCATATTTGAGAACAGTGTATTTAGGTCTTTACCAGATTTAAAGGGATTTGTATCATCGGCAAACATGACATGGAAAATTTCGGACGAAGCTTTGTGTAAATCATTAACATATAGAAGGAATAGCAAAGGTCCCAAAATTGATCCTTGAGGCACCCCGAATTTAATCAGTAGTGCTTGAGATAACTCTCCTCTTAGATTTTAGTCACTCTATGGAGGCACTATCTAAATAATATTTTTTTAGTAGAAACAAGAAGATTTTCTCAATTTTTGATCTTAGGGTATTTGTGAACTAGTCCCAGAATTGGAAACAACACAAGAGAAAGCTGACACAAAGGTATTTTTGTGTGCACAACACGCTCAAGTAAACGCACCTCAAAATGCAATCATTGAATCTGTTGATACTGATATTGTTGTATATTCTGTTTATTTTCAAACATTCATGAACATAAAACTTCATGTCAAAGTTGGAACAGGGGCCAAACAACGCATTTTAAAGATAGAAACCATCTGTTCGGAGCTTGGCCAAGCTTCATGTCGCGCACTGCCAGCTTTGCATTGTTTTACAGGGAATGACTACACCAGTGCTTTTTACGGCGTTGAAGCCAAACCATTCAAAATGATGATTGAAAATGAAGATTTCAAACAGGTGTTTGAAAAATTTGGAAACTCTTATATTTTTGATGGCAGAATCTTTTCCACGATCAAGCATTTTGTGTGTGCATTATACGGGTTCAACGATTTAGATTCTGTTAATGAAGCGAGGTATTTGAAATTTTGCAATTCAAAAAGGATGCCAGACCCGGAGCAGTTTCCTCCCACTGAGGATGCATTACTTTGCCATTGCAAACGTGTTTCTTATGCAACTGCCGTCACCAAAAAAGCCCTTATTCAACACCCTGCTTTACCTAAAATTGAGTCAACAACAAAATATGGGTAGATTGTTGAAAATGGAGCTCTTCAAATCCAGTGGATGCTGTACCCTCCAGCCCCACCTGATATTCTTAATCTTGCAAATTGCAATTGCAAGAAAACACAATGCAAAGACCGGAGATGCGCTTGCAAGTCACAAGGACTTAAATGTACGGACCAATGGCAATGAGGAACCTGACGATTACGTTGGCGAAGTTGAAGATGAAAGAGATGAAGAGGAACTACGTGAGGGAGAGCTTAATGATGTACACGTTGATGAAGATGAAGAGGAGGACGATTAAATGGTTTTTTAACATAGTTTTATTATTTTTAGCGATAATTTTCAAGTCTAACATGCTTCATATATCAGTATAGTCTTATCAATATCTCAGGATCCAGAAGATCTACATGTAATACATTAATTTAAATTAAAACTGTACTTTGCCAATTAAATGTTAAATCTATATCATATCCATCAGCTTTTTAACAAAAACGTTCTATGTTATTTTGTTACGTAAGTATTTGTTACTACATTTGCCAGTTCACTTGGAATTATCTTGGAAGATTTTTGCTGGAACCTGTTTGTTATCTAGGTATTTAAAACATCTGTTTACGTTTCAGAATTATTTTCTAATCAGAAACAATATATTTATGTAATATTTGTTATGATATATCATACGTTTTAACACGTTTTAACTAGGAAAAAAACGTATTTTTATGACGTCATGTTTTTCAATAGAAGTTGTAATAATATTTTTTGCTTAAAATTTAAAATTTTCACATTTAGCTGTGACGTTATTAACGCCTAAAAATAGCCCGGGCCACGCCCCTCAGAAAATTCAAAAAACTCCCGGTTGAATGAGGTTTGGAATGGAATGGTCAGAACGTTTTCCAACAAGAAAGTTACCCGTAGCTCCCTGGCTATCTGTCATAACTAATATATTGTTTTCTGTTTTTTAGATAACTTTTAAGCCATTTATATGGTCGTTCCTGAGATTCCATAAAGTTCTAATTTTTTTAACAAAATCTCGTGATTGACGGTATCAAAAGCTTTTGAGAGATCAATAAATACACCAAGCGTGTATTTACTTTCGGAGAAGCCTTTTGTGATGTCAGCAAACTTCTCCTGGTTTGCTGTCCACGTGCAAGAAAGATGTAAGAAATTCTTTCCAAATTCTTATTTTTCCCAATTATCCGATAATTCGAACAAATTTTTTGGTCCTGGAGTGGAGGTATGCCAGGCGCTCAGTTTTAAGCTGAAGCTCCAGCACTTCCTGTGTTACTCATTTCACTCACTTTTTCGCTGATCCTTCCATGGCCTTAGATTATACTGCGACACTAATTATCAAGGATTGACAACGTGAATTATGAAGGACTTTTGGATTCTTCAGCTCACAAGTAATAAATTCCATGTGCGCAACGTGAACCACCACCACACGTACGCGGCACCCTATATCATGCGCGATGATACATGGCATGTTGCTTAGTGCGTTTACGAACAAAGGCAAAGTTGTTATTTTCAGATAAATCACTTTCAAAATGGCAGACAACTGAATAAATAAAACAAAACGGAAAGCATCATTGTTCGATAAACATGAAACAAGCGAAAAGAACAAAAAGTAAAACAAACAGAAAAAAGAATGAGACTGAGGAATTTGTAAGTATATACATGGTTAGTTGCCTGATACCCCTTGATGCCCCTAGACATAAACAAGAAAACGAAAGTGTTTTCCCCAGAGCAGAGTACTCTCGTCTCGAGTGTCATCAATCGGCCATAAAGAGTGTGTAGTAATATCGCACGTATCAAATCCAATCCAAGTCATGTGAGTCTGTTTGTTTTGAATGGATGGAACAAGATGAGATAGATGAGTTGGACAGGTAAAAATAAATAGCCCCTAAATATCCTCCTTATAACTTCATATGATGGTTTCCCAAATTTCTTTATTTTGCTCTGGCTACTACTTTAAATTAATTGTGAGCTTGAAACTTTGTTTGTAAGTGCATGAAGTTTTCTCTAATACAACCAATCTGTTTCCATGCAAAATTGTATATATTATTAGAGTCGTATAAGTTCAACCCTCCTTCCATCAGCTGCTATAGTTACTGCTGTTCCCAAATCTCCAAACAAGATAAAATTAAATCGATCACCATCACCACTTGCACATGCAGTTGCCTCTTTCACTAAAGTTGGTAAGGCAATTATTGGTGACACAGCTTCTAAAAGAAAGCCCTCTTATAATATATTGGATGAAGAGTATTCTGTGCCATACGATGCATTAGAACGTGGAAGATCCAAAATCCGAAGCGATATGAAAAACAGGCCTGCAATCCCAATTCCAGAGAATGTTGGCATTCCTAGACAGCAACAAGGGAATGTAACTGATCTTTATGCTACCATTGATAAAGAAAAGGTTGGTATAATACTTTTTCAATCTTGCCGTTTATAGAACTCAAATTCACATGATTTCAAAGATAAAATTGATACTAAAAGAATAAACAAAATCACAGCAAAAGTGAAAGGGAAAGTAATCTAAACTAAGTATAAGTAATCTAAAAATGTATACAGAAACACATTAATTTTCAAGAGTGCTCTTTTATTCATCATTTTGATTTGATCAGTTATAAATAATAGTTTTATCATAATTTTAAACAGATAAAAATGATATACATAAATCACACAAATGCACACAATACATCACATGTAATTATCAAAGTCAAAACAAGAATGTTTTTTATTTATAAACCACAATGTATGTATTTTGTTGATTCTAATATTTTCTAATACCCAAAACAAGCCACACTGTGATTTCTTTAAAACAGTGTTTTCTAACAATGCAAAAAATGAATGCAATTATTATTAATGATTAATAGTAAAATCAAGTATGAATTATGTGTATGTATTGAATCTTTTGAATGTTATTTGAAGTCTAAATACAAGAACTATAAATTGCAATTGTTCATTGGATACCATGCATATTCTTAATGGAATCAGATTTAAGAAGTAGTCTTCAGTATCAGAGGAGTGCATTTAAGTTATATGCTTTAAACCAAGTAAGTCATTACTGTTTTATTTTTTATTTTATAAGAACCACCAGGATGAATCACAAACTGGTCATATATCTGATGATGCTATCACAAATGTTACTGCAGAAAGTGACTCAAATGGATATTGCTCTGTACCACTGCAACCTAAGAACTCTTCTTTAACAAAGAAAGAACGTAAAAGTAGGCTTAGCAATACAAAACACAAGAATGCAACTAAATTGAGTACACTTCACGGCATTGCCACTGGCGACGAACATGTCCAAGAAGATATTGCCCCAGAGGAAGAGTCTGCAATACACGCTGGTGACTCCTCCACAGATGATAATCTGATCTCAGAAGGGCAGGTACTGACATTAGGGAAATTGTCACCAGAAGCAATAACCAGTTCACAAAAAATGTATTTATCTACCGAAAGCCTTGATCATGAATATCTCTTATACGCTGGACAAGATTTACAAAATGGAAGGGTACAAGTTACGTCGCCTCCATTGTTGCAAAATTCCCTTAATAGTTCCTTGTCGGCATCTAACTTCATAACATCTGAAAAACTTATTGAAAAGCTTCAAAAACGAAAGGCTAATACACTCACCAATATTCCCTTGCAAACAGATTTGGAAGCATATCGAGAAATTGAGGAAGACAAACTTCATCAGAAGGATACTCGCAGTTTTGATAAACAATTGTCTAAATATAGAACCAAACAAAATCATGAATATTCAAATAAAGGCAAAGCAGTAAACACAGATAATACGCTCCAATCTTCATCCTTGCACATTCACAGAAATGAAGTTGAAAGCCCTCGTCTTGTAAGGGCTGCAAGTGTAGAACCAAGAAATGTCTCTGCTGTTGGTGACACCAGTTCAATTGATAGCGAGCAACGTCTACCTGAAAACTACTTGCATATTTCACCAAAGCGAAGCTCTTTGAGCAGCTCTCAACACAGTGCATCATACAGTAGGCACAAGCACAACCAAAGTTATCGGCATGATAAGCAACAAATTCCTTTAAATCCCGATGAAATACACCTTCGAAACTCATTTAATATTCAGCTACAACAATCCATCAACACTCTTAGTCTACTTCTAAGTGCAGGTATAAAACAGGATTTTTTATGTTATAGCAAGATGAGTCCTGAGCAACATTCTTATATCGTAACTGACTGTTATCATTGAGATTCTTATTGCTAAATATTCTAGTTGGATCACCCAAGGAGAAAGAAGAAGCTAAAAAGCGCATTGGTTTGTTATTCCAAATTGCTGCAGAAAATAAACAGGTAAGGAGTTTTTTGTTGGTTCGATCATTTTGGGTTTTTTTTCAAAGGAAACAGTGTGAAGGTTACAATTTCATAATTAGCAACAGAAATTTGCTTGGACAATTTCATCATAGTCTTTATCTGTCTTAAATCTAGCAGGATAACACAAACAAAGATCTGGATAAGTGGATATTCCACACACAAGGCCAATGTCTTCTATTTGTCATTTAATGATTTAAAAAATGAAGTAAAAAGAGATAATCAAAGTTACGTCCTGTTTTTTCAAGAACAATGTATTTTGAGTTGTGCCTTAACATTCGTCTGTTAACTGAAAGTAAACCTGGAGTATCCTGATGTTTTAATAGTTTCAATTTTTAGTTTTAGCCTAGTTATACCTTTCAAAAAAATCAAGCCTGACAGTATGATTTTCAATAATTATGATGCTGCGTAGTTGCATGTTAAAATGAAACAATCTCTAGTTAACTAGACTTAAAGCAAAAAACAGCACCCATCTCTTATCATTTGATAGTCTTTTTGTTTATATAAGTATCTACCATGATGGAATTTGATCTCATAATCAGGCTCGGTATAGTTATAGAGATACTGTTAATTTCTAAGTTCTTTTCACTTGCAATTATTCTTATGTTCTTGTGAAGAAGGCGTGTGATGCAACATATTAAAGTCTAATAAAGTTAATATATGATGCTTAAAGAATGTTAAGTGGCAAAAACATCTCCACTTTAGGAAGAGAGTTGAAAGAAAGAATCCATTTTCAATGTCTTACGTGTCTTGTCGATTGAGTCTTAGGTGTATATGTTAGCCTCACTTTCAAGTAATGAGTCTTGTTGCTCAAAGAAATATTTAAGTGATATGGACTTCAATTTCTTATACTCTAGATATTAAGTTCCAAACCAATTCTTGATCTTTGGCACATTTTGTCGTCAGTTTTAGTCATAGTTCTTAATCATGAACTGTTTACATTAATGTCATCTTATTCAAATGAAATTAAACAGCTCAAAAGTGTGTGTTCTAGTTCTTCTGCTAGATAGTAGAAGAATATTCCATTAAATGGTTGCCATAGACATTGGTGTTTGATGTTTTAGCATATGGATGAATTGAATGATATCATATCTAATGATCCGAACCAAACTGACAACATTGCTACTACACAAGTGCTTCAGCTAGATGCTGACAGGAAAATTTTACAAGACTTAAATCAGACGTTAGTTGATGAAAATAATGCACTGCGAATGATAGCATCATCTTCAAAACAGAAAGGTATAAACTTGTTTGAAATTATTTCTTGGTATAATTTTGTTGTTTTTTTCTGGAAGGTAATTTTAATCTTTCACCCTTAGGTATGGGGAATTGGTCAAGTACAATTTCATTAAGATTAACTGATAATATATCCAACATCATATATTATGTATAATGTTACTGTATACTCTTGATAAGTGGGACGCTCAAGGGACCGAAAAAAAGTGTACTACTTAGTGGGCGTCCTACTTATCCGAATCTCCCCGTAAGTAGGACATTTGCAAAAAAGGGTTGATTTGTCCCAGTTATGAAAGGTTTTAGGTCATGGTCATTACAATATAAGAAACGAACCACTAGAAGTAGGATGCAATGTATTTATATCACTTTAAACCTTGAATATGAATATCTTGAATATCTAAGTACAACAGAGTTTTTGCGCCAAGGGACCGGGAAAAAGTGTACTACTTAAGCGAAGTTTTTTTGCCTGAAAAGGGTAAGCAAGTCCAAGAGACCGGGAAAAGTGTACTAGATAGCGGGCATCCTACTTATCCGGTGTACCACTTATTGAGAGTATACTGTATATCAATATATTGTCCAGAACGTTTTCCTTTCTTAAACATTTATAAGGTTTCATGATTGAAACAACATTTTTGTAAGGTTTTGCCTTAGCAGCTTCATCAGACTTAAACGACTTAAGTTACATATCCCATTACGAAGCTACAAAAAATAAATTAAAATATATGATCTTCTCCATCTTAGTGATGATCTCCATTACGTAGATACTTTAATGTTAAAGCCCTTTGGTTGCAAAATTTTGAACATCCAAAAGTCTGTATTTTCCTTATCATTTGGATTGCTGTGGTCTATGATTTGAACAGATACATCTGTATAACTGTGATTGTGGTCTGCAGTGAAAAAGTGCGAGATTACACTCTTGAATCATTTCTGTTCTTCTCTGGACTGTACAATTAGATGTAGAATTATACAGCTATCAACATACACATAATGCTAACAAAAAGCTAAGGACATCCTAATAAACAAAATGTTTCTAAGTAACTAACAAAGCCATCCAGAAACTGTCCACCCGCTTCACCCGTCCACCCGCTTCTTCCGTTTCCTCATTAGACACTGATTTAAAAAGTTGACACACTACCTAAAAATCCGTCAGATTACTTTTTCAGCTTTTTTCGACATTTTCTCCATCATGTTCTTTCGATATTTCATTGCATCATTCAAGTCTGGTCGAATCAAAATCACATGACGTTTATTTGTGTACAAAATCATCGAAAACAAAAACTTTGACAGCACAATTAAAATCGTCCGGACAGTATTTCCAAATGTTGTTTATGTAATATTGAGGCTACATATCAGGGAAGTTTGAACAATCGCTGAAAAGAATAGGAACCGCTTGTTAGGTTATTTTTACAAAAAAGAAATTGAAGATGGTTTTACTATCACCGAAATGTTGCATGGAAAAGCTGTATTCACATTCACATTATGTTAGGCAATTTACTTGTCATCTACTTACAGGCATAAAATTTGATCTTCATGTCCCTTAGGGTGCGATTTTAAGACCTGTGATTCCAATTCAATGATTTAATTGTTATTCATAATGTTACTTGATATGAATGTTCATTCCTCTTTTGAGAAGTGGCAGCCCTTGTGTCATCAAGTTTCTTTTGATTTCAGTTCTTAGCATTTACTTGCTAGTGTGTGTGCTGATGACTGCATAATATAAATCTATCATGTACACTGTTTTCAAACTGTCTTTTAATTGTTTTAGCAATATTGATCTGAAAATGGGAATAAATTCAGGAATTATATCATGAGAATTATAATAATATTGTTGGTCACATCATTTTTTGGAAAATGTCCATCCTCTAAAAATTCACCAGATAAACTATACCTTCACATTATTGTTTTTTTATGTATGTATGTAAACAATATTTTTAGACTATAATGTGGAAAATGAACATTTGATAAGACAAGTGAACATCCTGAAGGATGAGAATTTTCAGCTAAAAGAAACTGTATCACATCTAAAAGGCAAAATTCACGATAAGACTACTGATGGTTTCCTCGAAAAAATTAACCAAAAGGTATGTTGTTATTGTAATTAAGAATGTGATTCTTGGTCATGGCTAAATTGTCCAAAAGCGCTTAGATTTATTTTACTTTTCAGTACTAATGAAATAAAACAACAACTTTTTTTATTTTAGCTATATACTTGTTGTTTTCGTAAATGTAAATCTTCTTCATGCTATTGTGCGAAAGTTAATGATAAATATAATGGCAATATTTGCACAAGTTTAATCTTCTTCTTGTTTCATCAATACACAAGGACGTGTTGTTTAATCAAGCCAATAACACCTCCCTGTAAAGTTTGATTGTAAACAAAATCCAAATTTTTTTATCAGTTTGGTTAGCATTTATGCGGAGAAACTGATATACTTGTCTTTGTGTATCCTTGTCAGTGTTTGAAAGTAATTCTGGTGTTGTATGATTTGAAAGCAGGGAGACTAAAAAAAAATCTATGATGGTTTGTTTTTGACGTCCACTTTCACGAGAGCTTGGGAAAAATTCATGCTAAGTATTTTTTACCATCCTGTGTCTTATGTTAGATTGACATTTTAAAAGTAGAATACCGTTTTTCCTCTAATAAATGCCGCCCTCTTATAAACACCACCTTCTAATAAACGCCACATCTTTAAAAGCGGTGTTTATTAGAAAACAGGCTAAACAAGAATTAGTTTAACAGTGTTACTTGTTTTCCATCAACAAATTTTTCCACGTTTGCATGAATATTTGATGTGTAACTTATTGCTATAAAATAGAACATTTTCTCTCTTGTCACAGAAGAGAATGGCGGCAGTGATATTGCTCTTCTATGACATTTTTGTGAACATATCTTTTGTGTAAAACATTTTCACACAATCTTTTGTAATGTTTTTTAGGATAAGAAAATATTGTTGTTTAAGTTTAATTTTATCTAATTTTTCATTTTGTAATAAATGCCGCCTTCTAATGAACGCCTCCCTCTATTAAACACTGCATGCAAAATTTGAAATTTGTAATAAACGCCGCTGCGTTTATTAGGGGAAGTACGGTATATTACTTTTGCCTTCTTCCAATTGTGAAAACGTTTGCTACCAAAAGTTACTGTTTGACTAAAGTTTCTTTCTAAAGTTCCTTTGCTTGTAATTCCTTTTTGCATGAGAAATTGTTGCGCATCTGTGATCCTTAAAATATATTTTTCACAAACTTGCATTTATCATAAGATTATCTTAAAGTTTTCTTGTGAATGTTCAGTACTTAATTTTTGTTGTATCCTTTAAAACTAACCAATCAAAGTAAAGTCAGCAAAAGTTCTATTAACTAACATGGGAAAATTGTTTTTTGATTTTTTTTATAGAGTGACGACAATCACCTTATCCAATTACTTCACAAATATGATGAAAAGTTGAAAGCTAAATCACAACTTATCAAAGCTTATGAAGTATGGTTACTCTCTTTCATGTATTTCTTCTTCCCCACTGTGCTGTGTTTTTGTTTGTGAAATCTTATACAATGTAAGTATTATCCTTGATGTCTATCTCTATTTATTTGAGCAGGGTGTCTAGGCTAGTGTCTAGTGTCTATGCCTTAGTAAGAGGATACGTTGTTTTATGGTATAAAATTTCTTATTTGAAAGAATCAGAGATTTAGTGATATTATGCTTGTCATCACATCTTGTAGAACAAACCTATAGACAGTATCTGATTTATGAAGGCTGCCCTGCATTTAGAAAGTTTCTATGAAATCAATTATTTTCCTCTGAAAAATAGATCTCATTATAATCATTCTTCACAAGTGATGCCCTGTTTGCAGATGAGTGATTTTTAACTGGAATGGAATATTCTATGTTCAGTTATTTAGACTTCTGTTTCTTCCTATTTCAGGAAAGGTTATCATATTTCGAAATGCAACAAAAAGATAAGGAGCCAGTAAGGTGTTTTTTGTTTCTTGTTGATTTTCAATGTCATCAAATATTTTCTTTGTTAAGGAGACCCCGAACTCATAGTCTTTTAAAAGTTGATTTGATAGCTTCAGATGTATAATCTTTAAAATTAAAACTCAACTGTATTACAAAAACTCCTTTATTAAGCCGTTGTAAATAGATGTTAAATTTGTAACTATAGCTACTGGAAACCAATGCTGCAAAAAAAATCAAAAAACCATGGATGAAAGCTTTTCGAGGGAAAAAAGAAAATAATGAGGTATATAATAAGCTCTTTTTGTAAGGTTATCGAGCTTTGAATAATAATGTTAAAAGTAAAACTTAAAAATTTTTGACTAATTATAAAGAGTATAAAAAGGAATAGACATAAATGTTTTTTTCTGATTAGCTATTTAATAACGACACTTAATTATTGGCTGTATAATAAACAACACATCCTTTATTATGTTGATAATTCGTTAAGCTAATCAAAAGGTGATTTTCGTGGTAAGTGTTTGCTTAACTAAAAAATCAGACATGCCCTGGGTTTTATACCTGGTATAATTGTCTGATCACTTTCAAGAAAGTTGAATTACCACACAAATTATTAACCAATTGATTTTAATTTTAAATAACAATAAAATGATTTATTTTGAAATATAGTTTATTGTTACACTTTATTGGGCTTTTTACCTGAAATCAATTGAGTTCATTATTACATGTACACTAACAGTACGTTTTGTGGATTGTTTGGATTAGATTTCATTTTCAAATTATTACGCTTTCATCAAAGTCTGGCATCAATCCAGAAATATTTTAAACTGATAAGTGTAAACACAGTCCGTAAAAGTGTGAAATTATTGCGGACTAATAAACAAATCCCCAATTTTTTATCACCAGCATCAATGTAGTTTAAAATATGGATCTGGAGATATACTAGCGTTCATATGTTTCTTTGTTTATTTTCTAGATGAATTTTTTTTCAACCAATGAATGGTGAGAATTTCTATTATCTTTTTGTTTTTATCGGACATGTAATGTGAGTTGCTGAGCATGACCAGAGTCGTGACATCTACTTAAGAAAGCATGCAAAAAGAGATGCTCAAATTGTGTGTAAATGTGTTTATCTGAAATGAAATTAAGATTCTGCAGATATTGTGTTAAGGCTTTGTCAGTACTCGGAAAAAATTCCTGGAATAAAATTCTTTATGGAAATTTTTAGTAATTCAAATTCAATGTTTTGAAAATAATCCAGCAAAATGGTAGTATTTTCTCTTCTTAAACGATTCGGACAATAGAGCATTGCTATGGCTATTATTGAAATAGTAATGTAATTCCAAGCTCATCCTGTATGTTATTTTAAACCAGGAACCAGTTGAAAGAACAATCAAAGTTAGTTTTGGAAGAGAACCAACTTCTAGTTGAGCAAAAAATCTTATATAAAAAGACCATTGATGATTTAACACAAGAGTATCAACAACAAGGTAATGAAGATTATTTTAAACCAGAATAACAAGGCGGTCATAATGTCAAGGTAGTGGTAGTCCTCTAGTACCTTTCCATCCATTGAAATGAACACTTTTGTTGAAAGAGAACCTATTAAATTTTGTTTTTCTGTTGATAACTTTAATTCACCAGGGGTGCTGTAATGCCCTTTGCCCCACTTAAGTCTGAGACCTTCTGATTGATTTGATTGTGAAAGTACTCAAGAATTGCCATGTAACCTGTCATTTTGAATTTCACCTTGATGAAAATTTATGCAACAACAATGTTTTTTTTTTAAACATTGCTTATAAATTGAAATTAAAGTGAAACTTTGGAATTAAGTAATTCTTAATTCTATTCTTAGCAAAGTTCTTACCATTTTAGTTACAAAACTATCAAAAGATTTGTTGAACCACGCCCAGGAAAAGAAAAGTTTCGAAAACCTGTTATCAGAACGTCATTTAGAAATTGCTCAGCTGAGAAACAAAAATGAAAAACTGGTGAAGATGATGAATGAAAGAATGGACATGGATGAATATGAATATCAAATCTCCAAACTGAACAGGTTCCACTCATCTTTTCTTTTTATGTAAGATCAAATATCAAAGAATTTTGTTTTTCACTGATACCCCTACTCACCATTAACTGCTATTACTGTTGTGACCCACATTATCGGAACACTATAACTTTGATACACTCCAGATCATTATACTTTCCAGTTGTGTCCAATAATAATACTGATGGTCCTATTACCTTGAAACGTGTCATAGGACAAGTTTTATAGGGTAATAAGTTGAAATTAGCATTGAGCCCTTGATCACAAGCATGATGTATTGCAACTTCTCCTTCATGGCACCGATTCCTTTCGAGTAACATAATTGCATCAAAAAGATTTTTGGATTTTGCAACTTTCATAATGATTTCTCTTACATGGGGTGGCCAGGGGTGATGGGTTTCTTTGGAATCATTTTTCATTTCCAATCTTCGTTAGTGAATGCAGCTGTTATGTTACACCATGTTTCATGTTTATATTAAGCGAATCAAATTCAGAATTACTGACTACCGTTGAGTTGTTCCTCAGGACCTGCATGATAATATTATAATATATACCCAGTGGGCAAAATCGTCAAAAAGTCATTGCGATGAAGAGCTTTTTATTGAAATAGTGTGTATATTTCTATGAAAACGCACTCCTTTGCAGTGATTTTTCAACAGATTTGGCTGCTGGGTATGGTATTAAATACTGACATAGCTATCCTATGTAGATTTTTACTTTAATAGTTTCTGATTTCTTGCAATAAAAGAACAAAATGCTTTTTCCTGAAGTGTCATCGCTTACGTTATCTGTTTTTCAGCTTCGAAACGAGATAAAGGTTGTTTTCGTTTAATTCATAACGAGTAATGTTTCTTCGTTTTTAGGGAACATCATAATGAAATTAACCAACTGAAAACCGAAAAGATTGACTTGATTGCTAAACTAGATGTAAGCATGCCGAGATATATGTTGTACCTTTCTTTTCACTCAATTACATTGTTTATGTTGTTGTTTTTTTTACAGGCAGTGATGCGGGAAAAGGACAGGTTAGCGATACAGGTTACAGGTAAAAATTTCTTTTCTTTTTCTTCTTGTTCCTGTTATTGTTTTTGAAATGTTGATGAAAGTCTGGACCAACTGTAACCATGTAAAGTATTAACCAATCACATCGCTGTTTACAATGTTTAATTGACCAATTACAGAGCTGATTGCAAGTCGGCTATTGACCAATCATAACGCTGTTTGCTTGTGTTTAGTCGACATTATATAACTGATTAATTTTTTTTTCAGATTTGACTGCAGTTGTTTCTGGTTTAAAAATGGAATTGGAAATCACCGAGACTAATTTCAGGTACGGACAATAACATACAGTAACGTTTATTATTACAATTTCGTCTCTACTTTCGTTGCCGTCAACTTTGGAAGTCCACTTCACAGACTGTTTTACGGTCATTATCCATTAGGAAGAAATTCGTGGATGTTCTGCAGTTTGAAAATCTTAATAAGATGTTTATAGGACACGCAAACTAGAATGGTGAACAACCTTGTTCCCAGACTTTGACTATTTCCTTTCCTGGTACCAACGTTTATGCGATTCCAGAAATGGATCTAACGCCATTTTTGGGCGTCGTGTTTAACGCCACTCAAGGAGTAGCAAGAGAAATGAAAAAATTTTGTTTCCTCTTTTTTCAGGAAATCAGAGAAGCGATTAACACATAGTTTGAAGCACCTGGATACCGTTTGTGGGAAAGAACTGAACATCAAAGAAACGTTATCACAAGTTGTGGCGTTGGTAAGATTCATATCCTTCCTGTGAATACTTTGTTCAGCATATATCTCGCATAGGCGCCTCGATCAGAGCGGATATGTGAGCGTGGAAAACACTTTCCATCGATCTGTTTTATTATTTTTATATCTTGAAATGAAAAAAGCAAACACGAAGATATCCATCTTCAGGTTCTCGAAAATGATTTTTTTATTCTCGTTGCTTCAAACAACTTTATCACTGTTTTTAAGGTGAAGTTTGATGACCTTAGAGACAACTCATTATTGTTAATTGTTATTTAATCAATAATTCTAAACACGTTACCAGTTCTGAAAGATAAGAATGTTTTCAGTCACACGAGTGGTATAATGGTTGAAATATCTTTTTAAGCTATTTTTATAGTTTTCAAACTTACTGAGATTTGTTAGTGCCACTCTACACCAGTTTCTTTCTTCTATGGAATGAGTTTAGTTTTCGTGTCGTATGTCACATGAAAAACAGAAATCAAATTAAGTTTCAAATCCAGATTAATTTTAAATTCCATAGTTTAGGAACCTTTTATAATCTATCTATAATCTATTATATCTACAATCTATAATGTAAAGAATCGTTTCATCGCATTTGCAGAAAGCTTATACTGTACACTAGCCACGTCTGCATAAGTTTATGGTTTCACTCAAATTGTAATGTTTGCAAAATCTCTTCTTAAAAGAATCTGGATCTAATCTTTCGCGCGGGTTTTGCGCGGGTTACTTCTGAAGTATGTAAAGAGATTTGATACAATATCTGAAGAACAGAAGAACACGTATTCTAACACTTGATTCGAAATCAAAACTGATTTAATTTTACTTGAACTTTGATTTTTGATTTTTGAAGAAAGATTATACATCAACTTATTGACCTGAATTTATGCGTTTTAAAACATACCAGAATCATATTGATGGAAATGTCTGATGACAGGTCTATAAATTACATCACACAGCCTTTGCCTCGTTTTGGTGTTGAATAACAATAAGGTTAGTGTCGTTCAACCAAGGTGATGCTACAGAGTTTTGTTACCATGACATGACTTTTTTTTAAAATTAGTCGCTAAATACAAGGTTTAAAACCACTAATGTGTATTGAGGTACAAGGAGGAAAGGTGACGATGAACATTGCATTTAAAGGGTTGAAGATTATAATGAGAAGGAAAAACAGACTGTGGTAAAGAATTCCAGAGAGTAAAGGAGCGGGGAATGAAACTTTGTTGGTAAAAAATTGCAGTTGACAAGGCAAATGATCGACTAGTGATGAATGCGATTTGTTCCTTTCATATTCCTAAACAAGACCGTAGTAGTTCACCAGAATATTTGTGGATTGCTCTCAAAAGTTGCTGATATTGAGGTATTATTAACATCACATCCAAATATTGACGTTCTAACATTATCTGAAACTCATATTAAAATGTCAGAAGATGTTGATAATCTATATGCTATACCCGGTTATAATTTTGAAAGTCGAAATCGTTCAACAGGAATTGGGGGAGGAGTTGCAATGTATATTAGAGAAACTTTGAATTATATTCGACGTTTTGATCTAGAGAATTCGGATCTTGAAAATATTGTTATCGAAATTGTTATTAACAACTCAAAAAACATTCTCTTATCAACGTATTACAGACCTCCAAATACCTCGAAATATTTACACAAAAGTTTCAATGAACTGTTTGAACAGTCGTTTATATCGTATTGTTCGGAATCAAAAGAAACAGTAATTCTGGGTGACATGAACACAGATTACTTAAAACGAAATGACAATCCTGACGTTAAATCAATTATCAGTCGTAATGGTTTTACACAGATAATAAACAAACCAACACGCGTGACAGAACAATCGAAAACCCTTATTGATATAATAGCAACTAACCGTCCGGAAAACATAGTCAATAGTGATGTTATAGCAACAAGTTTAAGTGACCACGACCTAGTAGCATGTGTCAGAAAACTTAACAATAGAAAATATCCAATGAAAACCGTGAGGCGTAGAAACTATAGAACATATGATCCTGAACAAATGAAATCTGATTTAAAAAATGTAAATTGGAATTCTGTCATAACAGCTCCCAACGTAAATGATGCGCTAAACATTTTCAACTTTATCGTGAAAAGTATATTTGATAAACACGCACCCATCATAAACAAGCGTACAAAAAGCAAGCCAAGTGAATGGATCACGGACAATATCAAAACGTCAATGAATGAAAGAGATCGACTTTTACGGAAAGCAAGGAAATCCAACAAAGCTGGTGATTGGGAAAATTATCGTAAATCAAGAAATCAGTGCAATATCATGACAAGAAAATCTAAAGCTACTTTTACACGGGAACTTATTAATGATAATACTCACAACCCAAGGTCTTTCTGGAAAGTAGTCAAAAAGATTTTTCCAACTAAGAGTAAAAGTCAGAAAGATATTTTGCATGGAAAAACATCCAACAGTAGCAGAGCGCAAAATTTCAGACTTTACTTTTCCTCGGTAGTGTCAAATCTCAAGAAAGTTTCATTCAAACTAAAAGATTGTATATGGCAACCTCCTCCATCTGTTTTCAAACGAACACAAGAAGTTTTCAAATTCAAGTATATATCGATCTTGTTCATTAAAAAGTTCCTCAAACAGCTTAAAAAGAGAAAAGCAACTGGTGTTGACGAACTACCAGCTAGATTGTTAAGAGACTGCGCAGACGAAATCGCAACTCCGTTACACTACATCGTGAATTGTTCACTCTCAACAAACACTGTTCCAGCGACTTGGAAAATCGGCAAGATTGTACCAGTCTACAAAACAGGTGACACATCAAACGTTGAGAATTATAGACCAATCTCCGTATTGCCAATATTATCCAAAGTGTTAGAGAAGGCGGTCCACTCACAGGTGATGGAATTCTTTGAAAATAACAATCTTTTGAACAAATTCCAGTTTGGGTATCGAAGAAACCGCAGTACTGATATCGCGACAACCTTGTTTGTAGATGAGATACGAAGCAATGGTAACGAGGGAAAACTGACTGGTGCTTTATTCTTAGATTTAAGAAAAGCCTTTGACACTATCAGCCACGGGCTAATTTTGAAAAAGCTTGAATCGTACGGTATCACCGCAAATGCTTTAGACTGGTTCACTGATTATCTATTTTTCAGAAAACAGATCGTGACAATCGGAAACGAAAAATCGTCATCATTCGAGCTTTTGAGTGGGGTCCCTCAGGGATCAATATTAGGACCGTTACTCTTTATAATATTCTTCAATGACTTTCCAGAAAAATTACAGTGGTCTAAATGTATTCAGTATGCAGACGATACCGTCGTTTACCTCTCCAACAGTAATGCGGAGGAGATTGAATCTGTTCTAAATCGTGAAATGAAAAACATTTTAACTTATTGTCGTGAAAACGAACTTATTCTAAATTTGAAGCGTGAAAAGACGGAAACAATGCTGTTTGGGACAGGCAAACGTTTAGCGAAGAAGAAAAACTTAAAACTGCAAATTAATGAGGAGCCGATCAATCATACTGACTCTTACTGCTATCTTGGAAATGAACTAGACCCCACTTTGAATCTAAACAACAACTTTGAAAAATCGTATAAAAAGGCCAGTGGTCGTGTCAATTTGTTACGAAAAATGAGACCTTATTTGAACATTGATGCTGCACACAAAATTTACGAGATGGTGATAGTTCCAATTATATTGTATAGCACGTTTCTGCATGCACAATCTACATCGACACAACAACGAAAATTGTCTTCGTTAGAAAAAAGGGCAAAAGATATAATTGGTGGAAACAGAAAAATACGTAGCATTGAAGGAAGAAAGAAGATGAGAATCTCCAAAATGGTAAAACGATGTTTAAATGGAGATGTCTGTAGTAACTTCGAAAACTACTTTGAAGTAAACTCACATGAAAAGAACACTAGGAATAGAAATAAATTTTTAAAGCTCCCAGAAGTAAAGTTAGAATTTGCTAGGAAATCCTTTAAGTTTCAGGGAGCAAAAATCTACAACGAGTTGCCTCTGTTTATACGAAATTCTGAGAATTTTAACCTTATAAATAATTTTTTTAATTAGGATTTTAACCAATAGAAATAAATTATTTTGTATTTTTTTTTTTTTTTTTTTTTTTTTTATTTATTTTCTTGTCATATTTGTAATATTTACCATAAACAGGTCACACGTTGATAACAGCAATTAAGTTTGTTGAAGTGTTTATATGTATATATTTCTATTGTAGATATGTACATATATATACCTGTATAAATATTGCTTAAATAAAAAAAATAAATAAAATAAGCCATTTTTGAAATGATGAGAGATATCTTTCAACAAACCTTCATCAAGTGAAATAACACTGCAACTGTAGCCATATTTCGTATCTGTTGCTAACCACGTACAGTTGATTATGAAAAGAAAAAGAACCTCGGGTGTCGGCACAGAAATCCCCAAAAAGTGAAAACTACGAAGCTCATCGGTCGTGTCTGCAAGCTCTTCAATCAAGAGAGACAACTATTAATGTTCTTTCTGGTGAAAATCCATCTCTTCTTTTCGAGTGTATTCATCTTACGATTTGAAACCAACATCTCGTTGAAGCCATGAGGTTTTCATGTATATAGTTCGTTTAATAATAACTTCATGGTGTAAACCTTCTAAAATATGTTTGGGTTAGTGAGGGTTAGGTTCAGGCTATGCCTCATTCTTTCAGACTATTTTAAGAAGCTTTAATCGAGAAGTTTGATGCTTTCAAATTGTTAGATGAACTATTATATGTTCGAGTAAGAACTGAAAAGGTCATGTTGGCTTTAACTCGCCGTTTAAAATTTAAACTTCATCTCTTGAGGATCTCTATGCTCTATCTGTTTGGATCTGTTGCATGTCGCATGGGACATTCATCGCGTGTTGTATGTCGCATGGGACCTTCATCACGTGTTGCATGTCGCATGGGACATTCATCACGTGTTGCATGTCGCATGGGACATTCATCGCGTGTTCACAAAGCGTCCACCTTGAAGTTTTTGGCGCGAGTTTGAATCGTACTCAACTGCTGTTTCAATTTTTGAGATGTTCGAGGAACCTCCAAAGCAGCAGACAATGATTAAAAATTACGTAACATTTTAGTCAATAGCAGTAAGAAAGTTCCAGAAAACAGAAAATATTAAGCTATCGAATTCTCGTTTTAATACATTTGTATGGTTAATTCCGTGATGATGAGTTTTTAATTTAGCTGCCAACCTCTAAAAGAGAATTTCCCATCATTTTTATCAATTCATCAAAACGATCTGTTAAAAATCTATATCTATTACTCGATTTCGCGCCAATAATTCAACTAGCTTTTGGTGGGCTGTTACACTACTGCAGAACCAGGATTCGAATACGGGCCACCGCGTCCGTAGCACACCTAGTTACTTACCACAACACGCCACCGTGAAAAGAATACAAGGACAGAATATTCTAACAAAGATTTGGATTTCTTGGAGCTCACATAAAAGTATTTGGAGTGCAGCGATTCGCTTCGAATTTTTACCACACTGCTTAATCTTCTCGCTTGACCAATCATTAATAACAACTGGTGTTTTAGTGTGGTTTCATTCATTCAAATGGTTATAAAAGGGGTTTCTCCGGAAAAAAAACTGGCTAATATTAATTTATTAGTTCCGTAAAATATTTTTGTTATGTACATTTACAAAATGGTTTTTCGTTTTCTATTTACACAACACTAAAACAACTCTTGCAAAGTACCAGTGGACTTCGAATGTACCTGACGAGACAATGAGTAATATTGCAGTCCATTCCACTTGCGCCCACCGCCCGTCTTTTTGCTCGGAGTAATTTTTGAGTTTGTGTTAGTTTATGTTTAGTAAAATTCACTTGATCTTGTTGATTTTCCAATATTCTCTTCAAATACTCCTCTTCCTTTTCCAGTTTGTTTATCTCAGTTTCGATTGCTGTACTCGCATTTTCGATTGCTGTACTCGAACTCTCATCCGGAACATCCGTTTTCTTGTTCGGCGAATTTTCAGTTTTCGTTTTTACGGTCTTTCTTTTGAGTGCATCGAAGAGACGATCGATTTTGCCGTCAAACGATTTTTCTTCGGCTTTTAGGCCTTCGTTATTTTTCAAATCGGTTTGGGCGCCATATCGCAATAATAATTTGGTTGTTTCCACCGAATTAATGGTTCCTGCTTGTTTTCGTGTGCAGCTTAAATGGAGCGCCGTATCCCCATCAAAGTTTTGGACATTTGGGTTTATACCGTTGTCAAGCAGTATTTTGCTGGTTTCGACGTGGCCCATACTGACAGCGTAATGGAGCGCGGTATTTCCTTTTGAGTCTTGCTTATCTATATCTGGTTGCTGTTTCAACATCATAATTAAAATCCTTTCGTCACCTCGCTCACCAGCCACATGTAAACCTGTTCTGTTGTTATGGAAATCAACGCTAGCACCTTTGTCCAGTAATTCCATGACAACCAGCTCGTGAGTCATTTCTATTGCCGATTGAAGTGGTGTAACTGAATCACCGTTTTTCGCGTTTACATCAGCCCCTTGCGATAGTAGAAGTTGAACGAAATGTAGATTACCGTTGCTAGCAGCTCGACACAACATGGTGGTGCTCGGACCATAAGAGATTTTACATAAAGCGTTCACATCCTTGATCTTCGGCAGTAATTTTTGAAATCGAACTTGGTCATTTTGATCGATAGCTTCGACAGCAGAACCTAATAAACGCTGTTTCGTTTTTGATAACATTTTGCTTCGTATTCTGCTGTTTGTGCCTTGATAACAAACTTCAACTTATTATTAAAATATATTTCACGCAAATACCAGTCACATAATATATGCTTTTATGTTGTTATTAATTTTTTCACTCTTCTTTTCAATAACACCATAGTCAGTTATTAATTAAGACGTCCTTAGTTGACAATCATTATTTTAATTATCACTTTGTTAACGACACTCCATCTCAGAGGATTTTTTTGTTCTTTTCCAACTTTCAGGCCGAGAAGAGCGCCACAGAGCGAGATGAGTTGGCTAGACAAATTCTTCATGAAAAAGAAAAGACGAAAGATGTTATGAACCAGTTGCAAGATGGCGATATAAAAATTCACCATCTTCATACCAAACTGAAGGTATAAAAATCTTATGACGTCATATTGTTTTTCGTTTCTTAATCTTTTCCTGTTGGAAAACTTTTTTGATAAAGGCGATTTTCCACTTATGGAAAATCTTCCGCGGAAAGGAACGGAACGGACAAGAAAAATTTCTGAGCATACGCACAAAATGTTTACAGCACGTGCTCAGAATATTTTCCTTTCCGTAGAAATTTGAATGGAGTTCAACTTTTTCTGTTCTTTCCTTGAGGAAAACATGGAAAATATTGAGACTGTCCAATCAAATCTCTTTTTTTTTTCTCATGATTTTTTCACACAACACCTTCTACAAACTTTTGTCTTGCTGGCCAAGAAAAATTTGTGATCAGATATTTTTTAAACAACAAAATAAAAAATGGAAAGCAGCTGCTATCCTTTTAAAGTGGAAGACGATAGTCGTGGCAGTGTTTACAACTCAGCTAAAGACTTGATACTATCTCAAAATGAACGTATTCTGGCTGGATTGAGACAGCAAAAAGTCAACAACAACAAAACAATCCTTCCCACCTCACTTCTAATGGCAGTTTTAGCAAAAAACAATTTTACTTTTTACACTTAATACAGTTTCGTGGCAGCAAAGTTTTCGTTGTTGTTAAGGTTAATCTTCTCACAACAACAAAAACAAGTTTTATAAATCAAAATTTAAAATGGAAGACAAGGAAATTTTCCATTCTCATAAAATGTGTGGAAATTATAGTGCGTTCACTCTAACTTGGATAATGTCCTTTTGCACGATCTGGTGGAAATTGAGCGTCAATTCCCACAACACTTAAAAGTCATTGATCGTCTTTTGTCTTGATAAGGGTAGAAAAAGAATTTTTAAACTTTTAATAAGCGTTCTGTTTCATTACTTTAACGTGTCTGATCATTAACGATTATCCAAGTTAGAGTGAACGCACTATAACAGTTGAACATTTTCCTGTTCTGACCGCGGAAAATTTTCTATGTAAAGGCTGAGATACACTATACATTTAATCGATCAGTTTAAATTGTTTGACATAAAAGAAAACGTGATGCAGATAGCGAATTAAATAGAAATAAGTCTCCGTGGGCTAAACCGTCTTAAGTGGAAAGTCGCTAATCGTTTCTATTGACGATCTTCAAAATGTTTCTTATCAGGTTTTCCTGTTGATAAACATTTACCTTTATGCATTTAATTCCCATAAATTAAAATCGTTGTGTTGACAAGTGTTTGTATTATTAAAAATTGAATGGAGCATAGCTACCCTGCTATCATTGTCAATATCCTTGACTTCTCTTGTCGTTAAACTCAACATTGTTCTCTTTGAAAATAAGTTTAAAATGGTTATCATAGGTCGCCATGTTTAATTAATAACGCTTTTGTTTTATTCAGACTTATAAGATCTCATCGAACAAAACATCTGTATTAGATAAGCTATTCTGACAGTCATCAATATTGACATAAGTTTTTACTGGATTTCTGCGAAAGCAAGAAATACCTTAAAACCGGCTTTTTTTCTGCTGGCGGTTTTTTGAACTTTCGTGCGCGCCTTGTATTTTGTATTTTGTATTGTATTTTGCCACTTGCACGCTTTTTTTTTTATAAGAACAATTTTATAAGAACACGAGCCTCACAAAAAATAAGAACAAAATAAGAACAACCTCAAATTATTGTTTCATAAATTAAGAACAGACTAAGCCTGAACTTTCTTATAAAATAAGAAAAATTCATGATAAGAACAACTTATGATGTGAATTCTGTCACTGGTAAATGGTTTAGTAGTTTGTTTTCACCTTGCATGCTCATATCAGGTCATTACCGAACAGCAACCATACATTTAACCAGTTGTTTTTAAAAAGATTTATTTTAATTTTACTCGAAGCCTGACAACGAAGGTATCAACGGCCCTTCGAAATATTGCTGAAAATTTAAAACGAATATAGCATGTTTCCGTAAAATGATGTATCTGAATTTATAATTACAAAATTACTCTTCGATTTGAAGATGACTCTGAAGCAATACTAGAAGTTCCATAATTAAGAACAAAATGAGGCTGAAATCTGAAACTGTGTTCTTAAAGCTAAGAACAAAATAAGAACAATTCAGGCTGAAAAAGGCTCAAAAAATAAGAACAGCCAGCCTCAGGTCAGATTTTACTGGTTCTTATAAAAAAAAAGCGTGTATTCATGAAAAAGAACAGACATTTCTCCCACTAATAACACCATGAAGAACTTCAGTTGAACCCCAATTCGAAGCATCGCTTGTAATAAACTTATGATTTTAAAAGTTTGTTGTTGATAACGTCTTGTGCTTTGAAGCTCTCCTGCAGTTAACAAAATTCATCGAAGTCGTTATATTTTTAAATGCTTGGTATCTAGCTATGTGAGTATTTTGCCTACTTGATTTGTATCAAAGTTAGTTTAAAACATTTTCTGATGAATGTTTCGCCTTACCTTTGTTTCTTATATTTTTTTCGGAAAAGTTTTTTTCTCTTTTCGCTCTTAGCTTCATAGTTTCTTTTTAAAAAAACTGTTTAATAAAAATCGTATACTTTTTCTGTTGTTTGTATCTAAAGGCCATTTTCCATTGGGAGTATTTTCGCTCGGAAAAATGCTCGCGGTTTTTAATTTTGATTTCCATTCTCTTTTGTATGGAATATACGAGCTCAGTATCGGTTCTAAACACGAAGAAACATGAAAGCTGCTTTAAAAATATACGTGCTCATAAGGCATAAACTTGTAATTTTTATTCTTCTTCGACACAGAAAACTGTTAAAGAAAAAAAGCTTTGTGGATGCGTCGCATTTTTATGGAACGGCCAGAAAAGGGACTTTCAAATGTTTGATGCTCAATATTTTTTTATGTGTTTTCGAATGAGTCCTTCATATTCCCATATTTGGCTTCCAAAATAGTTAAAATCACCAGTCTTTCTTTTTGACAAAATATATCGTTTTTCAAACGTCGCCATCTTTAAAATAGTTTTTTGCCTCTCCCCATGCTGGTGTACTCCTCCTCGTTGTTTGTCTTGAGTTTTACCAATTTTGATTGGCTGCTGCAGAATTGATCCGCGGCCAGAAAAAAAATTTGTTGAACTTTGTTGAACTTTTTTTGCAGTTCTAAAGCACAAAATAAATCTGTGAGTACATGACAGATTTGCTTCTACGCATGCTCAAATAAAAATCCGCACGGATTTTCTGCCCTCGAGCAAAACTACTCCGAATGGAAAACGGCCTTAATAGTTTCTGGTGCTTTTAGTTAAGCCCTATTTACACTTTTTAAAGGTAAATTACCATCAGCCCAGGAGATGAACAAATTTTAACAAAGTTTCAAGCAGGATTAACTTTCGATCTATTTGTTTTGCATATTTCGAGATGAAATGCTGCTACCGTTTTGTGCCATTTGGCTCTTGTATTATTTCGTACCAACAGAATAAAGAATGTTTCATATGATAGTATCAGTTATGCTTTCATGGATTCCTAGGGAGTGTGTGATCAAAAATGTAATGCTGTTTTGTAGAAGTCATTCAACCTTCAAATTTCAAGAATGTCACTAGTCTTTCATTTTGCCATGCTTCAGCTGGTTTTGCAGAAATGATCAAGCCTATCAGAAATGATCAAGTCTGTCAGAAATGATCAAGCCTGTCAGAAATGATCATGCCTGCCAGAAATGATCATGCCTGCCAGGACATCTTGTTATTATTATTTGACCAGGATAACCTCTTCAATTGTAATGACAATTGTCAGGAATAATCGTTTTTTTCTCGCAGTTGAACGTGTTTACATCAAGATACTCCTTTTTGTATTCTTACATAAGAACAGTCATAGCCTCGTTTTCAATATAATTAAATATAATTAATAATGACGTAATTATATAAGATTAAAAACTTGAACATCTCCTGCTGCCGTTGTTTTTATGTTGTCATGGAGGTCTGGATTCTATCAAGATTGTTCGGGGGAAAGTTCTGTCGAACTACATGATATAACGATTAATTTCTTTATTCTATTTCCTAGAAAGAAAAGGCGCGAACGAAAGAAAAAATTTCCGACGTTAATTTAAGGTTTGTCGTGAGTTTTGTAAGATGAATCTCAGCTTGTCGTGATCGACAAAAGGTCGACGTCATTGGTTTGTTTTCCCTTTACCGCCGGCAGTATCAGTTGTAGACTTTCTTATAATTGCAGAATGAAGGTGACGCCACATATCCACTTAGACACAGTGACAATATTTATTCGAGTTAGACTAAAACAAATAATTTGAGCCCTTATTACGCCCTTATTACGCCCTTAGTAACGCTTTTAATACGATGATTCAATTATTTTTTCCGAATGGATTCTTAAGGTAAGAAACCCTGGGTTTGAGGTTATGGGTTATGATGTTGTCGGTGGTAGATGGATTTTTTTTTTGCAAAATCTCATTCCAAGATTTTCAGTTTTTTTAAAGACACATTGTATAAAGCTGACTCTATATTACCCGCCTTGTTTTGATGAAAACCTTTTGTTTTTCTGAATATATATACGACTTAATTGCCTACTGGTGATCGCAATGATTTTATGTCTCAGCCGAACACTTGATTGCAATTTGGATATTTGAAACGAAGTTGATTCATCTGAAATAAAACCTTTAAACTGATTGATAGTGAGATTTTACTGTGTGTTCTTTTTAAAAGTTGGTGAAAAAATGAAAATTCAGAAAAACTCCTTGCCAGTAGGGAAACTTGTTGAAGATCTCTGCGATTGAGTGTATTGCTAAAGAAATATACAAACTTTTTAAACGATTTTTGACGATTTTCCCACTGGTTACAAGGTTCCACAGTGAGAGAGTGTCTCTATATGCGATAGTCCTCAATAAACAGAGAATAAAAAAAATCGCTTACGCTACTACGCTTATTTGACGATGCGAAGGTAGGTTGTGTTTTACTTTTATATGTACCTCTCGTAGGTTATACAACCAAAATAAAGAATTAGCAGGATTGATGAAAGGTTACGAAAGAGAGTTGGAAGATTTGAAAGACATTGTGCGTCAGAAACAGAAGTTTATTGATCGTGTCCAGTCCAATCGAAGGTAACAGCCATTTTGTTTCTTGATCAACGCCTCCCTCCCCCCCACAAAAAATAAATAAATAAATAGATAAATAAATATTTGATCATTGTAAATATTGCATGTTACCCTTCATTACGCCCGCTCAATAAAGGGTGTTTATTTTTATGACGCTGCGTTGAAAGAGATGTTAGATTTAAGAGTTTGGGCCGTGTTTATTCGAGAAAAAAGAAAGGGGCGTATTAAGGACCAACAACGTAGTGGGTTGGCTCTCGTCAGGTGGGGGTGGTCAGAGACATTCAAACTCCGTGAAGAGTTTAGTAGAGCCTACTGGACGCATGGACTTCATTTTTTTAATGCTACTCAGGCTTGACGTCAACTATTCAATTATTTCACGAATAACTAAAATAGAAGAGAATCAAACCTATGCTAAAAAAATGTGACCTATTTAGGGGTGAAAAGGTTGTTAAAAAGCTTTATATAAAGTTCAATTTACGTAACGATAGTTTTCAAAGCTACTATAGAATTCTCTAACAATTCACCGTGTTCTCTCAGAATGATTTTCTTTGTATTACTTGGTTATTTTCATTTTTTTACCAGAACAACCGATGCGCAGATGGAAGATGTTTGGAGATCACTGCGATACGATTCCTAATACAGTGGAACCTCCTTAACACCTCGACAGTTGGCCCCAATCCCCCAAAGTGTTTCACCTTATAGAGGTTTTGCTGTAGTCTCAGTACATAGGTTTTTTTATTTCAAAATTTTTGTATATGGAGCTGCTATATTTTCGTATGTTTTATGTGAATTCAACACAGATATATAATAATAGACTTCTCTCGATATTTTGATCGGTCATCGGCATTATTGCCAATTAGTCTGGCCTCGTTTTGATGAAATTCTATCGCTGTGGCTTTTGATAATTTCTAACTGTATTTAGTATTCATTCTTAACGAAAAAAGGCCTCGCTAATCATTTCAAAGTACGTACTTTTGAAAGCTACTTTGATACTGCATGTTAGAACGATCAGTTACTGATTGAAGTCTTAAAAAATGTAGACAATAAATTTGAGAGTTTTTTTAACTTGTAAATTGAATTATTTGAAATAGATAATCTAAAGATTGAGTACAACCTTCGATGTGGTACATTACTCGCCTTCCTGGTGGTATTAGTTGTATGACTTTTCAATAATCGAGATGCTTTGCATACACCCATAATCCTCTATGTTATATAATACACAACTAAGACCAGGATGCATTCTGCAATCTTAAGTTTTCGGTGAAAACTATACAAATTTTGTTTGGATTTTTGAGGCCAGGTTTTGCCTCGCTTTGCAAACATAACTACGGGATTTGGTTTATGTTTGCCAACGTTCTCATAATTCTGGCTAGCTCCTTCACAGCGGGCACATTTTGTTCAAAAAAATCTCTGCGAAGGAATGTATTTCTTTTAGAAATATACACACAATTTGAAGGAAAATGCTCTTCATGGCTGTGACTTTTTGACTCTGTCCGTTGTTGAAATTTCTGTTCCCTCACGGAAGTGGGAAAGTTATATGAGGTGTTCGTTACGCCAAGGGACCCTGGGTTCGAGGTTGGAATTATTGTATGTACTCTCGTTAACTGGGACTTTCAAGAAACATAACATTATTGTATTGTATTGTATGTTGACAATAATTCTTCAGGGTCCATATATCCCGTATATCGAAAAGGCAAGAGACCCTGGGTTCGAGGTTGGGTTGGTCCTTTTATCATGAAATCCCCTCTACGACGTCCAACAACATTACCAGCTGAACTACTTATTGTGACCCTGTGTTGTTTAGCTACTAGTGATTCTCAATTTACCAGGCGTCAAGTTACAGAATAATTGTAACGTCGGTATCACGTAGTATAAATGAATCAACCTCCGTAATTTTGGAATGTTTTCTAAAAAAAGGTTATCCACCGTCATCAAAAGAAGGTTGGAAAAACATTTCCTCTGATTTTAACGATTTTAACGAATATCGAAAAGGCAAGAGACTCTGGGTTCGAGGTTGAGGACCAACCCAACTAAACAACAGTTCAAATTGCTCTGGCTGTACTCGATAATTTCGGGAAAAAATAATCGCTACAAATAAACGAAAGTTTTTTGCTAATGACTGAAAATCTCCACATGTACTTTTACACAGACAAATGTAGTAATTCCAACAAATGTAGTAAATTATAAAAAAATAGTACCAACGAAACTAAGTATATGTGTTCCTCACAAGTAGGTGAAGTTGTAATAATTATCAGAGTACAAGTGGTTATTCTTTCATAACGAGACCAGACCAGGTGTTTATTTCAGATTGGTGTCATAAGATTCGTTTTTGTTATGTACTGTGTCGTTGAACATCATACTTTTCGTATTTCTATGTTAACCCCAAACACTATAATCAAGGAAAACAAGTTTTGAGAAGAATTCAGCTTAAAACCCCCCTGTCTTCCCTCCTCCTACCACCTCCGTATTTTTTGTATGTTTTCTAGGATTGCAGAGGTATTTGGACTGTTTAGTTCAAACATAGTTTGGTTCAAAACAGCAAATTAAGATTGACTGTGTACAGCACTGTAAACTTTTCAGTTCTAACGAACTCGTGGTTTGTGGAAAGGAGGTAAATATGTGTTGCGTCAATTGAATTCGGGATACCGTGAGATGCCGGGATGCCGTAGTATAGCGGTTATCACTCTCTCGAGATTCATGCGAGAGGTCGGGGTTCAATTCCCATTGGCGGCGATTCACCATGCACGAGTGAATGTACCATAGTGCCGGGTCGACCCATGCCATGTGAAGGAAATTGGCTAGATGATAGATCAAGTGTTGCAGGAGGGCATCCAGGAGAGCACGGGCCCTTGGTTGGGTTCGTGTCACCCATGAGAGTGTTAAATACTTCGGAGCCTCCAACCTAAGCCGTGGCCCCACCTGGAAAACAGATGCAATAGCAACTGAGTGTGGCAGGCCACGTAAAATAATACCTTATAATAATAATAATTCAAACAATCACTTCTTATGTTTTGTTACCAGTGCTGAAAATATAATAGACATAATGAATTTCATCACAGTTTTAACTCGTAATGTTGCTACCTAAATGCTTTTACTGTGCATTCACAAATTTTAGTTTTACTTTGTGGTCACTTGACAGCCCTTACGAAGTTACTTGGTGAAGACGTTCATGTGTTTTGTCTCATTATGGCTCCTTTACCTTCAAGGTGTTCATTACATTTGACGTAGGTTTACTACAATTAGCGAAATTACTAGTCGTTGACTTACTACATTTAGCGGAGTTACTACATTTGTCTGTTTAACAAAAATCAAGTACTGGTTGCTGTTTTTTTCTTCCAGTTTATAACTGCAAATGTACGGAGAACGACAACTAAGAATAGATTACGTCATGAAGAGTTCATCCTGTGGTTGGACAACCGATCTACGTCTGTCCAATATTTCCTTCCTTCCTTCAAAAACTGAGTTCGTAGTTTCATCCATATTAAGCGAATTATTGCAACTTACTTTAAATACAGTAAAATCCCGATAACTCGAACCTCCACGGGACCGAGGAAAATAGTTCGAGTTATCGAGGCAACTCGAACTTTTGCAGAAAAAAGAAAATAGTTCGAGTTATTAAGAGATTGTTTGATGTATGTAATAAGTAAGTAAGTTACATACATCAGTAGGATCTGCAATGCCTCCCTAATGTTGCCATCATTGGACAAACCGGTTCCGGTGTGAAGCATCATCATCTTCTTCTCCATCTCCGTTCAATATCTCTTCTATCAAACGTCATCTGAAAGCAATTGGGCTCATCACTCATCACGTTTTCGTTTGCAGAAATGATATCCTCAGCTGTTGTGCCTGGAAGATAAAGGTCGTCAACTTTTTGGATCTGACTTTGAAGAGCTTTGAAGGGGTCATCATCATCAGCCTGGGCAGATTTCTGTCGATTTCCTGAAATTCCTGCTTTTGCAAAACAGTTGACGATGGTGGAAGCTTTTACTTTCTGCCATGCAAGATAGAGCATTTTCATTGCATCCAGGATCGAAAATTCAGGAAGAGTCTTTCCTTTGTTTACAGCCGCAATCAGCCTTTCCAAAGCTAATGATCTGTAAAAAGCTTTCAAAGAGCGTATGACCCCCTGGTCCATTGGTTCAAGTTTCGATGTGGTATTTGGGGGTAGGAAAATGAGCTCCATGGATTCCAGGTTACGACCGCCGGATGTGTTGGGCGTTTTGCAAAGACCATATCCTGTTATTTACGAAGTCATAATCAAGCGAATTGTCCTGCTAAAGTAACTGGAAAAAGATTTAACTATGGTGATGGTGATGGTTTACAAGTACCTTGCGTATTGAAATTCACCGGAGAAAAGAACTTTATATCCATTTTAAAAGAACAGTTAAATATGTTAAATTGAAAGAAAAGTACAGTAGTAATTGAAAAAAATATCGATTTCCATTTTTGCTCCCAAGTTCGAGTTATCGGGGGAATATTGCTCTATCGGACATGAATGTTAGTTCGACTTATCGAATGTTCGAGTTATCGCGGGTATTTTATGAGAAAGTATTGGTGAAGGCTCGCTCAAGGGGAATTCGAAATTGGTTCCTATTGAAAGTTCGAGTTATCTGGGGTTCGAGCTATCGGGTGGATTCTACCTGTATATATCAATACATTAAGCAAATAAAGAACTGAACCTTTCCTTTCCTACGATACCTGATATGTAATAATATTTTCATATTTCTTGTATTCGTCATTTTGCATCATATAGTTATACGAACAGAAGATCGTTTATAGAAAAAGAAAATTGGTTTTATTGCTGCCAACATGTTAAATCGTATCCCTGGGTGCGAACAACGGGCGTGTATGATAGATTTTTTTAAAAACAGTCGTCATCAGAAAATTCCGATCGCATAAAACGGCAACGACTTGGTGTATCAATACCATGAAAAAGACCCGACATATGCGCCTGCCCTTCGAAATACCTCGTCGTCATATCCATCATGGAAAAGACCCGTCATTGCAGCATATTACCGTCATCCATGCAAAGATCGCATAAAACCCAAAAATAACATGGAAACTAAAGCTACGAGGCTGAGTTTACAGATGGTCTGGAAAGGCATTTTCTGGGGTTTTTAGAAGATAATTATTCAAAATTTTCCCATCCATCGGCACTAACCATTGGTTTAAATACATTTAACATTGCGGTTGAAAAATTTTATGGTTGCAGAATCCTGAAGGTTTTTCCTGTAAAAGGAAACAGAGAAAGTCTGACATTTCTGCAAATAAGTGGTTTGTAAGGTCAAATATAACTACTATTTTATAGTTTTTGAATCAAAATTATCCCGGGATAATTTGATTGATGATATAGGAACTCAGTTGAATAATGGATGGTTGTTGTTAACCACGCTTGTTCGGTCGTTGTTGACCATAATTAAGATCAGGCCAGATTTGAGTCAAGTGGTGGTCGTTGTTGACTACCCTTGTTCGGTCGTCGTTGACCATCATAAGTAGATCAGGACAGGTTTGAGTCAAGCCCAGTTGTCGTTGATTGGGCTTGTTCGGTCATTGTAGACCATCAGCTAAGTTTAGGGTGCATCCCCTCTTTCCCTTTATTTGGCCAACTCTTGAGTTTTTATTGTGTCTTACCCGTTTGTATCCCGAACGCATACAGTTAACTATTATTTTGTTTGAAATATTTTGTTTCCGGATGTTGTTTAAGCAGCTCTGCGCTTTTCTTTGTTGCTGGCAGCCAGAGTGTCAAGGAAACATGGAATCTCTAATGCCTACTGTAAAGCGGGGTGACTTCGATCAATTTTGCCGAAAAGTAACTTCGGAAAATCTTAAAAAATGTGAAAAGCGCATTTTAATTTCAGAGTCTAAACAGTTTATTTTACTGATCGAAGTCACCCCGCTGATTGAAGTCACCCCGCTTTACGGTATTGGATTGTTAAGTGCTTCTCAACTTTATAAGCATGATATATATACTTTTCGTAATTTTTGAAAAGATCCTTAACAAGCATTCTCTTAAAATTTCAGACTTATTTTATTTTGATAGGTTTATTTTTCTGGAAAATATGGCTTGCGCGAATATTAATACGCACATAAATCTCTACCATTATATAAAGAAGTAGATTAAAAAAAAAAAAAAAGAAACAGCATTATTATAATTCTAAAGGAAGAGAAAAACAAGATAATACAATCCAGCAGCTTTTGAAAAAACAAACAAACAAAAGTTCAAAAGTAGGCCTTGGATTGAGAGATACAGGGACATCTGAAACGAAACAAAAGTGACAGTCGATTGCGCAATAAAACTTCGCTTCATTGAATTTTTAGCCATCTACAGAGTAGGATCGAGTTCAACTTTTTCGCTTATCAAAAATTCGCTTGTGATAGACAACTAATCAAAGTACACACAAACTGCTGATTCAGTAATAATTAACTTAGTAATAATTCAGTAATTTTATAAGTAACAGCTTCTTAAATTTATTCATCTTGTTTGTTTACAAGTAGCCACGAAAACAGTTTTGTAGTACTTTTTCCATCGCCATCATCACAACATAGTACTTGTTGCTGCTGCAGTCATAATTTCTGTTTCATCATCAGAATCCATTTTTTATTTTATTTTTTGCTGTCAACTCTGTGTTCATTTACATTGTTATAGTCAGGTAGAATTAGTCTGAGACCTGTACGAAATTGCTAAATTCCTAAGGTATAGTGAGTTACCAAAAAAAGCCCCATCCATTCGGACATGGGAAACCTTATTTTGGACGATTTAATTCCGGACATATCCGGAGAAATGTCCGAAAAAAAAGTTGTCCAAATATGTAAGTATTACCTTATTGTGATAAATTTTTGAGTGGATAAATTTTTGTGAATTTTACGAATTTTGGTCAAAATCGCAAAAATAAGTCCCTGCAAAGTGCTTCATTCTTGCCAATTTGCAAAAATAAATCCATGCGAAATTTTAGGCAAATAACAATGTTTTTCTTTGAAATTTTCTTTTTTTTTTCTTACGTTTTTTTTAACGTTTTATATACAATATAATGTATTAAGTTTCAAACTGAAGTAATTTTGTTTGTTTTCTCCTGTTTGTGAAATTTTACGTTACAAATATTGACTCATTTGCAAAAATAAATCCATGCATTTTTTTACGCAAGTATGAATTCGCAAAAATAAATCCACGCAAAACGCAACCAAAATGGCTCTTGCAAAATTTATCACCATAAGGTATCTATCAAAAGAAAGATAATTTTAGTATGAACAAAAAATAGCTTACAAAAAACCATGAAAATCATCACACAAAGAGTTATTTGCTTTACAACGATACCCTGATCACTCCAGTGTTTTGGAATAATTGGATTTTTAATGACAAAAATCTTTACTAACATTTGGAAAAGCAAAAAGATCATTTGCCAGAGAAAGAGTTTTGTGGTCCCATGTCAAATGGTCAGTTTGTTCTTGATGATGGTGCTCTTTTACATCGAGTCAGCTGGAAGAAAGGCATGACATTCAATGAAATTGCCTCAAATCATGTAAACTATGTGAGAGCCAACTATGGAAGCTTGTATTCGATTGTATACAACAATCCATCTTCCATCAAATCAAACAAGCTTGAACAAAGAAAGAAAACACATGGATATTGCCCTGACATTGAAATATATGATGGTAACGAATCCAAATACAACTGAGAGCGTTTTTTATCTAATTGGAGAAACAAGCAGCAGCTGATTGGCCTTATTGCAGAAAACCTTATCCAGGATGGTCAAAACGTGAAGGTGAAGCCGAATCATGAAGACAACGAAACAACAGACGAAGCATCAAGTGAAAAGGAATCTTCAAGTGATGATAGAAATATATTGATTTATTCAATTGATTTTACGAAATTTGACTCCTATTTTTTCCATTATCCAAGTTGTAGTGCTCTGACTTTGATGACTCTCTGTGTGATGATTTTCAAGGTTTTTTGTAAGCTATTTTTTGGTTGTATTAGCATTATCTTTCTTTTGTATGTAACACTTGCATATTTGGACAACTTTTTTTTCAAACATTTTTTCTGGACATGTCCGGAAATAGGATTTCCCATGTCCAAATCGATGGGGCTTTTTTTTGGTAAGTCACTATACCTTAGAGGACCCCTGTGCAACTTTTCAGCTTGTTGGTAATTTTGTCCAGGTTTTGGTGAAATTTTATCTAATTCTACTGGAATATTAGGATTTAATAATAGTCATTTAATTTCACCTTCACTTATGTTTTTTTAATACGTCAGGTGAGTCTGACAAATCATACATGATTAATCGCTTAGTGTATTTTAGCCTTACATGGAATAAATAATAATAATAATAGTTATTTCTAAACAGTGTGATGAACTTAATGTTCTAATAATTGCCATAATTAATTGATATTTACGTTTTTAAACATCTTTCAGGAGCATAAATGGAAGAACAAACATTCAAACGGAAGATCAAAACGAAAAAAAGGGAGAATGAAAATGTAACATTTGTTTATGAATTTGAAGACATGTTAAATCCTGAAACGATATCAAATATTCTGAATGAACTTATCAAACACTGTCTGTTTTTGAGATATCAAATACCTCAGCCATTCGTACTGTTAATGAATGAAGTGACAGCTGATGATGGTTCTTGTCCACCGCGTAAAAAACAATCTCGACAATTACTGAAAAAAATCAAATTCATGGAAGGGATATGTTCCATTTGTGATTG
Source organism: Turritopsis dohrnii (assembly GCA_027922465.2). Classification (NCBI taxonomy): domain Eukaryota; kingdom Metazoa; phylum Cnidaria; class Hydrozoa; order Anthoathecata; family Oceaniidae; genus Turritopsis; species Turritopsis dohrnii. Next base: position 270,752 of record BQMF02000138.1, on the reverse strand, counting down.
TTTAACAGAAATAGTGAAATCCAATGAAGTGAAAATTGTAAGCATTTTGTTTGGGTCAACATTAGTAAGTCCCAAAGAAACTTTTATTATCGATTTAGATTTCCCTGTTCGCTCGGATGTTTTCAATGAAAATCCAAAAAGAACTTGTCGGAAGCTTTTTCGAGAGATTGTAACGGATGAAAAACTTAATGGGTTGAAGAAATTGAATCCATGTAATATATTTGTGATACTGCAACTTTCCAATCCTTTATTGCAAACTGAATCAAATGTGTTCATACCTAAACTAAATTTTATTCTACCTAATCGTGGAGCATATCATTATTTGAAATTATCAGACAGAACATCAAAGCTTGGCGATGAAAAATATAAATCAAGTGATGACATTGTTTTGGATAAGTTGAAAATGTTAAATGTTCGAGATGATCCTTGTTATTGGTATGCTGCTAACATCCCCTTACATGGTTTTAAGGATATTGCCACCAAGCAAAGTGAAAGTTCGTGGATTTAAAAGATTTTCTGTAATGGCTATTCTGAAAATAATGACACTAAAGCATATGTTTGATAATATATAGTCACTCACACAACTTTGAATTATTATAACTTTATAATTATATACATGTATTGCAAGAATGCTTCAGTGTCGTAACTAGTTTCTGATTAATTTACATAAGGTATTTGTGAAATGGTTTTATTGTCAGTGCATGTATAATAGCAGAATTAAAAAGTGATGTTTGTCAGTTCCTGTATTTGTTCTATCATGTAATGTAGCCATATGATGTGTAATTTCTGAATTTTAAATTTTAGATGATTTTATGTCATTTTGTATTCAGATATACTAGCATTTATCTTTTTGAGAAATATATTGTTATGATGGATTCAATTTTTGTTTGATGATATCTTTTAGTATTCATGGATATCTAAAGATACACAGATGTAACTAGAAAATTGTTTACATTTGGTATTATGCACTTTCTGGTATCCTGTGTTGATTTGTTTATTGTGCGCAAATAATCTTTCTCCTGTGCAATTAGATAAATTTCAGTCTTGATGTGTAATGGTTGCTGACAATTATGAAGACCTTGTGAAATGCGGCTATATGGAAATGAAATTGCCTCGTAAACATCGGAAACTTGGTAGGCAGGTGGGTTCTATACCTTACTTATGACTGCAGACTGTTCTTTAATTCATGTGAGAGATGCTGCTAGTGTGGCACATGCTTGATTGACATTTTATATTTTCAAGTCAGGAATGCTTGTGGAAACCAGGTTTGTTTTGACGATGCAAGAAAATTCCGTTCTTTCTTACTTTAAGCCAGATAAATATGATCACTTCACGTATTTTGCGCTTCCTTGATGAAAAAGCATTATCCAATGAAATGCACAGATTATGAGAAACTACACGTAAACATGTTTTTCAACGTTCGTTATAACAACTCACTATGACAACGGAGTTTTGTTTTTTTTTGTTATAAATAATGATCTATTTTCGTGGTTGTTTTTTTTTTTTTTTTTTTACAAATTAAATCATCATTCACATATTTGTTTTTGTTTACAACTGCTTCCAACTGGAATGTTTTAGGTCTGGAAACGAAAGTGGTTTATATTGCGGCGAAAATCTTTGCAAGGGTTACCGCGTCTTGAGTATCACAAAAGCGAGCAATCTTGTTTACAAGGACAAAACAAGACAGTGGTCGAATTAAAAACATTAATAAAACTTGAAGAACATTGTAAATCAAAAACGAGGAAGCCGACAGCTTTTCGATTAGTCTTCGCTGATACATACATCTTTCTGGCAACACAAACAGAGGCTAATGTCAAGGAATGGCTGCGCTTGATACGGAAGTTAGTTTGGCCAGAACTGAAAATAATACCTTTTCCTGATACACCTGAAGGTAAACTGGACATGAATGGTTTCACTTCCCCTAATTCATATTTTTGAGCATGTATGGTTTCACTTCCCCAAATTTATGTTTATATGTCGCATTTCAGCAAATTTGTCCATAATGGGTCTCGTTTTGATGTATTTGTGTTAATCATTCAACGAATAAAAGTTGTTTATTTCTAAATAAAAACGAGGTAGGTACGAAAAACTTAACCTAAGTGCGACGTATAAATATAGTTTTGGGAAATATATTTTTCCAATCTTGATTTGTTTGATGGAAACTCATATTTTGTGAACATGCAAGGAAGGCATATGATGAGGCTTCTTAGCTTTACACCTCGTCACTGCGTCAAACAAGTAACTTAATCGAAAAACAAAATGAATACTATAATGACAAGATATTCCTCTTTTAAAACTTTTTGGAGCGTATTAAACTAAAATTTGGAAAGTGATTTTTTAATGGCTACTTATGTTATTTATTTTCAGGATCATTTCTGGTAACCGTCATTTGTACCGATGATTCGGAACGTCTAAATCTTGTCGGTGATTATATCTTGTCCGTCACGACAGAGCGTATCGTATTATATCGTATCGGAGATTATGAGAATGCTGTTATCCAATGGCATCTCGACGATATTCCAAGGTTTCGTTTGCAAAAGTTGAATCAACTCAATGACGCGGAAAAAATATTCATTATAAATCTTGCGAGGTAACGTATCCTTTTTGCCAGTCAATGTGTTTTTTTCACTATAATGTGGTGGTAGATGAATATCTTCATCTTCGTGTTCCATCGATTCATCTTCAGCTTTGTAACCAGCTAAGTTTATGGTGTAAACCTTGTTAAATTTGTTTGGGGCAGTGAGGCTCACGTCATTCCTTAAGTTAAGGTCATCAACGCATACACTTGTTTTTATAATGATGGCGTTTTTATAATGACGGTGGTTTCTTTGTTCTTCTGGTTTGTAACTTTTGATAGGCTGTAGATTCTTTTACCAGTTTCCATGACAACTCCCTTCAAGACAACATATCTATCAACTGGATTCTGACTTTATTTTTCAGAACAAGTCACGTGACCGAAGGTGAATTTCAGTTTCTTACGAAAGATGGCAGACATATATTAGAAACGGTCAAGTCACATACGAAACAAAGACGTCGGCTACCGGAAGATTCGCCTAGATCTACTCCCGTCGGAATGATGTCAAATTCAAGTAGTTCTGTTATAAACATTTCCAGATCTCGTTCATCGTCTTCAAGTCAACTTTCCAACCAATCACAAGTACCATCCAAACACTCGAACCAATCAGAACTCACGTCCAAGAACTCCACAGCCAGTAATATTTCGCAGATATTTTCACAATCGGATTTGAACTCTTAATCTTTGGTTATAGTAGAAAAAAATTTTTTTTCGACAAAAGTAAAATTTTACAATTTTGTTAATTGTTAATTTATCCAAGCATCAGTTTTGCTATATTTTATCGTGAAATCGGAAAAAAAAATTATTTTACGGGTTTTACAGCTAAAAGAAGCAATTACTGAACTTTCATAAATGTGTTAATAATATTTTTTTAGAAATTACGTTTTGTACAAAATATTTTTGTGTCGCTATAAATATTTCTTAAGTTGTCCTAGAAATTGTCCAAATATATATTAGAACGATTATAGTAATCTGTCTATTGTTTTCAATGAATAAGCAAATAAATCGAAATGATATACCATTAGGTCAGTGGTGTCAGGTGTTCAAATTCATTCTCTGAATGAGCAGCATGATTTTGTAGGATCTCACATTCGGTATAATTCAGTACAGAAGCCATTGCAATAAGCACTGCACAAATGTATTGAAAGATTCTTGGAGTCCATTGGAATAATTGGTTTAACTATGCATATACATACTTTGTTACCTTTTTGCTTGACTTTTTCTGTGTGTTTGGGAACGTTCAAGGATGAAGTGTTGAAAACGCATAATAAATTACGAAATATACATGGTTCAAAAGCATTGAAACTTGATGAGACTTTGTGTAAGAAAGCGACTGAAATTGCTTCAAATGCTGCAAAAAACGGAAGGTTTGAACCAGAGAATAGCTCTGGCGTTAATACTTACATGCTTTGCGCAACATTCAATCGAAAGATGACTGCAACTGAGGCTGTAGAGGCTTGGTAAGTAAATTGGATAAATGATAAATGTCACAGGCAGTAACGTGATTTTTCTTTTCTACTTACCGGTATAAATCAAATGTCCAATATTTTGTTTTGATGACACTCCTCCACGATATGTAGTAATGCAAGGTGGGAGGACCACATGTGCACACACAAGGCGTATGAAGTAAAGATAGTAAAGACTGATCCTCAGACATAAGTTCTTACCAACGAACTAGCCGTAGTTATTCAAACACTCGGTCCAAATGTTTTTATAAGCTATTTATTTGTAGAATGAAATCAAAACCTGACCTCGTATTGAAAACTGGCAAGAAACGTCTGTAGTTCAAGGCTGAAGTTAGGGAAGTCAACTTCTAAAGGTCTAAACGTTACCGTTAAGTTGTATTTTTCATTTTAGGTACGATGAAGTATGCTCCAAAGAGTTTTCCTTTTCACAACCAAACAAAGAATCCTCACGTGCGTTTACACAGCTTGTATGGAAAGATACATCACTACTTGGTGTAGGAAAAGCTAAGAAAGATGAACAAAATGAGACGTGTACGTTTGTTGTGGCAATGTACCGTCCAGCAGGTACGGTGGCAACTTTTCTTTTTTATTTCTCAAGAGTATGGAAAATAATCATATAGATCATATACAGTCTACTCTAAGTAGAACCCCGGATAATTGGAACTTTGGTTTAGTGGAACCAATTTCTCCGGTCCCTTGGATTTGCATTAACAAACCTCTCTTATTTTATTTGGATAAGTGGAACCCTCTATAAGTGGAACTTTCGATAAGTGGAACCATTTTTTTGGTCCCTTGCTTGAGCTATATTTATTCGTAGAAGTGGAACTTTTCCAAAAGAAAAGTCATCTACAGTACATTCGAATCATAACTTCATTGCTAAGCAAAATCATCATGTGGAACATAAATATCTATAAAGCATTTTCTCTTGTTCCTCCCCCTGTTTTTGATTATTCGTAAATTCCTCGGTCTCCTGAGATTTCAGATAAGAGAAAAGTTCGATAAGTGGAACTTTTTTTTTTTGGTCCCGTGGAGGTTCCACTTATCGAGAGTAGACTGTACTGAAAAAACTCAAATTCACTCTGGGTAAGCACCATACATTTTATTTTAGCTACACGTGGTGAAACTACCCCATAATACACCATAATTATTATGGTAATAATGATGCCACTAATATAATAAGAAAAAGGACATCTGTCTGTGAACTTTTCTTGTGCACGCGCTCTCTAAAACGCATAATTTAAATGTATATCATCTTCACCATTATAGTTATTTAGCATGACGACCGTTAATACAACACGTCGGGACTTCACACAGAGAAGATATCTCTCGCCCCCCTGATTATAATTAGTGCCTGGGCGGAGGGTGTGATAGAGGGTATTTTTAGAAGGCGCAAAATCGGAGTGAAAGTGAAAGTACTATTCCGTTCAAACAGTATTGATGAACCAATTTTGTTATTTCTTCGTAATCTAAAGGGAAGAGAACTGACTCTGTTTGATAATAATGAAGCTGTTATTTTTTTGCGAATGATAATGATTACTTCATGTGCGATTATAATGGTCACAACAAAAATATGGGATTTACTCAATCACAATATTATTATTAATTACCCTTTCTTTTCTTGTAAAAATTTTAGGAAATGTAGTGACAAAAGGAGGCGATGATGAGAGTGAATTATTCAAAGAAAATGTTAGCAAAGGAAAATTTAACCATTCATATTGTGATAATAAATTCAACACTGATAAAAGGCATAAAATTCTTGTCCATCGAAGAAGTACAGGTATGTTTTGGTGTTATTTTTTTAATTAATTTTAATTAATTTTTAATTTAATAACTCATCTTTCTCATCTGTCTTTATAACTCTTATTCCTTTCCTCATCTTGTAGCTCTCTGCCTAGAAGTGGCTTCGGCCTTGCAGAGAGCAACCCTGTGTTTAAGGTTTGCTCTACATTATGACCTTTTATGTCGTTTATTATTTGAAGTTACAAATGTTTTAATCTTGATAATTCTTGAAAGCTCCAATTATATATTATGGATACAAAATGAGCTAGGTGTATAACTTGGTACATGAAACTCTGTGACTGTAGGTTATTCCATTTAGTTTCTATTGTATTTGCAAATCAATTTTGCTTGACTGATTTTCAAACTCACTTACAATTCTTTTTATTTTTCAATACTTATTAACACGAATCAAGCAATATGATCAGTGTAAGAAGCCCTAAGGCGTCTTTAAGCTACAAAATGCAAAATACTATCCATATGAAAATACCAATTCATCGGTAAAAATTATTCGTCGGTAAAAATTAGAAATATTCCATTACACTTGGAAAGAATTTCTATTACTTACAGTAGAAAACACAGTTTTATTACTGTAAAATCTAATGTCCAAATATTTGTTCCAGACTTTTATATCTCTTTTGAAAATTTCTCATTAATAATATGCAAGAGGAATACATAATGATATAATAAAGGATATTACTGCATCAGCTCCCAAGCTCAGTTATTTCAAAAAATTGATATTGCAAAGACCAACTTAAAATGATTCTTTTTTATAATAACAATTTTATAAGAACACAAATCTCGGATTTGGCCAAAAAATAAGAGCAAAAAGAACAACGTGAGGGTCACATCATTGTTCCAAAATTAAGAACAGCTTGAACCTGAATTAAGAATATATAGTTCAAGATGTGAATTCTCTTACAATTTTCTCTCAAGCTGCCAATGTGTTAATTATCATTTGTGGTTGTTTCTTTTCTCACCTAAATGTGCGAAATGAATGATAACACAACATGTGGACTGCCTAAAACTTGCACATTCATATTAGGTTAGTACCGAATGGCTAACATTTTCATATAATACTTGTTTCACTACTGTGGTATATTGCAAATTAAATTTGAGTCATTAAGAACAAACTTGTAGCAAAGGTGTTTCTAAAAAAGTGATTTTTTTATTTTGTTGGAAGTTCCATAAGAACAAAACTAGTATCCTGCGTAAAAGTTTTTTATGGCTTTTAATTTCGAAAACGATGAAAAATATAATCACAAAATTACGAACAGAGGTGTTCCCATGTTGTAGAGCTCGAAAAACTGATCAAAACAATATATGGGATCGTTTCGCTATGACCAACCGTTGCAGAGATATTGTCTATCAAAGATTTTGATGACGTCATAACAGCTGTGCAGTCCCAAATTTTTTGTGATCCAATCACTCGTATCGTGGACCCTAAAAGATGTCAGTTATCCCTATTGATTCTTGAGATATTTCCTCAAAAACATCACATTCGATTGGGGATGCAATGGTCTGACGCAAAAGTGAAAAGTGTCTCTCACCTATACGTTGTTTTACACGGACATAAGAAGAACTTGACCATAAAATTTAATAAAAAATATCGCTCTCTAAAGTAAAAGTGTGACGTCTGCATATTAGGATATAGATAAGGCTGAAATGTGAAACTGTGTTCTTAAAGTGAAGAACAAAATAGGAAGAATTCAGACTAAAAAAAGCTCAACATATGAAAAGTCAACCTCAAGTAAGATTTTACTGGTTTTTGTAAAAAAAGTTTCTATTTTGTTTCTTCTTTCTCAACATTCCATTAAAGTTTGAATTTGTACTGTATGAAGTATCTTTGCTTTTAGATGCCAATGCAGAAAGAAATGTGGGAAGTGATAATAACCATAGAATTAGTCGACGCTCACTATATTATCGGTTTCCAGCAAAGTTTTTCATTGATCCCGAAACTGGCCAAACAAAAGCAGTGGCTCCAGAAGAAACAAGAAACCCTTACACAAAATCCCAACTTGCTTTGCCACAATTTTCTCCACAAAGTCAATATGTTGCACCTGGGTATATGTATGGGACACAAGCAACACCATACATGAATGAGAATTCGTTTTATGGAACCGATACGATGCCAGCTAGTCAGTATGACTATCGATCTCTTGCAAATAACAATTATGTTGATCAAAAGCAAATGGCTAGGGAAATTAGCAGTTTGAACGATCTCGGTTCAGCTAAAGTTATGTCACCATCACCAATTATAGTCAGCAATGAACATAGTAAAGTAGTAGAAGGAACTAAACGAGAAAAAGGTAAATAAAAAAATTTGGTAGTGTTTTATGCTGGATGGTATTGGTATGTCCCTTTATTCAGCTGGAATAGGTTTTGGTCCCCCTACTTTTACCTGATCTATGCATACCCTCGTTATCTAAAATTCAAATATCCCCCTACTTCTATCCAAGCCAAGATATTTTACGCATCAATATTAGAGACTTTCAAACTTGTTATACTTTCTGTTTTGAGCATAACAGACCCTGTTTGTTAACAAAATTTAGATTTTAGTACAATTTTTTAGGAATGGATAAATGCAAAACTTGTAGACAATGTAAACAAGGCAATTATAGTGTCAAAGAAATTTACTTAAATACATTTATCCGAACTCCTGTGCTTCCTCCTTTAGATCTTATTTCTGAAATTTTCAACTATATTGTATATATTATAAGAACATCATTATAGTTAGTAAAGTGATTTACTGTTTTAATGCTAGATGATACAGAAAAGAAGAAACTATGGGATGATGCTTTAAGTATGCATAATGAGCTCAGAGCAATTCATGGATCCCCTCCACTCGAAATAGATGAAGAACTGAGCAAAAAGGCAGAAGCTGTTGCCAGAGACAATGCTGCTAAAGGTAGAATGAAACATTCAGATGGTAGTGATTATGGAGAAAATTTGGCATTTAGATGTACAAGCGACAAAAGTGTGGCTAATGTTAAAGATTCCATTAAGGATTGGTGCGTATTTTGCAATATTTCATTGTTTTATGACTAATGCTTTCAAAAGTATAATAAAATGTATAAAATGTTACATCAAAATTATGTTGCAAAATTATTTGATTTTGTTACTGCTTGAATAATGTTTTACATTGTTTAATAGGTACATGGAAGTTTGTTCAGGTAACTACGATTTTGAGGCTGACATACAACCCAAAGTACTTCACTTTACACAGGTCGTTTGGAAGAGTACAAAAAAGTTTGGCATTGGCATGGCAACCTCCATGAAAGATGATATGTTGTGTACATATTTTGCCGGAATTTATACTCCAGCAGGCAATACTGTAAAACAATTTGTTGAAAATGTTCCCAAAGTAAGTGATTTGAAACCTTTTAATTGAAATTGTTGGATAGTGGAAGTAGTTAAGATTTTCTTCTGTGAAACAAACTTTTAACGAGTTTACAAAATTTTTGGAGTTTTGCAAAATTATTCTATTGATGTTAGCTATTGCATAATATGATTTATAGGGAAGCTTTGATAAGGAGAAGACTTGCAAATATCAGGCAAGTGATGATTCTACAGAAGAGACCAATAACGAAGGAATGGGTCAAAATAACCCGACCAATGCATCAGACACCAATAACAGTATGTTAACAAAGATTCTTTTTTTATATACTCGTTCACCCCTCCCAAGTCTGACTTGCTATTCTGACTAGCTGATTGGCATTACAAGGGGAGGTGTTGCTTTCCCACTCCTGCTGACATTCGTCTCTGTTTTGCACAATTTCTCAATTTAATTAATTACTCTGCACCCAGACCTATTGACCTCGAAACATCCAAAGACTTCACAAGGGACTGGGCAGGTAGCAGTACCACAAGGGACACGGCCGCTGGAACGTTATGTTCCTCCAGGGGGGGACTTCACCTGAAACCTCTGGCATGCCAGCCGAACACATTATTGTTATGCTGTTTAGATAATAATAATCATGTTGGCGTAGTAACATCAGTGACATTTGAATTATTGAATCACTGAAAAACTTATTGACTTTTCAGTAACTTTGAAACCATATACTCAACAAAAGTATGAAGGGCTGTAATTTTTATTTGGTAAATAACTGTTAGCCATATCATTTCTGTCTTGAAAATGAGTGTTGACACCAGAAACATGTGAAAAAAAAGTATTGTCATGTTTTTTTCTTGTTTAATACACACTTTTTTTATAAGAAGGCATGCATCAGATTTGGCCGAAATATAAGAACAAAATAACAACAACCTGAGGCTCAAATCAATGTTCCAAAAATTAAAAACAGTTCGAGTCTGAATTTTCATGTAAAGAACAATTCATGATATGTCATGTAATGTTCAGAATTCTTTTGCACTTTTCTTTCAAGCAACAAACAGCTTAAAAGTATTATTGTATGGTTTTCACTTGTGATTATTTCCTGGGTTAGTACCAAAATGTCTACCATTTTTAATATATATTTTGTGTCACTTCCCTGCTACATTACAAATTAATTTGGATTGTCAAGATGGACACAAGAACAAGACTTGTAGCAAACGCGTTTCTGAAAAGTATTTTCTATTTTACTGGGAGTTCCGTAAATAAACACAAAATGAGGCTGAAGTCTGAAACTGCACCTTTAAATTGTATTTTATTATAATGAAAATAATAATAAATGAAAAAAACGTTAATCAAAATTATAACGTTTGTCATCTCCAAAATTTATTTTATGTAACAGATTTAAAATTTAAGTACTTGAAATGGAGAAAGGGCTTGGTAACACCAAAACTGAAGAATGTATTGGTAGTTTATCATAAGTGCATGGGAGAAAGATAGGTGGAATAGGCCAAACACTTGAACATTCTTGGGTTTTTTTTTCGAAAATATTTATTATGTGTTCTTTCAGTCAATGAAGCATATTTTGGTAATCACAGTGAAATCAAGTTTGAAGAACTTTTTGTTGTCAGCCTCATCTTCATGTTGTTGAATTTTGCACATTGACATTCCAATTTACACTTAAACACTTATCAGAAACACAATTCGGTCCAAACCAAATCAGTCTAAATCCGTAATACTTATAATGATTTGGGCTGGTTTTTGTTGTTTTGTTGTTTTTTGTATTATTATTGTTTGCCTTTTTACTGCTTATAACTATCTTAAATTTGTAATGCCTTAGGTGAAGGAAATGCACCTGAATCACAAAACGATAAGAATAAAGTCAACAATGGTAACCTATTATTTGCTAACCTTCATTTTTGGAATAATTTTCATTTTTGTTGTTACATTCTTTGTCAATGGAGTAGAGATTCATAACAAAAAGAATATATCTCAGTATCATTTTGGTTTTCTAGAAGAAGATAAAGCACCTGAAGACACGAAGAATAGAAAACCTGCCAATAACTCTGGAACACCTGAAAGTGTAAAGAACAAGAGACCTGAAGATGAAATAAAAAACAAAAAACCTGAAGATATGACTAACAAAAGACCTAATGAAGATGTAAAGAATGACAATGCTGAAGATCAGAAAAACAAAAAACCTGAAGAGATAAAGAACGAGACACAGGAGGATGAAGGTACATTCTTTTATAAGTCAATGAGCAACTTGATTAGTGAAAATATCATCAAACTATTTACAAGGCCCTAGTAAATGTTGGCCCATCTTGGTATACCGATCCATAGAAACTGCAATAAAGAATAGACTTTATAGAGTTTATATGTTTTGTATGGTGGGGATAAGGAATGATTTGAAAAGCTGAAAGATGGTGCAACTTGAACACTTCATTGAGTATCATAAGCATTGCGTAAATCAACCCACCCCAATGAATAATGAGCACATTACAAAAGCTTGTAAATCCAATGCTTATTGTCAGATTTGATTTTAGCCTGTCACATAATCTTTTTTAGATGAAATAAACTACGAGATTGATGCTCTAAAAGTCATGAATAAATTCCGTGAAATTCATAATAGTGGCCCATTGACAGCTGATAGTTCACTCCATAGCAAAGCGAAAGAAAGGACTGACAGTTTTGTGACTGGATTAGTTAAACAAGAGAAGCGTAAACAACAAGCTGGTGAAAATGTTCAAGTTGCTTGCAATCCAATTGACAAAGTTTTGCCTCCAGAAGAAGCGGTATCGAACTGGTAAATTAAAGATGTTAAATTAAGTCTTGTGAGCTTCAATTTCATACTGAATATTGTTAAACGTTTTGAATTTATTGCAGGTATAGAGAAGTTTGTGGTAAAAACTATTCTTTCACCAATGAGGGACCACAAAATGCAGCTCACTTTACACAAGTATAATTAAGTATTTTTGAAATATCAAAATGGAAACAAGATTTGTCATAAGGGGAATTCAACAATATTTAAATTGATTAAATTTATATTATATCATAGCTTGTCTGGAAAGAATCGCAAAAAGTTGGAATTGCTTATTCAACAAAGAAAAAGAAGAGTGGGGATTTATGTACTGTTGTTGTTGCTATCTTTGATCCAGTTGGAAATCAGGGGAACTACATGCAAAATGTTGAGAAAGGACATTTTGATCGATCATTTTGTGGAAGTGTAAACACTTTAGCTGCCGCTGCTATTGATTCAGTCTGTATGTATTTTTGTAATGGAGCTGTAAAGTTTGAGATTTTCAACCCTGTGTAATGTTTGTTTTGTTTCATCATTATGAAAACTATGTGAGTATAATTTTAAACCACAACAAAAGAACTAGTTCTCAAGAGGTAGTTCCTTTTTATTTTGAAGCTCAACCAAGCACAAATGGTGAAAATATTGATAATAAACCGGAAGACAAACAAAAAAACAATCGTTAGTGTTTTTGTTTATTCCTTTTATTTTTGAAAAAATCTGTTCTGCTGTTGACAACAATATTATTTATTTAATTTTATTCATTGCTTGTTTAATTTAGAAAACGAAGTGCCAGAAAATTCAGTGGCTACGAACAAAAATGAGGGAAATAGTAACAATGGTATTATGTTAAAATATTTTAATTCATCTCTTCTATTTATCAGTTCTTTGGTCTGTAAAAGGTTTATCAAGCGATGGTTGGCTACTTTATTTTATTTTCAGGAGAATCAGATAGTACAATGAAACCATCAAAAGAAAATAGAAAAAAGGTTGGAAGTGACGAAGACGATGAAGATGACGAAGAAGAGAACGAAGTGTTAAAAAAAAAACCTACGACAGATCAGAAAGATAAAAATGTTTCAGTTGATACTGATTCCAGTCCATCCCAGTCAAAAACTGTAGACCTAACAAAAGCCAAAAATAATGCAGAAGGTTTTTTTAATTTTTTTATTTATATTTTTTATTTTTTATTTCACATGTTGTGTTAACACCTCTACTTGTATAAAGTAATTCTGAAGTTTTCTTTTCTTAGTAATTTTCTTTTATTCTTTTCAGAAGCTGACTTTGTTCAGGAAGTTTTGACAATACATAATGCATTGCGAAGTATTCATGGGTCTGGGTTAATGACTGAAAATTCTGAACTATCCAAAAAATCAAAGGAAATTGCTGATGACATTGCTCTAGCTTCTAGTGGAGATACAAATGTACGTAAGAAATCAGCAGAATTCGATTTTGGTGAAAACGTGGAGGAAGAATGTTTTGATGAAGACAAAATGCTAACTGGAGAAAATGCTGTTTTTCAATGGTAAAGTAATCCCAGTGGACTGAGTTTTTTAAAAGTCACTGTTAAGGAATGCATTTCTGTAGAAATACACATACCATCTCAATGAAAATGCTCTTTGCCACAGTGACTTTTTGACAATTCTGCATAATTCCATGGATTTGGGTTACAGACGACAGTGTATTCTGAGACAAGAGAATAGAAGGAGGAGAGTATCAAAGGAGGCAAAGAAATAGGAATTTTTTAGTAAAAGGGATTTTTAATCTGTTAAACTATTGATAATATAAACTAGAATAGTATCAGGAATAAAAACTTTTACCGTGTTTAACTACGAAAACGATGTGTCAAACATGCTTTTCCCGTGTGCATACCCCCTGACTAAAACTTAAATCATGGAATTGCGGCTGGAAAGTGTGCCCGTGTTATAGAGCTCAAAAAGCTGATCAAAAAAATTTAATGGGATTGATTTGCTACAACCAACTATTGCAGAGATATCTTCAATGAAAGATTTTGAAGACGTCATATCTGCAACATCAAAAAATTTAGGCCCCAATTTTTCGTCACTACATCACCGGTATTACGGATCCCAAAAAACATCAGTTTTCCCTATTGGTTACGAAGATATTTCCCTAAAAACGTTGCATTCGATTGGGGATGCAGTCCCCATGAAGATAAAAAAACTGACATCATGCCACGTGCTCCTATATAGTAATCGTAAAAAAATGCTCTCGCCTCTACGTGGTTTAACGCACAACTAAGAAGATCAACTGACCGTAAATTTTATCTAAATATATCACTCTCTAAAATAAAATTGGGATGCATATTATATATAACATAAACTATAGCTGTAGGGGTGAATGAATGTGGATGTTAATTTAGGACTCTATCTCTCTTGAAAAAATCGAATTAAAATTAAAATTTTGATTAAAATTAAAAAGACGCAGTAAAACATTTTGGTTCTAATTTCTGATCACATTGAATGATGTGATTTTCAATGTGGAGTTGCCACATAAGATCGCAGAAAAATCTACAATATTAATTTTGTGGGCAGAGAATATCTTGAGAACCAATGATGTTTTTCATTGTTATGGTATCATGGGCGTATAAATTTCTTTATACATCCATGTTGGTATGGATAAGTAAGTAAGTAAGTAAGTAAGTAAGTAAGTTTTCATTTATTTCATTATTTATATAGAATTTGCACAATTAAAATCATATCCGGCTCTCAACAAGAGAACAAGGATAAAATAGAATAAAAGTTTTAAAAGTAAGAGAAAACAGAGAATCTCAAAAAACTATCTGTTGTAGAATCAACAAGACTAAAAAAGTATAGCAAAGTAGACTGTACGTGAAAACGAGAACTTGAAGTTGAGATACACTACGTGAAAACGAGAACTCGAAGTTGGGATACACTACGTGAAAACGAGAACTCGAAGTTGGGATACACTACGTGAAAACGAGAACTCGAAGTTGGGATACACTACGCACTAGAGTTGATTAGAAAAATTAAAATTAGGATATGACACTGAAAAACAATTCAGTAAGAATATCATAGGAAAAACTATAATAAATACTACTAGTTAACAGAATAAACTTAAAGTAAGTAAGTAAGGAAGTAAGTAAATAAGGAAGTAAGTATTTTTTATTTACCACATAAACAAAAATTACAAGTAACAATTCTATTAAATTTATTATAAATTGTTGCGGAAGGAGACTATCCTAATAGCAAAGCTACACAAAGAAGATAGCCTGATTATAATTTTTATAATAATATGCTAATATTGCTAGAGAGAGAAAAAAAAGAATAAAACAAAATAAAAACAAAACTACAAACAAGGGAAGGAATACCTACTCATAACTGTCATGACTGGTATTGGTGATATTGATAACAAAAACATCTGCGAGAACGGCTGTGACATCATTTAGTCAAAGATATCTCAGTAATAGTCATTCATTCATTTCAATCAGTTTTAGAGCTCTATAAGATAAATATACTTAATATACTAGATATACTTATATGCTAAATATACTTGAATATAAATATATAATTAATATAATTTATAAATATAATATAATAATATATAATAAATAATATATAGTTTAATATATAAAACATTATAGCCAGTAAACGTATGTGTTATGAATATTATAAAAACGAAAAAAACACATTTATTTCCACAATATTTCGACTTTTGCTAGTCTTTATCAAGTTTATCAAATTAAATATAAGTATACTTTGTCAGTCACCATTCTATAATTTGATTTTTTGCTACCTTTTGACACAGGAGTGTCACATGAGGCAGATAATTTATGAAATTAAAAATGAGGCAAGGTTACTAGGTAAAGAGATACTAGTGATAATGACTTATAGTTGATGTCGTTTTAATTGCAGGTGGTCAAAAGGCTTTTGTGATGATAATGAAAAGGATTTCAAGAAGAAGCAGTTATCTCCTGCCACTCAACTTGTTTGGAACTCAAGCAAAGAATTGGGTGTTGGAAGAAGTGCATTTAAGAAGGTAGGTTTTTTGTTCATGTATGATACTAACATACTGATATGCACCTGCTTTTGTCGTTACATCACTGAAAATACTTACATGACCAACGATTGTTTTGAAATCTTAAAAATGTCCTGGTTTAAAATCAGCTATCAAAGTTTACAAAATATCAATTGTTAAAGAAAAGTATTACATCATCATCGTTGACTGTTTCATTCAGAAATGAATACAGTCTATGTAAACAAACTTTTTTTGTTTAGGATGGAAAATATTGCTTTGCGGTTGTGGCATTGTATTCACCCAAAGGAAATATTGAAGGTGAATTTGAAGACAATGTTAAAGAAGGCGATTTTGATTATGCAACTATGTGCGAAGATAAAAACAGCACTTTGCAAATTGCTAAAGAATTGTATAGCTCTCCAAAGGATAAGGAAGGTAAAATAGAATTGTTTTTGACTTCAATCTTGTTTAGAAGAGACATTCATTAAAAAGATATTTTTGGAATCCTATCTATCGGAGACATAGCCAAAATTTAGTGAAGAGAGTTAAGTCATTTAAGGTAGAACAGCAAAACATGCAAGTATGACCTTAAAAATGTGATCATCCAGGGGATTTTGATAGCAAATTATAATGGTATATAAAGTCTATGTCAACCGATTTGGCAGTTCGAACATTTTTCATGATTTCTAAGTCAAAATAAATGATTTTAAAATAATTTTTTTTCTATCGTCAAGAGCACAGAAAGCCCAATATTATCAACGACTTTTTGGGAAAAATTATTAAAATTTTAGCGTTAAAATTTTGCGTTAGAAAAAAAGCAACTTTTTTTCTAGTACACCAAAAGTGTTGAAACTTACACAGGAGCGAGATCAACCTTTCACAAAGAAGTGTACAAAATTTTATAACAAATTCTTTATTCTATCAAAAATTCTCACCTCGAATATGGGACCTGGTAGAGCCCTAACAATATCTGATATTTTGCCATAAACCGGGGGATAGATTATTTGTTATGACTGCGTTTAATAATTATTTGGTCGATTAAAGGCAATTAAATATTTTATTGATATATGTATCATGTATTTAAGAGAGGCAAGGGAATTTTTTAGACAATTAGATGTACGGATTAGAAAAATAAAAAAAATTGATGACAAAAAAATTTCAGTGTTAGGGTATTGACAATAGGTTAGAGAATTGACACCTCATGGTACAGTGTGTTTCATAATGTTTGGAATGGAAACTTAAAAGCTGTTTTTTCAAATGAATATACCAAATTTCAAAATAAATTTTGCATGAATGGAAAGCCATTTTCAAGTTCTTTCGGCTAGTATATTTACGTGAAAAATGAAAAAGTGTTTTTTGAAAAAATCAGGAAATGTCTTGGAAAAATGTAATTAAATTTTTAATGGTCGATTAACACGCAACGTGCTTATTGTTTCAAAGCACTCAATCCATTCAAATTTTGACTTGTATATCTAACAGATATATGTTTTTAATGTGTTTTAAAACAATGTATTCATTTATTAATTTTATCTTTGCGCTGAGACCACCAAATTGATATTTAAAAACATAAAAGCTTAATCGATTTTCTAAAACCTTAACATTTGATGTAAACAGACACTCTAACCCCCGGGTTATGGCAAAGTATCAGATATTGTTAGGGCTCTACCGGGTCCCATATTTGCACTGAGAACTTCCGATAGAATAAAGATTTTGTTATAAAATTTTGTACTCTTCTTTGTGAAAGGTTGATCTTGCTCCTGTGTAAGTTTCAACGCTTTTGGTGTACTAGAAAAAAAGTTGCTTTTTTTCTAACGCAAATTTTAACGCTAAAATTTTAATAATTTTTCCCAAAAAGTCGTTGATAATAATTGTGCTTTTTGTGCTCTTGATGATGCAAAAAAATTGTTTTAAAATCATTTATTTTGACTTAGAAATCATAAAAAATGTTCGAACTGCCAAATCGGTTGACATAGACTTTAGTTATATAGCGATATTTTTTTTCAATTAATAACGTTACTTTTTAAATGATAAAACGTTATGCATAATGATGTATGATGTTATATCGTTGTTATAAAGTAACATTACTATAACGTTACAGCATAATGATAAAACGTTATATGGTTATGAAAACCGTTTCTTGCAGTTCTTGCGAAAGTAATCACCATGATTTGTCAGTTTACAGCACTTCGATATAAGCTTAAAAAAGAATACTGCTTCTCCATTTCTGAAGTAAACAATAAATTCGTACTCCGGTCAATTTAATATTTTTCCTTGTTTTTCTAAACTAATTATTACTAGCTGCAATACACTCCAGAGATTATTTTTTCTATGAAACATAAACGGCATAGTTTTTTCATAGTTTTGGGTTTTTCCTGTTGTGTGTTTTCTAAACAAGAGACAAATTTTTTCACAAACAACAATATGACGATAAAACGTTAAAACGTTGCTGATTATAGAATAACGTTATCATAATGATATTATTGTTTCAGTGAGAACGTTATGTCACTTGAGTAACGTAATAATGTTATGGAAGAATGATAAATATTGTTATTTCTTTTGTTTTCTTATTCATTTCTTATTTATTCATTATAGCATTTTATCGTTTGTTATCAAAATCCCCTAGGCGGTCACAAATATCAAATTTATCATTTCATCATAGAAAAGGGTTGAAGGATGAGGCCTGTTTTTGACTATTTTTCATGATAATGGAATAAAGCACTTTTTAAATTGTTAATTAGCTTTCATTTTCTATTAGAATCTGGAAATGGTTCAAGTGATCAGACTGATGATAATGGAATCAGTGAGGAAGGTATTTTTTATAATCATCTTTGTTAAAGTCTTGAAATGACATGACATGATTATCAGTACCACCTTTGCTCAATGGACAATCAACCTTTTAGAATTTGCAAAGGCTGGCCTTGAGGCACATAATATTTTACGAAGAGTACATCAAGTGCCAGACTTGAAACTTAATGATGAAATGACGAAATCTGCAACTGCATATGCAAAGAAGCTGGCAAGAATGGGTTCACTTGAACATGCACCTAGATTGGAGAGAAATGGTGATGGGGAGAACTTAGCATATGCTTGTTATAGTTCAAGTGATGTGAAATTTGTTGGTTCTGATCCAGTTGGCATGTGGTAAGCGAAATCTTGATTCTGCATTTTTAACATTTTTCTACAAACTATATAATTGCTTTTACATACAATTTACCTACAAGTTCACTTCGTTTTTCGCATACGCGTTCCTTTTTCACGTCTGCACAAGCAGATTATCGTGCACATGCAGAAAATGTTCATACATTTTTCAATGATTACCGCAGCAACAACACCATTCACAGAGGTCAGATTTTACTTGTGTTTTTTTTAATGCTATGATTAATGAAAAAAATCTACGTTGTGCTTGATTTTTTTTTTAAGGTATGAAGAGGTTTGTCATCCGGGATACAACTTCCAAAATCAATCATTCTCGGACAACACTGGGCATTTCACACAAGTTGTGTGGAAGAAAAGTTCTGAACTTGGGCTAGGTTTTGCTAAGGTAAAGAAGAACGACTCAACATGCTATTTTGCTGTTGGTAGATACAAAACAGCTGGCAATGTTCAAGATGATTTTCAAGATAATGTTTTGATTGGTAGGTTGACGATTGTCATATTTGTTTTTTGGGAAGTTTTTCTACATTTTGATGATAAGATAAAGAAAAATGTTTGACTTGACAGTAAGTTCTGTTCTCTCGAAGTGTCATCAAATCTATTATTACATTGCTTAAATTTTGCTGTTTCGTTTTGGTGCAACAGTAGACAATTTAGTAGATCTAGCATTATTAATTAAGATCATTTATCAATAGTATTATTTATTTTATTTAGGGAACTTTAGTAGCCAAAAAATGTGTAATGGAACTGAACTTAGGAGTGAAATAACACACACTAGTAGAGCTGAGAAACGTTTCTTGAAGGTTGGATCAAGTCTTATAACCAGTGGTCATTCTAGAAAAAGAAGTCATGTCAAATCAAGTCAGCATCCGAAAATATTAATGAAAGGGATAATGAAAAAGAGTAAGATAATTTCTCTTTTGCTACTTTTTACTATAGTTCGTATTGTCTGTCCTACACTTTCTTTCTTTCTTCTTTAGATATTATTCCATCAGTACATAGAAATTTTAAATTCAAGATTAATTCAAAGAGTTTCGGTTAATATTTGTTTATTAAAAACATAGTGTAAATTTTAATCCTGAGTAAAAACAAGTCAATGTCAGTGTTTTTAGTAGATTGCACTTCATTGGTTTCGCTTTCTTCCTTCTCTGTTTTATGTGAAATGAATTTATAAAAGTCTTGTGAGTGTTCACTAAGAATCATTCTTCCATTTTGATAAAAATTCTTACTAGTTAATAAGCACAGAAAGGAAAAATTGCTTGTTTTCTTCTAATTACTAATTTACTAATTTGCCACCTTTGACTTCCTTTTTAGAAACAGAATCATATTTCTAAGAAAGGTTATTTTTATATGCATCATGTTACTGTAAATATTGTAAATGTCCGAAATACACAACCACACATAAACAATTCTTTTTTTTTATCAAAATGGTGATATCAGGGCAGCTGACATTTTTTTAGTGTTTGTCTTTTTATCCAACCTTCAGCAAAGTTTTGTCACCAGTTGTTGCCCAGTTGTAGGCCGACTCTCTGTTGTGTGCTATGCGATTATGCTGCAACCAACTTTCTGGTTCTGGTTTCATACCTCCAAGTATTCCTGATCATATTTTTTTGATCATATCATTATCCCTGCTATTATGTGATTACCATTTACTCCCATTCCCATTGTTTGGTCAAAATAATGGTCAGCAATTTCATTCTTGTCCATGTGACCAAGTCTCGCACATATTGCTGTTCTTTAGTCCATTGTATAGTTTCACCAATACATGCAGTGTTGAAATTCCTACATGGAATATTATAGACAATGTTGTTCTATGTTTTTCCAGCAGAATTGGATCTTTTAGATGAAACATTCAATCAACTTCAAATCATCGTCATTTGCAGCATGGACTTTAGTAGTCCTTTTTTTCGGAAGATTATTAGCATCTGTAATGAGTTATCAGCTTGTAAAATCAAGGCCCATACTTTGCTCTCCTGGCAACTCAATTGATGCTTTGAGTTCAAAATCAAGTTTGTGGGCTTATGACAACTATGGGCAATCTTATCTATATTTCTTTTGTTTCTCTTGTTCAGAAATGGTATCCCATAATTTTAGTGAAGTAGTGGCGAGTTCTTGGTTCTAGTGATATTGTATTTGCATCTCTTTCACTGTAGAAGATGTGGAATCACCCATCACCACATCATCAGTTTGTTTGAAAATATCTTCCATTAGAACCAACATTTCACTTACTTTAATCGGACTAATTTTTGCAAGATTAATTTTCGCGATTTCGCAATTGTTTTGCCTTTTTCACGAAAATTTATATTGCGAAAACACATAAAATCGTCAGATCGCAAAATTTAATCCACACAAAATTTTTCAAAGTACCTGATTGCAAAAATAAATCCAGTTCCTTTTTTTTCTATTTCCCTTTCTTTCTTTCCTTTTGTTCATTCATTGGATCATAAAATGACTAATGTTGTATAACATAAGTGAAATCAATATTTTCCCTCAACAATGTGTTACATACATCACTAAATTAAATCTAATCTAATCGAAAACAAGAAACACTTTGGTTTGAAATCTTCGGGGCGTGTCACAGTGACACATATCTAACGTTGCTGAATTGGACAATTTTGATCAAATCTGTATGCCAAGCTGTCTGCCCCACATAACACGCATCACAATGTGAACATTTTATTTTGTAAACCACTTTGCTTTTCAGGAACATTATGACTTGTGCTTTTCGTGATGGTAGCATTGTACTTAGCTTTTTTGATGTTGGAAGTGACAGTGCCTTGATTTATTTCAGGGATTGCTCAATTTATAACATTGCCTCTGTACTCAAGAAAAATCATTATCGGTTCTTCTCTCTCTTCATCACTATCTTGATTTTCCTCACTCTCCTGAATCGGTTCTTGTTTTTCAGAATGAATGGTTTTATCTATTGCTTTTACGATGGTTGGCTCGTAAAAGTCTGGTGGGTACTGGTTATTTTCGAGCAACTTCTTTCCTTTCATGAGGCTACCGTGGAAATTGTTCCACGAACTGTATGCTATGTAAATTCAATTAACAAGACCAGATACAACTGACTTTTTGTATTTTTTGGGTGCCATGGCATGGTAGTTCAATGTTGAGCCAGTGTCAGTGTTTATAGTAAACCACGTAGAACTAAGTTTTTGTTCTGATCTCATTATTTTTATGTCTAAAAAGAGAATGTTGTTATCCTGTACTCTTTCAATCGTAAACTTTAAAGATGGATGAAATGAATTGATTTCTTCTAATTTTCTATTGATTCGGTCATTCTTAATGTCACGAAAAATATCATCTATATACCTGGCATAGATTTTGACTTCTCCTACGATTTGTTTTTCGTATTGGCTCAACCATCCATTTGCAAACATTGGGGCGGGTGGGCTCCCCATTGCCAAACTATCAATATGACAATAATAGCCATCATGTGTATAGATCAATACATTACAAGTGCAATGTTCTGCTAAGGTTTTAAACATTTCTTTTGATACTGGAGGTTTCGGATGGTTTCCTGAATAAAGAAGCTCTGTACAATATTCAATTGCTTCATACACAGGCACATTCGTGTATAATGAGGTTACATCGAAACTAACAACTTCATCATCCGGATGAAGTTGAATGTTTTTTAAACTTTCTGGTATGTCAATCATGACGTTTTCTTCTTGTTTTTTTCTTCTATGAAGGTATTGCTTTACACCTTTCAAGAAACAATTTCCTTATGTCCATGGTTTAGCTGATGAAGATTTGTAATTAATCGCTTAATACAAGGTTTAAAACCACTAATGTGTATTGAGGTACAAGGAAGAAAGGTGACGATAAACATTACGTTTAAAGTGTTAAAGATTATAATGAGAAGGAAAAACAGACTGTGGTGAAGAATTCCAGAGAGTGGAGGAGCGAGGAGTGAAACTTTGTTGGTAAAGAGTTTTAGATGATTTTGGGATGTTGACAGTGTGATCATGGCAATTAGATGAATATCTTGTGTTTTGCTTGAAAGTTTTTAATGCAGGGATGAGAGAAGAGAGCTCAGTTGAACATTTTCTGTAAAAGTATTTATAAAAGAGGCAAAGAGACTCCACAGATCTGCGACGGGAGAGTGTGTCAAGTTTACTTGCAAGTTTATCACCAATAGCATTACAGATTCGTTTCTGAATACGATCTAAAAGATTAAGAGAATCTGAGGATGCACCACCCCAAATATGGCAGCAATACTCAATACAAGGTCGAATAGTAGATTTATGGAGGTAAAGAATGGAATCAGGGCTGAGGTATGCTCTTGCACGAAGAAGAGAGCCCACCTTCATCGAGGCTGACTTGGCAATTGCCTCAATGTAGGAACGCCAGGAGAAGTCCTGTGAAAAAGTGATGCCAAGGTGACGAAAGGAGTTGTTTTCTTCCAACTGGGTGCCATTTATGGAAACTGAAGGTAAAAAGGGATATTTAGTATGATTTACAGAAAGAAATTTGGTTTTTGTGGAATTGAATGTGACCAGCCATTTCTCTCCCCACTCAACTATAGATTGCAGATCAAACTCAATTTCGCCTGCCATTTCTATCTGGCTGAACAAATCTGATTTTGAAATACAGGAATGGATGGTTGAGTCATCAGCATAGATGGCAAGCTTGGAAACAATATCATCAGGCAGATCACTGATGAAAAGAAGAAAAAGAGCTGGCCCAAGGACAGAACCTTGGGGAACTCCTGCATTGATGGAATGTGTCGATGATGATTGCCCGTCTAAAACAACCTTAAGCCTACGATTACCAAGGAAGGAACGAATGATCTCATAAGGGGGAGCTTTAACTCCATATGCAGCAAGCTTTTTCAAAAGACCAGTATGCCAGACTTTATCGAATGCCTTGGATATGTCAAGAGCAACAGTTCTTGCCTCCCCAGATTTATCTGATGCAGTGTAGATTCTATCAGTTATCACTGTAAGAAGGTCAGCAGTTGAGCGTTGGGAGTGGAAGCCATAATTGAGAATCTGAGAAGAGGTTATTAGATTCAAGGTGATTAACAAGAGCATTAATGATAAAGGCCTCAAAAATTTTACTCGTAACTGGTAGGAGACTAATTGATCTGTAATTTTGTGGATTAGATCGATCACCACAATTCTTAAAGACTGTAATTACAGAGGCAAACTTTCAAGATGAAGGTAAGCAAGACTCAGCTATGCACTTGTTATATAGACGAGAAAGTACAGGTGATAATTCAGGTGCACACTTTTGAAACAGGATGACAGGAATTCCATCAGTGCCAGTAGCCTTAAAGCATCAAGATTTGAAATGATGGAAGATATTTTAGCTGGTGTGATAAAGCAGCTATCCAGTACTTTATTACTCCTCAAAGGAAATTCAGGAACAGCATGACCAGAGTCATCAAGAGTAGAGTTAGTAATGAAAATATTAGAGAAAAGTTCAGCTTTATCCTTAGATGATGATAAAACCTCTGATAAAAACCTTATTAAGAGAAGACTTCCCACGTTGATATTGATGAAAGCAAAGATTTCTGTGAGCAATTGCTGCAGCTCAAGCAGGTGAGAACCAGGGAGAGGAGTGAGGTTTAACACAAAATTTTCTACTGGGGATAAATGCTTCAATACCAGATGTAAGCCAAGATGTGACTTCCTCTGCACATTTTTCAGCTGGATTTGAAAACACATTGGACCAGGGGACATCGTGAAGAAACTCACGAAAATTATCCGATTCATCACGTTCATAACTGAAGAGAATGCGATGAAAAGGAGATTTAGAAGCAGCTTTGCAATTAAGAGATGTTAAGACAGAAACTAAGCCGTGGTCAGAGTTGCCAAGAGTAGGGAAGCGAGTAGGGAAGTCAATGATTTGGTGAAGAGATTGAGATAGGGCAAAATTAAGAGTATGAATTCCTGAGTGAGAGATTCCATTTAAGAATTTGAGCCATTTTTCATGATGAACATTGAAGTCACCAAAAACAATTATGTTGGCACTGTGATGAATTGATAGGGCCTTGTCAATACTCTCAGATATAGAGTCTATAACAGAACAGTCTTGGGATGATAAAGAAAGATCGATAAAGAAAGAACAGATAGCTTGTCGAATGGAGCAACAAAAGACGAAAGCACATGTATGACAAATCAGGATCCTCCAGATCACTTATACGAGTAATAGGTAAATTGTCTCGAAGGTATACACCAAGACCATGCATGTGGGTTTTAGAGTGGGTTTTACGACACAGAGGAAGATAACCTTGAAATTTCAATATTTTCAATATTTGAATTAAGATTAGTCTCACAAATTGCGAGGATGTCAGGAAAGTTAGAAATGAAAGAATGAATGTGATAGAAATTTGTACGAAAATCACAGACATTTTTGAAAGATATGTTCAGTGGGGCAGGGTTAATCGAATTGGGTTTTGAAGCTGGTTTTTTGTGTTTTTTCTTTGATTAATCATTTCATAAGCTAAGTTGATGGAACAGCCTCTTAAGCGCTACCAAAAAAGTTCGGGCTCCTAACTATCAGCCGGCTTCAGACCAGTAACTGAGTTTTTGAGTTGTACCCTCACCAAGAGATGACTTAACAGAGTTTTGAGACACAACAGCGACAATTCACAAGCAAAAAAAGAACACATACAGCAACTAGACAAAAAGGAAAAAGAAAACCAGCGTTCAGTGTCCTAGCTTATAAAAAAATAAGCCACTGACATAGATGGAGTTCGAGGCTGGCCAGTAGGAAGATCCTACCTACTCCATAAGTAGAACTACTCAGAACTACAGAGGCAGTACTCAAGCATGGTTCCTTTACCAAAATCCATCATTGGAACATCTGCTAAACGGATAAAGATAAACAGCCATAGCAAGGGTATATTCTTGTATGCCTGAATATCCAAATCTCCACCTGCAATAGAGATCGATTTGCAGTTTTCACTGGATTTTAGCGGTTTACTCCAGATTTACAGTTTTCTCAGGGTGTTACATCAGAGTTTTCCTTCTCCTAGATGGACTGCCTTCACCACGGCTTAATGGAGCTACATCTACACCTAAATTAGTTATATACTTATAAAAAAGTTTTTAAAATTCATTTCATGATTAATTTTTAACTGAAGAGTTGATTTCTTTAAACTCATAATCCTTCTGGTCGTGAAAATCAATCCATGTGAAGTTTTTCGAAACAACCAATGACGAAAATTAATCCGATTAAAGTAGTTCTAAATTATCCAGAAGTAGGATATTTGGGTCATTATCATGGAGATCTTGGGTTATAAACAATGTGTCTTGAGTTGGTATGTTTATGCTGACTTGTCTGACATGCTCTGAAATCTCCTTGGAATTTTTAGAATGCTGATTATCTTTCTTCATACACTGTTTTCGTATAAGTACTATTGTATTTTGATAAGGTGTAGCAGTGTAGCAGGTTAAGGCACAGTAGGACTGATCAAAGCATTCATGAAATTAAGATGCATAAGAATTGTGGGCTTCACTCTCAATTGAATTTTTTGTCAATATGTAAATCTGGCAGCTTGGGGTGTGCCAAAATTATATTACTCTGTAAAACCTTTAAAAAATAATTATACATAGGAGAAAATGAGTATAATAAAACAATAAAAAACACTTTTGTGAATAGGCTATGTAATGCTGTGTGTTTCCTTTGATTTCGGCAATATGCACTTCCCCACAACTACACAAACCATTGTAAATTACACAAGGCAGATGTAGGTTGCTATCTTTCAAGTGGAAAAGAGTCCATGTCAGCCATTTGATCTTTAAGATGAAATGATTGTTGTGAAGTCATGAAATTTCTTCATGAAATTACTTAACAAAAAGAAATTCGACAAATAGCACTTGCTTGGTTTCCTCAAATTAAAATGCAAAAATGATAAGTTCTCTTGGGTTTCTTTTTCTTTTCTCTTTCCTCTTCTTTAATTCAAAAGACTTTGATAACTGAATAATAAAAGGAATCGACTTTTGATTTTCAAACTTCTGACTAAGAATCCGATGAAATATTTTTGGCCCTGTGAAAATTACCATTGATTGCATTTCTTTTATATCAGTTCAGTGTTTTTGTGGACCAATGTTTCCAAGGTTTGGTTTCGTTTAGAACCAATAACAATGCCAGTGTTTACCATCTTAGTATCCAAGAACTTTGTAGTGTTGACCTCAATTGCGAAATGATGTTTTTAGGTAGGAGTTGATTGTGTTGAATAATTCATAATGTACGATATTCTTACAATGGTAGATGGCATCGTCAACAAAACGCCTGTAAACCAATGCTTGAACAACTCTTTCCTCTTCCAATGTTGTGATCAGATGCAGTTGCGGACAGAAAACCTTCCATTGTGCATCTATCACAATGTTTGTAGAGTTGACCTCAGAACAAGAGGGTAGTCTTAGTAGCAAGCTTCAGTGAAAGTCTTCTGGAAATCAGTTTGGTTTGTGAATTATATAGTCAGTAGTTTCTTTTATTGGTTGTAAACAGTGTCTCAAAATCATAGGATACATACTCTTCATCTTCTGCTAGTGGAGGTTGATGTTGAAAAGTCCTATGTTTGTAGTTATGCAATGTTTGTTTTGACAAGAGTTCAGAGGTATTAACTAAAGGCCTGAGCACATTTGTAGGTGTACCTATCACTTTGTGCAATGATTGGACAAAATTTAAGATTTTGGAAATTGATATCAACAGGTGCAGGTGGATTTTGGTAGATGAATAAATATGTGCTGTTTGATAGGAATCAGGTTACATACGATTGTAATCTTTGTATTCGAAGATGTTTCTGTGTAAGAAGTCTTTAAAATGTCTGAGATCTTCTAAGTTGTTGGTGGTTCCCTTATAGATACCATCATTTATTCTTTTATCAATCATTCTCTGTGGTTTTTGAATGTAGTTATTTTTGTTCATAAGCACAACAAATCCTTGCTGCTGGAGACTAAGCTTTTCATTTTTGGTAAGACAGCTAAAGTTTGAAGATGTAGAGTCTGTTGCTTTGTGTTGATCGAGAAAAAATCAGTTGAAATTCTTAGAAATTGGTGGAAGCTTGTTTTCTTGGAATCTTCAATACCTGAAGTGACTTTATATGCTATGCTTTCAAAGTAGTTGGCCAGGTTTGTTGATAATCCAATAATCCAGTTTGCAAGTTGTTTCATTTTATGATCCTTTAACGTTTCATTTGTCGTTTCACTATGTTCTATACTGTGTTATACAGGCAAGTAAAAATTCATTAAAAGACTGATCACTTATACGAAAAGCTATGTGTTTACCTTCTTAAATTTTGTAGTTGCGCCAAATAACAATTTAAAAAATAGCAACTATGTCAAATTGAAAAAAATTTTCCAATTTCAAAATTTGATTTGGATTATGTAGTTTTCTTCTGTTCATTTATGCAAGTAAATTATTATTAAAACAAGCCTCAATTACATAGCAATACTTCAGGAAAACCAGCTAGCAAGTAATGTGAAAGCAAAGCCTAATTTTACTTGTCTGTGATTTTTGTAGTTGGCAAACTATTGCTGTCTTCACAAGAATTCCATTGATTCTTCTGCATAGAATTTGAAGAAATGCTGATAATGATAAATCATGAATATTCATAGCTAGTGCCTGAAGTATAAAAAGACCACAAAAAAAGAAAAACAATGCAATGCTGCTGTTATATATTAAATCATTGCATAAGGACATTGGAAAGAACAGCAAATACACCATCCTGTGTCATCATGTCTTACCAAAACCTTACTTTTTCAAATTATCAACATTCAACTTGTATTGCAAAATCTCCTTCTGTAGTTACTTCATCATGTCTTTCTAATCATAAGTTTTCCGAACTCATGCCTCCCATAAAAACGTTTAAGCATTCTGCTCGTCTTTCTTGTAGTCTCATTCTTTCACTGTTGCTTCACCTAAAAAGCCGCAAATTTTATCAGGATATTTTCGTTCCTCACACCTTGGCTGCTTGCAATGCTCTTTCTTTTGTTTTCCTGAAGTTTCTGATGTTTTCACTAAGAAGAGCATCAAACATTTTTTTCTATCTTAATGCTTCTATCCATCTTCTTTTCTTCTTCATTTTTCTTCTTTCGTAACTCCTTACCTAGAAGTGACTGTTTTCAGGCTTGCAAGGAGTAAATAAATGATTATATAAAAATGATCAAAATAAAAATGCTTTAAACTACTGATTTAATCTATGGATTCATTTTTCTTTAAAACTGAGTGTTGTCTACTTGAGCTTATTTCTTCCCATGAAGGTACAATGATAGTCCAAACATTTTTACAATTTTATCAACTTTAGGTATTCTGAAGTATGTAAATATGGCTATAGTTTTGGAGCTGCCAACTCTGGCTCAGAAACAATGCACTTCACTCAAGTGATTTGGAAAGGATCAACAGAATTTGGTATTGGATACGCAAAATCAGATGGGAAAGATGGAATGAAATGTCATTATGCTGTTGCCAGATACAGACCTGGTGGTAATATGGCAGGAGAATATGCCGAAAATGTGCCAAAAGGTATATTCGATAATGCTTACAATAAGTTGATACTATTGAAATATTTCCTTTGATATTTGATATTTGATTCATCAGAAAATTCATGAAAATTAAAGCAACATCGAATGAAATGTTATAAAAATTATAGGAATTATATATAGGAATGCCTACCCACTTGATTTCAAACATTAATTTATTCTTATTTACTGGACTGTTTCAGGAGATTTCAAAAAAGAAGACATGTGTAATGGTGATGAAGTAAAGGAGGAGATCTTTTCAGGTTTGTGTATGAATTATTAGGTTTTTTTGTAAATGACCACATGACTGTTAAAGTCATGGGATTATTTTGGGAAAAATGTATGGGGTTATTTTGCTATGACCAACCATTATAGAGATATCGTTAATCAAAGATTTAATGACATCATAGCGGCATTACCCAAAAATAATTTGGCCCAAATTTTTTGTCACCCTCTCACCTGTGATACGGACCCTCAGTTATCCCTATTGGTTCCCGAGATATTTCCCCAAGAACGTCGCATTCGCTTGGGGATGCAATGCAGTGATTTCGCCATGATCATAAAAAAACTGTTGTCATGCCACGTGTTTTGATACTAATCGTGAAAAAAGTGTCTCTTGTCTCTACGTGGTTTTACACGCAAGTAAGAAGAACATGACCGTAAAATAAAATAAAATAAAAGTGATAAGCACAACATCCATTATTATAATGTAATTTTCAGGATATCTAAATGAACATTTTCATCCTTGTCTTTACAGAAATGTTTTATGAAAATAATCCTACCTTAAGGGGATTTTTCTTGCGTGGACTAACTTTTGCAAGCCAAGGTTTGAGAGAGTTTTGTGTATTTTTAAGAGTCAGAACTTCTCAAGGAAAATGTTTGGATTTATTTTTGCGAATGTGCACAAAGTGCAATGCATGTATATTAAAATATAGCTTAGAAGTAGCAGCTAAAATCACCATTTCCATGCCAGCCACATTGCAAAACCAACGGGTGCCTGATAAGTACAAGGAAATAATTAATATACGAAAGGTATAGAGCCAAAAATTGAGCAAATAAAATCATAAAATTTTGTGTGGATTTTTTTTTGCGAATCGTTCATGTCTTGACGTTTTGCAAAAGTTGCAAAAACTAATCCATGCAAAAAAAAGTCCCCTTAAGGTATCACAGCACCAAAAAAGGACATTTGAAAAAACGCTTATGATAGAAGTGAGACAAACTTATTGTTAAATGAGAAAAAAAATTGTTTGGAATTGGAATTTTAATACATTACAATTATATCTAATCAAATCAGCAAAAACACATTGTAGTTTCATGATTTAACACTCTAAAATATTTCACCACATTGAACCTTCTTGTGGAGTTCATAAGCTAACCTTTTTGATAGAAAATAGTATAAAATTTTGTTCAGTGTTCTGTCATTAGATTTTATTTCTTTTAGATCAAAAAGACGATAACCAAAGAGCTGGTGAGACTTTTGCTAGTGTTTGCTTTTAAAAAATATTTTTCATTTATTACCTCTAACCAGTGATTCAATATTTGAAGGCAATCAACCCGCAAACTTGACAGAAACTGGCCAACCTCTAACAGGTAATTTTGAAGTTACGCTATCAGAGGCTGGTATAGATAGGATTTCAAAGTGGTATAGCAGGCATGTGAATGAATATGATCTGTTTCTTTTCACTGCCATGTTAAATATCTATCCTATAAAAAGTAATTGTAAAGAGACTAATGAATATAGCTACTAAATAAGAACTAACTTACAAGTAATCATCAATGTCACGTAAAAAATACTGAATGACAATGTTCACACTCTTGATACAAGTGTGCCAAAAAAAGAGGAAGAGATCACCAGACAGCAAAAAACACTTCACATTATGAAAAAAGTAGGGACATGCGAGAGCTGCTTTTATCACGAAACTACTTTTATCACTGCTGATAGATACTACTGTATTATTGACTAGGAAACATCAATGTATATAATTTTTTTTAAAAGATGTCTTTTAAATAAAAATCGTTAGAAACTTGACCTGAATTT
Organism: Turritopsis dohrnii; assembly: GCA_027922465.2. NCBI lineage: Eukaryota > Metazoa > Cnidaria > Hydrozoa > Anthoathecata > Oceaniidae > Turritopsis > Turritopsis dohrnii. Next base: position 239,145 of record BQMF02000138.1, on the reverse strand, counting down.
TGAAAACTACAAATTCTCAAAGAAATTTTGAGGGAACTATTTCTCGCGGTAAATCAAACTTTTCGCCGGCACTAATTTTCGCGGAAATGATGAAAACTGCGAAAATTAATTCCGGCAAAAATTAATTCTCTTAAGGTATTTTGCAGTGATAAATAGTTTGATTTCTATTAAAGATTGCTTCATGATAGCAGCGTTGATAGTCAACTTTTGTTTTCCACCTAATCTCCTTATGAGATAACTGACTCCTGTAGTGTAGATTAATATCTTTTCTAATAATTAAAAATTACTAAACTACTATAGCTAGAAAATGAATTGAACATTATGACATGCCTGTCAAGTTCTTTTTTTAATACTTCCACATGTTTTAATTTCATGAAGGCAAAGAGACTCCTCAAACCTCCTCAAAACTAAAAAATCAACCAGAAACTTCAGAAAACACAGGAACCAACCAGCCTGCTGGTAAGTATTCTTAAGTACTTTTATTTTGGCATTCATTCCTGTATGGTTCATGATGTTATTTTTTTATAGACCAAACTGACAATAATGAAGGACCTGGTAAGAAAAACTGTTTTTCTCTTTTTTGTCTGCTTTACTGCTTTGAACACTTTTTTTCCTGACTATCCCAATAAACAATGGTAAGGTAAGCCATAACCTGTTTTATTCTCAATTTTTGTGTACAATTTTGATATCATTACTGTTGCTGCTTTGTTGATCTTATCAACATGATACTACCTGCTTTGTTTCATTTTTGGTGATCAACAGATCCTTTTAAATGGAATTTTAGACAAAAATAATGTTTAATAATAAAGCCGCATAGCCACAAGGAGACATCACAGTGTTTAGCTATTGCACAGTATAGCAAATCAAACACAGCGATTAGAGGGTAATATATGTTTCTTGGGGTACTCAATATTGGCAATATGGGGATGAAAAATTGTAAACATTTTTGAGGATTGGGTTATGATGTCATTAAATTTCTTTGTGTATGATATATACATTTTTCTGATGTATTATATTAAACACTTTCTGTTCACCATTCCATTTTTCTACAACGTAAATTTTCAATCAAATGTTGAATCACTTCTTTTGTGTGAAATAAGGAATTAAACAAAATTTAACACAAAATTTAAAAACAGAAATGTTGGCAGAAACACTGTGTGATTTCTTGTTTGCAAATCTAGTACTGCAAGTGAGCATCAGTATAATTGCGTAATCACGAAGGTTATCCTGCTTCCCTACAGTTACAACACACTCTCTTGTTATTGTTACCACAGACCTTCCAACTGCTCTGCTTATGGTTATAGCGTTATTGAATTTTCTTCTATATCTCTTTTTATAATAAAATCTTCGTCAGTATTGAGATTTTAATCTGTAATGCACCATACATACACAATGAAAAATGACCACTTCCTAGCTAAGTCCAGCATTAGCACTCTATGACAGTTTGCGGGAAAATCATAACTTTTGCAATTACGGATGATTCAGATTAAATTTCGAATATTTTTCAACAGTTTATCCATGGATAAATATTTATCAGAAATTTTGTTTGATTTTTTTAACTAATCCCTCACAATCAAGGAATTACATTAACTTTTAGTGTAAAGTCATGTTCCGCACAATGAATCAAAAACAGTGTATAAATAACATAACAGATGGTTAAGGAATTTCTTCGAGGAATCACAGCATACTTATTGAAAACATATCACTTTTGCTTGGCTTCCATAAGTTATGTATGAGTATGTAAGAGTTCTTGAAAAACTTTATCCCTATTTCCGATCAAAGTTTTTTGAAAAAATTTATCAGTAACACTGATCATTCAAACAAATTATCCATCATAGCTATTGTCTTTATCAGTATTGAATAAATTGATCAATAATTACAAAGGCTATGATTTCCCTCAAATCGACTCAAATGATGAAATTAGAAAGAAAATTGAAGCACTCACAAACTTTAAACAAAATTATGGCGTCATAATTGGGAACAGACAAAAAAGCTAGTTGAATTTGGTATGAAGCAATTAGCAACTAGTTTTGCTTTTTGCAAACTAGACTATTTACAGAATGGTGAAGTTTTTATTGGAAAGTTGGAAAATTGCAAAGTAGTCTGTAACAGACACAAGGTCTTCGTCCATTAAAAAAGGTTCATGTAACTCATACTTAAAGGGTGTTTCTTGTTCTTCAAAATGTTTATTTATCCATAATGAACAAAATTTTATACTTTTTTTTTCTCTAGTTATCTTAATAATTTTTTTTGTTTTAATTTTTTTAAGGCAAAGAGAGTCCTGAAAAGCAAAAAACCAACCAGACCACTCGTAAGAGAATAAATTGTCAGAATTTTATTAATTTTTCTTGATTTTTCATTTATTTCAAGGTTGCATGTTTTCTTTTAGCTGGTGAAGCTGTGGATGAAACATCAGAGTCAGGTAAAACCACCGAACACTTTTATGTTTTATTATAATATTATGAGTTTAATTTAACAAAAAACAAAAAAAGGAATTACAAGTTGCAAGTGTACTACACAGAAGATAATTTCACCAAGGCTAATTTGAAATTAAATTTTCAGGTTTTGCAAAAGCTGGCCTCGAGGCACACAACATCTTACGAAGAATACATAAAGTACCAGAATTGAAACTTAATGATGAAATGACAAAATCTGCAACTGCTTATGCCAAAGAGCTGGCAAAATTGGGTACCCTCAAGCATTCTGAACGTGGCGAAAGAGATAACAATGGAGAGAACTTGGCATTTGCATGTAGCAGTGGTGAAATGCAATATCCTGCATCTGATCCTGTTGGTGCATGGTATGTTATATTGTAGTTAAAACTTTTTTTGTTGCTTTACTGTATTTTCCTTTATTAAGTGCTCTGGTTGTTATCAACATCTTTTGGAAACTACATGGATACGTTTCGAAATCACAGAAATCTTACAAGAATGTGAGATGAGAAACAAATAATGGTCAAGTCAATCCCCACAGTCATTATTTCCTTAATTGCATTTTCATGTGTGTTCATCCAATCTTCCTTTCAAACATTTGTTAAAGCATTATGGTTTAAATTTTAGGTATTTGTAACTAAGTTAAACATATAAATAAAATAATATTGATCTATTTTTCATATTGCTAAGTGCTCGTCAGAATTAAACCAACCATTTATGGTTACCTGTGTGGTTATTAGAGAAGCACTTAACACATAATTGAAGGAAAATGGCATCTTTTTAATAGTATTATCTGAGTGTCTGTTGGTTCATCAGGTTTTTTTTTTCTATTGCTCTGCCATTCAAAATGATAGATCAAGTATCGAGTCCACACATGAGTCACAAATAACTTAGTGAAACTATTACAGACAACGTTGAGTGCAAGTGTGCCATAAATCTAAAGCTTTTTTAAGTTTGATGTCATTAGTCCTGTGATAGTCCTGCAATATCATTTAAATAGTTGATAAACGATGTAAACAGTTACTCCCAATGATGATTCTATAATGTTTTCATACCTTTTTAATCTATACACTGTCAATGTTTTAATTTTCGATCACTGATTTCACAGTATTGTTTGCTTTTTGAGGGCACTTGAGTCTGAGCTAAAAGTCTGAGCTAAAAAGATTAAACATAGTTATCATGGACAAAGCGTCCTTCTTATTATTTTTCAATGAATAGTTTATCCTTCTCAATGAACACTTCTTCATAGATTGGCTGACTACAGCTATTTAGTTCACATAGAATTTTTGTAAGACATATGATTAAAATTAATTCCAAAATATTTGAACTATCATTTCATATCAGGTATTCTGAGGTATGTGAATATAACTATAAATTTGGAGCATCAGAGCCTACCTCAGGAACATTGCACTTCACTCAACTGATTTGGAAAGAGTCAACGGAACTTGGTATTGGATACGCAAAAGGAGAAAAAGATGGAATGACTTGTTATTATGCTGTTGGAAGATACAAAATTGCTGGTAATATGGGAGGAAAGTATGTAGAGAATGTACCAGAAGGTATGTCTTTTTGGTTGCTTTTTGAATTTTATGAAAAAAATGCTAATCTGCTTATTACCTAATTGGTTTTCTTAATTTACTTGTACTATATTTTCAAGTTTCAAATTGATTGTACTTTTTAGGAGATTTCAAGAAAGAAAACGTTTGTGATGGCACCAAATTGAAACCTGAGATTCTTGAAGGTTCCCTGTTTTATTAATTTCTGAAGTATTCTCAAGAATTACAAAATTTGCTATTGTTGTAGTTTTGGACTCTGTCAATCAAACTTTTTGAACAGCTGGGTTCCAACAGAGGAATCATTCATTTCTTTTTCAACGAATATCATGACTTTGCCATTCAAATGAGAATGTTTAGATGCTTCACTTTCCTGTAAAACAATCTTCACAAAGTCTTTGTCATGGTATTTCCTGCACCAGAACATATATATAATTATTGCTTTCTTTTACATAATTTATTACTGAATAAACATTTATTTAATTTATTTCTAAATAAAAACAACAGCAACCATTAGAAACATCAGCATGTAGACATTATTGGCAAGGGTGGTTATTTTTTTAATAGTTTTGGAGTAGTGGCAAAGTTTGTCAATGGTCCACCTCACTGATATTATCAATTATTTTATCTAGATACGGGAAAAACAGATAATACAGGAACTAATGAATTGAAAGGTAGGTATGGTTAAAGAAATTTTTGACAAAATGCTTTGGACACATTTGTTAAAAAGCCTCCTGTGAAGGAGTACATTTCTATAGAAATATACACACAATTTCAATAAAGATACTCTTCATTGCAGTGACATTTTGACGATTTTGCCCAGTGGGTAGTTATGAGCCATTTATAATGTTTAGTATTGCTATTAAAATTCTTCTTTTTAGAACAAAATGGCGGTAATGGAGGTACTGTTGAGAAATTTAACTATTTTTACTATTATTGTTTTAAGTATTTTCTTCAAAATCACTTTCTTCTGCATGGAGCTATGTCAATGTTGCACTACCTGTGATATTTTGTTAGGTATATCACAGTATGAGTATGATTTTCATTTTAGACAACGAAAGTTCAAATAACACAGGAACCGTACAAACTGCTGGTAAGTAATTTTTAAGTATTTTTATGTTGGCATTCACTTCAATGTGAATTGTGAGGGAAAACCATAGCCTTTGTAATTATGGGTGATTCAGATACATTTATCCATATATCCATAATTCAAACAAATTAGTAGTCAATGTGGACAAATTTATCATAAATTTTGTTTAATTTTTTTTAACTAGTTCCTTGTGATATTGGAATATTATGTAATTTTAAGGCATTTTTGTTCTGCACAACAAATCAAAAAAAGGACATAAACAGAATTATAATAATGCAATTAAGTAGAGTCCAGAAATTTCTCCAAGAAATCGCCACTTACTTACCAAAAGCATGTCACTTTTTGTTGTCTTTGATAACTTCATGGTTTCTTTAAAATGTTATGTATAAATATGTAAATGTGTTATTATTTTATTAATAATTAAATAATAATTACAAGGTTATGAGGTTAAGGTTTGGATTTTTCTCTCAATCATGATTTTTTTATAGATCAAAATGGTGATAATGAAGGACCTGGTAGGAAGAAGTGTTTTTCTTTTTTTCTCTGCTTTACTGCTTTGGATACTTTTTTTTTACCAACTATCCTAATCAGTCATGGTCAGGTTTACCATAAAGATTTGATGGAAAGATTTTGATTTTCGTAGATAGCTTTTTTAAATTAGGAGAAAATAAAGTCCATGTGAATGAAAGTTTATGCATTTGTTTTCCATCTTAATAATATGTTAAATTTTTTTTTAAGGCAAAGAGACTTCTGAAAAGGAAAAAGCCAATCCGAACAATGGTAAGAGAATGAGATAGCACCTTTATTTGTGTTCAAACCTCTATGCTTTGTTTTGTTATGTCACTATTTTTTTTAGCTGGTGAATCTGTGGATGAAAAATCACAGTCAGGTAAAACCATCGAACATGTTGTATTTTTTTATAATATTGTGAGTTTAATTTCCAAGATACCTAAAATGATTTGCAATAAAGTATACTACATAGAAAATATTTCACCAAGACTGATTCAAGATTGAATTTTCAGATTTTGCAAAAGCTGGCCTTGAAGCACACAACATTTTACGAAAAATACATAAAGTACCAGAATTGAAACTTAATGATGAAATGACAAAATCTGCAACTGCTTATGCTGAAGAGCTGGCAAAATTGGGTACCCTCAAGCATTCTGAACGTGGCGAAAGAGATAACAATGGAGAGAACTTAGCATTTGCATGTAGCAGTGGTGAGATGCAATATCCTGCATCTGATCCTGTTGGTGCATGGTGTGTTGTATTACAAAACTCTTTTTCATTGTCTTACTATATTTTTTTATTAAGGCAACCATTAAGAAAACAAGTTGAAAAATAACTTTCCTTAAACGAAACGTTAAAATAGTCAACTGGAACTAGTAAAATGATTGATTTCAATTTCAATGTCACCTTTTTTGAATTTTTTTGAATTAGTTAACTTAGATTTTCTTCAGTAGCCAATAATAAGTCAATAATAGTGGTCAAGTCAATCCCAACAATCATTATTGCCATTCTTTCACTTTTGTGTGCTTCCCTTCTTTTTTCGTTTTTCCTTTTTTCATTTTTTCTCCAAGGCATTATGGTCAACATAGTTTCAGATGCTTGTATTAGATATCTGTTCTTAATAATACTAAGTTCTTATAAAAAACAATTCAAACTTTTATAGTTGTCTGATTTTTCTAAATCTTATTTCCCAGCTAAGTATCAGTGTATTGCTAAAGTCAGAGCTAAATTAAGATATATAATCATTTTATTTGTAGTAGAATCAGAATAACTTATGTCAGTTCACATGGAAAGGGATTGTTCACAAATGACGTCAACTGTTAGGTGGGCGAGGGGGTTATGCTGAAGTTGACGCTGGTTGATGGCAGAGGGGGTGGTGGTGACATTACTGTTGATGTCAACTTTCACAAAAAACATTTATTTTTTTAATTAAGTAAAAGTTTCTTATGAAAATGTTTGCACTGAATGTGATCTTGATGTGATCCATAGTGAGTGAAAGTCCTTCCATGTTGCTATTGTTGGCTTTTCCATTCAAAATTTTTTTTCTCTCAAATGAGGATAATACATTGCATGAGCGTAAAGTATTAATCACAGATGAAGATGAAGATACACAGCATCAGAAGAATAGTGCTATCTATGCAAATGTTTTTACATCTAACCAAAAAATGTCTAAGTACCTAAAATACGAAAAGATCATTCATATCAACAAGAATGAAGAAGAAAGAGAAACATGGAAGAAACATTATGTACTGCAATCCCAGCACATGATACAGATTATGAAATGCAGAAGAAGTAACTTCACCCAAAACTTCCCAGCCAGATTACTTCTGCCTCCAGTCCCTATTCATTCAATGCCAGAGGGGCTAGAGGTAAAAGAAGTAAACAAATCTTGAAACAATGGTTAACGTCATTTGTGAACAATCCCAGAAATGCTCTAAAACCTACAATGTAAAGTTATTTCATAATGTTTGAAATATTAATATCAAATCATTTCTTGTCAGGTATTCTGAGGTATGTGAATATAACTATAAATTTGGAGCATCAGAGCCTACATCAGGAACATTGCACTTCACTCAACTGATTTGGAAAGAGTCAACGGAACTTGGTATTGGATACGCAAAAGGAGAAAAAGATGGAATGACTTGTTATTATGCTGTTGGAAGATACAAAATTGCTGGTAATATGGGAGGAAAGTATGTGGAAAATGTACCAGAAGGTATGTCTTTTTGGTTGCTTTTTGTTTATTTATAATAGTGGCAGCATAGTTGTAGTTATACATTTGGGAATTCTCATTTTTTCACCAGAAAGAAGCCTTTGCTTGTAACTGTTTGATGTTTAAAATTGTTTTTATATTCTGCAATCATGGAACTGTTAAAAGAAAAAGCCATAAAATATGGATGGAACATCTGTTTGTGTCAACTAAGTTTGGTTTTTAATTTTGAGGGCCAACCAAATTTGAGATGAGAGCTTGAATCAAAATTTGAAGAGACAAGACAGAATGTTAAGGTGTTCTTGAAAATTGAGTTAGGTTGCTATCACCTGAAAATTTCTGCACCAATTACTGATTTTTTTGTTACTCATAAAGTGATAGAGAATTTTACTGAAAGCAAAAATTTATTTTAGTGGTAGTGAAAAAATAACACACATTAATGATTTCAAGGCAAAAAATTCTTACGAGAATTTGTTACGAGAATGCTCTGTTGTGTCTGTGAGGCTTTATTCAATGTTCCAACTTCCAACAACAACAGTTTTCACAAGTATTGTCAGTTTGATTTGCAGTTAAAGCAATAGGACATGAGATTGGTGGCCTACTATTCCAAAAGTGAAAATAAATGACAATTTGATTCAGTTTTTAGTTTAGAAAGAAAAATAATGATGGAAATTTTATGCAGAATTATGCTACTTATGTTTGTATTTATACTAATTTTTTCAAATTGATTGTACTTTTTAGGAGATTTCAAGAAAGAAAACGTTTGTGATGGTACCAAATTGAAAGCTGAGATTCTTGAAGGTTCCCTGTTTTATTCATTTCTGAAGTATTCTCAAGAATTGCAAAATTGTTATTGTTGTTATTTTGGATTCAGTCAACCAAACGTTTTGAACAGCTGGGTTCCAACAGAGGATTCATCGATTTTCTTGTTTGTCATAATTTTACAATTTAATTGGGAGTATTCAGCATAAAGATGCTACACTTCTCTGGAAGCGATCCTCGTCATAATGATGATATTTTTCCTGGCCCAAAACATATACTTATTTCTGTTTTAAACTTTTCGTTTTGCTTCTAAATAAAACTAACACTACTGTTAGAAAAATTACTACATCCCCAAATAGGCAATATTGACAAGGCTGATTAGTTTAACAGTTTTTTGGTTACTTGACTGATAAAATATTCCACCTGATATCCTTGAGGTGTTATCAGTTATTTCTGTCTTTTGATTTATCTGGGAATACTGATAGTCAAGTTTAAGAATTATACTCATCTGAGCAATTCTGTATTCTGGCTATCTAATTTGATCACTTGTTTGTGAATATAATGTATAAATGAGTATATATTGTGTGATGGCATAGAGGGGAAGGTGAAGAAATCACGTTCGGATTGTTGTGGGTTCGAGTCCACTCCGAGGACATCAGTTGTGAGGTGTGCTCCCACTGTTAATTGCAATAACATAATAGTAACACCGTATAACTTAGAAATTACCTAATCGACTGTTAGATTTTTCAACGGATTTATTCCATGAATTTCAAAGAATTATGAGCGCATCGTGTTGATCTCAAAATTTGCAACAACTTTAAGAAATGTTTTCCTAATAAAACATATGTGTCTTGCAACAGCATTGAGTGACAGAAATGATATCATGAAACATTAACTTATATGAATTAACTTGCTAGCTCTGTGTATGACTGGAAAGAAACCTCCGGTTTGAAACATGATGTCCTTGCACGCAAAAATACTACTGTACTGTAAGGTGCTGTATTCCTATGCGTATTCAGGTCAACAAAAGTGGAAGATTACAAAGTTATGATTAAAGTTATGGTTGAACTCTCCTCCGTAAATTTGGACTGAGCTCTAACTATAGCTCTGGTTTTGTAACTGTTGAAAGTTTGAACACGTTTGAAAGATTTGTGTTTCTGCTGGCAAAAAAAAATAAATGGTTTTTTGATTATTATTATTATTATTATCTTTTTTGAAAAAATTACAATCTAAAATGATTAGCTCGGAAGCATTTTAAGTGTGAGTATTAAAACCATGAAACCATAGTCTTCCATAGATATTTAGAAAAAAGCTGGGCTTGGTTCGGACAGTAATAAAAAAGGATGTATATAGAAATAAGTAACATTCTACAATCATATTGGAAATCAAGCTTAAAAATACACTCCTTTTTCAAATATATGAAAAATATCACGGATGTTTGTAATGTAAAACTGTTTCCCAGCAGGCACCCAACGTTATACTAACGTTAGTGTTACGTTATTTTTTACGTTGTGGTAACGTTAGTGGTTGGTTAGAATGGAAGTCTTTTTTTAATTAGTATAACGTTAGATACTTACGTTAGTATAACGTTAAATACTTACGTTAGTATAACGTTAAATACTTACGTTAGTATAACGTTAAATACTTACGTTAGCATAACGTTAGAAAGTTACATCAGGACAACGTTAAATTTCGTTAACAACATCAAAATGTTATAACATTGTAATGACTTCTGAAGTCATTATTGCCCCCGCAGCGAGCGTAAGCGAGCGAGGAGGCAACATAGTAGTTTCACGAGATAGGCGAATGTCAGTTTCCGATTTTGTTCATCATCATCATCTTCATCCTCCAACTTTCGTGTTGACGTTACACGGTGGAATACAATTATAAGCTGACTTTGCTTTTTTTCCGTTTCAAAGCATGGTACTGTAAGTGGGAGAGACAGAATGTTTTTTCGTATCTCTTTCCTAATTTATTATTGTATTATACTATGTTATTTAGGAAGATCGTATGCTAAAATTGCTTAGACATTTTTCGTGTTACTTTTGTGTTGTTTTAGTGAAGTGAACGACAAGGATTTTGAAGCACAGCTTGAAATCTGAAATTTTGCCAACCATCATTTTATTTTTGTATATATATGTTTTAGCTCTAAATATTTCATTCAATAAACTTTGTTCAACGCAGTAATTTTTGGCAAAGATTTTAATTGGATTTCTGTGTATGCAAGAAAGCTATATTACAAATTGTCTTTCTTCGTGTTTTTCTATTTTAACTGTCCACCTCGCGCCAAACCTAATCATACTAGTGTGTGATCATGATCAGTAAAAGCTTTTTACATTTTCTTGTTTTTTTTTTTATAAACATTGGCTACTTTTTGTTTTGAATCAAAGTTTAAAACGCAGATTTCTAATGGATTTTTTGCTTTGATTTTTTTTTTAAAAAGTTTGTTTTTTTTCTTTTGGCTCTTACAGAATTTCTTTAACAAATCTTGTTTTGATTATAAAATACGTATCCATGGTTTCAGTTCACACATTTCTTTTGTTTGTAGCAAATTACACTCTTTGAAAGGTATATTAGCATCAATAAAAAAAAAGTTATCCTAAAGAAAGTTTAACTCAATTACAACGTAAGTGAAAAACCGTGAAGACCATCCGTCAAGGAGTTTTCAAATCTGATCTCCCATTTCGAAATGATCATGCTCGCAATTCTTCTTGTTTTTATTGTGTTTAGTTTATACAATGTTAACAAAAGTTTAAATGTATATATTTGTTTCTGTGTAAAGACTTGCAAAAACATTCATCTGAATTTTTTTGAGTTTTCGGACAAAAATTTGTTTTTGTTTCCGTTGTATAGCTTGCAATGTATAGCTTGCTGTGTGTACACATTGGAATGCTTGAGCGCGGGGGCATTTTTTAGCTAAAGCTACATGCTAGTAAACAAATCCCGGTGTCCATCCCAACAAAGTAAGACAAATGACGAAAACAGCGAATAGTCATAGAAGTTGATATTTACCTTTAATTGACAAGAAAGGTATATTTTTATGTCAATATTTACGCATGCCTAATAGAAGAAAAAGAAACAAATATAAGTGAAGGTGTTAAACGAATGCTTGTGGTTACGGCAAATTGCAATAAATGAAAATCAATAGAAATTTATGCTAGAACAGATATCTATTTTCCAGCTGACTAATGTCCATAGAACAGACATTTTGTGCTTTCATATGTTAACAAAGCAAAACACTCTGGGGATACAACAAAATTAATCAGAAACCTTGAGTAAAAGATTTCTATTAAAAATAATCAAGTAGCAGGCCCTAATACTCTAGCTATCATCTATAAGTCATGTAGTACAGATCTTGCCAGCAAAACCAAGATTAAATAATCAAACTGATTTCTCGTTTTAAGGCTAGACTAGCGCGAAGTATATAATAGATATATAATAGACATATTACCATGTGTAAAATGGAGAGGAAATACTAGGTTAGCACGGTAAAAGCGAGTTTTTTCAAGAGATACACTTCTTAATTGAAAAGGCGAAAATGTGTAGCAAGTGCGAATCAAAATTCATATCATCCTCAAGGATTTACTTATGATAGCCCTTACTAACGTAAGTATTTAACGTTATACTAATTAAAAAAAGACTTCCATTCTAACCAACCACCAACGTTACCACAACGTAAAAAATAACGTAACACTAACGTTAGTATAACGTAAATTAACGAAATTTAACGTTATACTAACGTAAGTATCTAACGTTATACTAACGTAAGTATTTAACGTTATACTAACGTAAGTATTTAACGTTATACTAATTAAAAAAGACTTCCATTCTAACCAACCACTAACGTTACCACAACGTAAAAAATAACGTAACACTAACGTTAGTATAACGTAAATTAACGAAATTTAACGTTGTCCTGATGTAACTTTCTAACGTTGTACTAACGTAAGTAGTTAACGTTGGAGTAACGTTGGTTTTACGTTGGTAACGTTAAACCTAGAACCAACGTTAGACTAACGTTAAATAAACGTTGGGTGCCTGCTGGGTTAAACTATTGAACTGAAAAATATCTCTTTGCTTCCACAAGAACAGCAAGAAAACAAAAACATGAACATGGCCGGTCTCAAAGGTATTTCTTACACAACAGAATACAGAATCATAATAAAACAAAAAGTCTACCAAAACAAAGATGATTATACAGGAATCCTGTTGAAATCCAACAAAATATGTATGCTTCACAGCTACTGATTATCCTCTTGATGGTTCCAGTCATAACCAAAGCACACAGGTTACACTAAGTCTTCTGAAGATCTTGCATAAATACAGAATTTTCTCGCAGTTTCTCTTAGTGTTACAAGTTTCTTAAATCAAGATATTTGCTACATTTTAGAAATTTTACACTGAGCAAGAATTCTACTTTTTCCAGTGTAAGATTCAGTGAAGATTGGTATATACACTCACTGCCTTGTTTTTGCCATTTAGCTTCAAGCACCCGAGATGTCACAGAAACTAAAAAACCGTTTAGTGAGTACACTTTAAACATTGAAAATATTTTACATTACTCAATGGGCAAAAAGTCACTGCGACGGAGAGCACTTTTAATGAAATAGTGTGTATATTTTTATAGAAATGTACTCCTTCGCAGAGAATTTATAACAAATTTGCCGGCTGGGTAGAAATGTAGTTTGACCAGCCAAGCTTTTGCTTTTTGTTTTAAAATTAACGGTCCTAGGATTAGTCGTTTATTATATCAATTATTAGGTACGTTGCCTTAAATTGGAAAGTTTGGCCTTATAAACTACTTCTTCCCAGTGGGTAAAATCGTCAAAGAGTCACTGCGATGAAGAGCATTTCCATTGAAATAGTGTGTATATTTCTATGGAAACGTACTCCTTCGCAAGGGCTTGTTTATGAAGTTTTGATGTGTGTGTAGGCCTTTGGAGTTCTTACCAATCATTTATTGTTTTAAAGAATTAGGAGAAATTTAACTTGTGCTAATTATTTTTTGTTCATCAAATTCTTTTTCAGTAATTTAAAATGATTGTGATTGGTGTAGATTTTTTAGTAAATTTTTTTTGGTTGGGTGTATTGTGAAAAAACTGATGCGCATTTGTATATTCAAGTTTTCACAAAAAAATGTCTGATCTGGAAGAAATATTTTTTTAGTGCTGTTTCGTTTTTTAACAGTTCAAAATTGTTTTTTTTTATGAATGTTGCCAAATTTAATGTTTTTGTTTGGTTCAAAATGTTATTTATCTGAAATGAAGTGAAACAAAATGTGTCTGGATAAAAGAGAGTTTTATTTTGTAAAAATACTTTAAGGTCATGCACGAGAATATGATGAAGATGAAGACGAAGACGATTACGAAGGTGACATTGTTTTCCTTTTAATTGACCAATCAAGGCTTAATAGCCTGTTCTTAACTATCTTGAAAAAGTTTCGTTTGGCAAAAAGTTTGTACCATTCTGGCATGATGTATACCATTTTTGTCGTGATTCATGCAATATTCCCGTGAGTTACATCATACTGGTATGATTTATACCATGTCGGCATTCGTACATGTGTATATGTTCTATGTTCCTAATTGCTTTGGACTAAACCTAAATCTGAACTGGGAACCACACCTTCTATCGATGTCTGCAGTAAACTTGAATTTTTGTTATTTTGTTTAGATTTGCATCGTAGAAGGAAAGTTGGTATGTCCTTGTATCTCTTTTGCATCATGGAAAAGAATTCCCAGTGGGCAAATTTGTCGAAAAAATCACTGCGAAGGAGTGCATTTCAGTAGAAATATATACATTATTTCAATAAAAATGCTCTTCATCGCAGTGACCTTTGATGATTTTGCCCATCGGGTTAGTTTACACAAGTTTGGTTAAAAATCATATTCTCTTATGTTTATATTCATCTTCTCGATAAATTATCAATGAAGTATTTGTGTTAATGCCAGAAAAAAAATATCCTCTTTAGAAATAAAAGTGATTAACGGGCCAAAACGAACGTTAAATGGCAAGTCAAAAAACTCCGGAATTCTGAAGAAAGGTACAGCTGATAATTTTGTTTCTTGAAAGCATTCTTCTTTTATGTTCACATTCAAGAAGATAAGGTTCCTCAATAAAACAATGAAGTTATCCCAAATGAAAAGTCCACTGCAACTATTCTTCACTGTAACTATTCTTAGTAAGATTGAAACTTGTGATTTGTCTAATTACTGCAAAATTGAGGAGTACTTTTCTATAGAATCATAGGCACTATATTGCTCTTTTTGTCTCAGTAACTTTTGGCCCCTTCCATTCTATTATCTTAAAATGTTTCCCAAAAGCTTTAGTGTACCGGCTATATAATCATTACAAATTTAAGAAGCCAGTGGGCCAAATCAGCAAAAAGTCACTGCGATAACTTATTTTAAATAAATGCACTATTTGAGTAATATTGTTATTTAGATAGTGTGTATGTAGGGTAAGATGGGGTAAGCTGGGTCGGTGGGGTAAGTCGGGTCATTAAGTCATGAAGTGTAGATAGAGCTTTAGAAACCGATAATTTTAACATAACAACCGTCACTACTCGCCTACCATATTGTTCCGATAAAAATATCGGGTTCTAAGGCTCTATAATCTACAATTCAAGTTATAATGACCCGACTTACCCAGCCGACCCATTTTGCCCCATATTACCTTATCTACAAAAATGCACTCCTTCGCAGTGATTTTTCAATAAAAGTTGGGAAGTGTGTTTATCTGACCAGCAAACTTTCGGACCAAAACTCTTATAACAGAGTTTGAAAGAACGAGACATGCTCACTTATCCAAACAAATTTTACAAAGTGTACACCGCGAAGTTTTTAATGGTGTGGCACTGTTAGATAAACTGCATCCGAATGTGTATACGTCATTTAGGGGAATTCTTTAGGCAAATCTCACAGCAAGTATTTATAGCCCAGTGGGCAAAATCGTCAAAAAGTCACTGCGACGAAGAGCATTTTTATTAAAATTGTACGTATATTTCTGTAGAAATGCATTCCTTCGCAGAGATTTTTAAATAAATGTGCCGGTTGGGAGCATTGCATTCATGGTGATTGCATGACATATAGACTTTTCAAGCTTTTCAATAATCCGCAAAACCCCATTCACACCACAGTAAAAAATATGTTACAATCCATCGTGTTTTATTTTCAGAGCAGTCGTTCACATTGAAATTCAACTTTATTTTGAACGTTTTTAATTTAACAACATGGCGGCGAGGTTATAAACACTCATTAAAAATCGCTGTCAAAACTGCACAGTCAATTAAACGCAATTGATAAAATATTTTTAAAATATTTTTAAAGAACAATTATTTTCAACTATTTTTATCCATAATGTTCTGTATTTACCAAAAACTCACAAATGGAACACACATTCTTTTTTAACATTATGTTATTGCTGGTCACGTAGATTGGTATTCAATATTAACTTTCTACCTATAGCTGCCGTATTTCGATAAATATATTTTGGTTATAAACATTCATTATGTATGTGAACCTGATATTTTCAAAGAAAGTTTCATTTAAAACAGTGTTCTTTAAAACACGTTTTCTTGGTGTGAATAGATCTTTTTTCGTGATGCACAATAAACTCCGTATCTCCCGTCGATTCGTTTCCAAATTAAACCATACCCAGTGGGCAAAGTCACTGCGATGAAGGGTGCTGTTATTGAGAACTGCTTATATTTCTATAGAAATGCACTCCTTCGTAGTGGTTCCAACAAATTTGCCCGGATGATTAAGAACAAAAGTCACGAATTTGAAATCAGCATTTGAAAACTTCCATAAAATTTGGTTTGAAGAGTTTTGTTCACTTTCAATGCCTTAATTATATAAAAAATGGTTCCAAAAATTCAAGTATAAGTGAAAATTTGTTGAAAATCACTGCGAAGGAGTGCATATTCTTCCGCGCCTTCTCACGACGTTTCCCAACTGACGACACTATCATGAAAAAATTTTCCTTTTTTGTTTTTCGAACAACATAAATGCCATTAGTATTTGAAGACGTGGCCGAGTGGGAAAAATCTTCAAAAACCGCTACGACGAAGAGCATTTCCATTGAAATTCTGTGTATATTTCTAAAGAAATACACTCCCCCTCAGTGATTTTTTAATAAATGTGCCCGTTGATACAGTAAAACACGACCACATTATTAATGGGTGTGGTTTTTTTATTTTAAGGGTTGATTCCAAAAAGAGGCTCCAGTATGAAAAACAAGAAGAAGAAGCACGAGGTTGTTCGCAATATTAAGAAAAAATCTCGTTCATAACCAATTCTGGAAATAGAAGGTTTGAAAGAAGTCAGCATTTAGAGTAAGATCTGAATGCCTGAAAACATTGAAACAATTCAGTTCAAAGAAACAAGATGTTAGATATTAGTTCATTGTAGATATCTTCGCTCATATTCTCAATTATATTGAAATATTTTTTTAAGACTTTATGTCTTTCTATTTTAGCATTATGTTGTTTTTATTTTCCTCAAGCACCCAGTTTATATCAAGCACCCGCCCGAGGTGACCGCCCTCCGTTCGTTGTGTTCTAACAACCTCGTATCCAGGGTTTCTTGCCTTTTAGATATACCCTGGGTACGAGGTTGTTGGTCTAAGTAAGAAAGTATTTGAAATCCTTGAACCATCAACCTTCAAGTTCGTTTTTATGAAGGTTTCATAAGGCCAGCTTCTACTTCTCGGAATACAGAATGAATTGTTTTTCCATATGGACAGACATGTACCTATTGGGAAAATTCTCCGATCGGGTTAATGTCAGTTTATTTGATAAGTAACTTCCCAGTGGGTAATAAATTTGTTGAAAAGTCGCTGCAAAGGAGTGCATTTCTATAGAAATATACACATTATTTCAATAAAACTGCTCCTCGTCGCAGTGACTTTTCAACGATTTTGGCCACTGGGTGGATTTACTCAGCTGACGATAAGCAAGTTTCGATATCCCGCCCCCCAATCAATAGATGAGAGCAGGTGTAATTATACCGCGTAACTGCTATATTTATATGTGAACGTTTCAACTGCTTTAGAAGTTGAGGCTGAACTAATACTAGATGATAGTAAATCTTTGATAATAATAAAACTATTGGAACGATATTATAGAAATAAATATTGTTTCAGCATACGTTGTTTGGTTTTTTTCACATTGCCAAGATTTGAGTAAGTAGCAGCTGCGACAACCTTGCTCTGTTTTTTATTTGTTATTTTATCTGGTAGACAGCATGAAGTTCGTGCAGGTGTATATTACTATAGATAGCCATCTTGTTTTTGTGATTGTGAAAATACTTTTGTGCATATGGTAAATTTACTGTAACACCTTGGCATCCTTTTGCTTTACTCTCTGAGAAAAGTACATAATAGAATGTTTATTATTATGGAAATACACCAACTATTGTTAATATTTATATGGCCCTGTTTCCACTAATCTATATTTTAGATTAAATACTCTCGATTGTGGGTGAATGATTGTGTTAGTTCAGATCGGTCTAATCATTGAGTCAAAAACTTGATTGGGAAGACTAAAAATTTTTGAAATTCAGTGGATATAAATACGAGTTCAAACAGTACTAATAATAATATTTAGATTTGAACTGTAGGAAAGTCAAGCTTCTCGATTTTGAGGAGAAGAATTTTTGAAAAGTTTTAGAGGATTCTCCACACTATCATCAAAACGTTTCAAAACGTTTCCTGTTTTTTACAGCGCCCTCGGCGGTTTTTCCACCAGTAACTGAGGGTTTTGCCTCCTTGAACTTCCATCGAGTCAGTCGATACTGTTGCTCCGTAGGCCCCAATACTTTGCGTTTAAAGTAGATTTTAAAGCAGAGTGGAGTTTCGGGATATGCATGCATAACTCCGGGGTTTTTTTATATCTCTGAGCTATCATTCAGATTCAAACACGGGCTGCAGTCGATGATACATATAAGAGCTGATCATATATGGAGCTTTTTATCCCCCGGCAGCTGCCGGTTATTGCGCAGGAGCGAGACGAGACGTTTTGACGAGATCCTAGTTCTTATGTAATTCTCACTGTATTTAGTTTTCTGATCATATGAAAAATAAAAAAATCACCCTGTCCCGGCGCCAAGCGAGATCTCGTTTATTTGTGCCGGGATCTCGTTTAAACGAGGTGAGTTTTTTTCCATATGATTACAATTATCTCGTCTAGTCGGGACGGGATAATATTTCACGCGTGTGCATTTAAATAACTTTTTATATACAATTTTCATCTCGCCCTGTTGGGATAAAAAACTCCATATGATCAGCCCATATATAGTGGGTAAAATCTTCATAAATGCTGCACTCTTCCGCAGTGTTTTTTCAACAAATTGGCCGCACTCGATGACAATCATCTCTAACCATAACACACCATTGCTTTTGTAAATTTGTAATCCATCGCAACGCGTTTAAAGAATAGATCCACACAATAACAGTAAATCCATTATATGTTTTCTCCACATAAGAGAACTCAACCTACTCGCCATTCTGGACAAGTTTATAAGTTTATAAGTTTATAAGTTTATAATACCAGACAGAAAATAATCGTTTTAACTATTTGCTCGATCCTTTGACGAGCATTTCACTTTATATCAGGTGTGATGTCACTCTATATCGTATCTCACCTCTAGTGAGAACCAGGCTTTACACAAAGCAAAACAATGATTTTCCCCGCAGAACAAATTTACCCGATATCCTACCCGATTAGAAAAGACAAGAAGCCAAGATCACCATTCATTCCCCCTGAAAGATCAGAAAATCAAGACTAAAAGGTATACCTATCCTTTCTTTGTAACGTTATAATTTTCTTTTTTTCGTTTATTTTGTAAAAAATTTGTCGAAGTCTTCCATTTTACAACAGCGTTTCAGTACCTTAACGTGTTTATTTTTCCTTTTTTTTATCCCTATCCATGTTTTCACAATTTGTATCGTATAATGTTATTTTCTCATAAAAAGACACTTGGCTGTTTAAAACTGAATTGAATAGCAGTCAGACTAAAGGTATTGGAAGTAATTATGGCCAATATTGTCTGTGTTATGATAGCTAGCTAGTTTCAAAGGAAGTTAAAGCCACAAAATTTTCATAATCAATGGTTAAGGCACACATTTTTGTTTTCGTATAATTCCTGCTACTGAGTTGGCTTACTTAAAATACCTATCGTTATCAGTTACATTACTGTTTCTTGTCTTGTAATCACAAAAACACTTTTATATGTTGCTTAGTGTGTTGTCTACACTTGCGTTATCTAGCCAAAAGTTTCTCATTTGAAGAAATGTAATATAAGTCTATATATAAATTTTAATTATAAATCTAATATCAAGGGCAATTATTTCTGCATGAATTCCTGCCAGAGTCAGGGGTTGACAAATCGTATATGTGCGTACGTGACGTACAAATATTAGGACTTTTTCTATGTCAACGTACGATGAAAAAACATTACTTGTTTGTGCACGAACGCCAACAAGCCATTATTTTGTACATGAATTTTATAAAATATTAGGTCGCGTACATTAGTTTTTACTTGTTTTGTACGGGAATAAAATGAATGACATTTCCTTTCAGTACACTGGAAGAAGAGTATCTTCCTGGATATCATTACATTACTCCTAACAATATTCAATGAATTCATCGAACAAAGTAGATGTTAATGTATTGCAAAGAAAATTGTTTGCTCTTCGCCGTTACAAAAAATCATGACAAAAAGCATTATCATTATATTATCGTTACTTTAGCTCATTCTTTCGGGACATTGTATAATTGATAAAACGTGTTTGTGAAATCAAATGAAAAACAAATCATCCTCATGGCAAAGCAGCTCAACCTGCATTTGTTTGTTACTAAAAAAACAGGAACAACTGGTGCATTAAATAGGGGCGATGATAAAATAAAAATATATATATAAAATATTTAATCAGTGATATCAATATCAAAATTTGAAGAAAAAGTACTTGAAAATAGACATGTTATTCTTGTTAGCTCAGTTCAAACCTTCTTATTCCCATAGGCAGTTATTTGTTCGAATTCATTTTTCGTTTCATGAAATTATAATTAAAAACATTATTTTTTTGAAGAAACGCATGTTTTTTTTCTACATTTTTTTCTTCTGTTTTTTCAAGCTCTTATAAAAAAACATATGTTAACACAGCTCACGGCATGTATAATTCTTTTGTCTTTTAATAAATTAATTTGCTGGTGTTTTACAATTAGACCCTATTTACACCAACTAATTACCACCGTAAAATCAAACTTTTTCAACCTGTCGATAAAATAGTTGAAATTCTACAAAAGCGAAACAAAGAACGTAAAACTGAATAATAAAACAATGATAATAAACTTTTTGTTGCATTAATGTATTTTTATAAGACGTACTAATTTTGATTTGAAATATGTACGTTAAAAATTTTTTGCCATAAGTGAAAAAAATATATTTTGTATGTCAACGTACAAATGCTGTAGAAATTTGTCAACCCCTGAGAGTAAAGTTTACACCACATACAAATCTTTTGCCATTAGCAGCACTAGTAGTCTCATATCACTGTTACCTACGGACTATATGGCTGCCATATTATACTTATATAAGGGTTTGTACAACCTCAATCCTAATGACAGTTTTTTTAGGGGAATAACGTATGCAGTGATCCCGATCGATCACTACATTGCTAGGCAATTATGCTAAAAATTTTTTTGTTTACTCCAATAAATGCAAGTGATGGGCAAGATTGTGTGGCGGATGTTCAAAGAACGTGCCACACCACCCTTTCCCACCTTGGTCAAAGCAACATTGTCAAAATTATGAAATCATTATGGACACATGCAGGGCTTTAGTTAAGTCTTACTGATAACGTAACATCATTTTCCCAACCGAGTACATGACATTCAATTTCCGAAATGCCTTGATTTTTTTACTTTTCCCCTGTAGTCCTACATCAGGTCTTACACAATGTCCACTAATACCCCAAGCTGAAAGGTGACATACACACCAACTTCCCAATACAGTGAAAAGCATCATGTTCCTAATAGTCACTATTTCAATCCTAAACACTTACTTGTATAAAAGTGTTTGTGAGTAGATGAAGGAAATCAAACCATTTGCAATATGCATCAGCTGAATGGGGTTTCATTAATGAAAGGAATTGACACTGTTTTAGATGCTACAGAGTCTAGCAGTCTCTATAAATCTGTTTAACTGCTAACATCTGTCCTAGTGGCAACTGATTCCTTGTAACCTACTAGATTGATCTTGACTGATCTTAAAAATCTTTGCCTTGTCATTGCTGAAATGTGGCAAATCTGTCTAAGACCCTAAAAGTGAAATACAAAAATGTACTTACAAAAACATTTCACTGTTACTGCAAATAAGTTAGTCCATTTATCATTTTTTGGAAGACTTTTGTGCAGGGAAGATTTGAGACTTAACTCTTTTTTCTTAACAATAAACTGTTTGTTTTATGTGATTGTTAGACTTTAAGAAGTTTACAATGGTTGTATTGTATTGTGTAGTAGTAGAAGCTGTCTTAATGTTTTAGTTGTCTGGCTAGTTTTCATAACCACTTCAGACACCATAACCACTTCAGACACCAAGTGATTAGTAGCCCAAGGTTGTTCAGTAATATTTTATACAGGGAAGAAATCAACAAAGGATGTGACCTTGTTGGAAGAACAATAGAAGCATCAATATTAGTTTTTGTGTTATTAACTCTCCTACGTACTATCACTTTTTCGGTTTCCTTAAAAGTTCACAATATTTATGGCTGTACTTTTTGTTGGTAATTATTGTTATGCTGTTTACTTATCATAACTTTGTTTTTTTGTAATGGTATTTCCTATAATCATAGTTGTTCTTGCAACTTCCTGTTAATAACACACAGCTGTTTCAACAAGGTCTTTAAAAAAACATCTTTTGTTTTTATTAGGGTTTTTTGTTGTAGTGTGTACCTGTTTAACCTTTTTGGTAGATAACATTCTTCTTGCATACTTCTAATCAAATTCTGAGACAATAGCTTAATAACTATTGGCAAAAATGATAATACTGTAACCTTGCTGCTGAAGTAACTGTGTTCTTGTCATTGATTAGTGGGAAACAAATCAATAAACCTAGTTGATTAAAGCAAAAGATTGGCTAAGAAAGGAATTTCAAGTTATTCATCGGCCTGGAACAAGTGGGTTAGCTGGTGAAATGGGTGAGAAGTTGATCAATTCTGATGATATTTCATCAGGATACTTATATGTTACTATTTGCAGGCACTTCAGCATTTCATGTTGGATTTTGTGATTGAGCAGTGTCTGCAGCAGTCGTATATAAAAAAAGACTTCAAGTGACACCATAGTTAGGTCGTTAAGAGAAACAATGAAAACGGCTGGTACTGACAAAGATTTATTTTTACTGCCCATTCCATCCCAGGTGAAGAAATTTTAAGTAAAGCAACTTGGTAGGAAAAATCCTCTATATAGCAGAAACATTATCATGGGGAAGTCTCAAGTATTTGAGAAGGGAAAAACTTT
This sequence comes from Turritopsis dohrnii, assembly GCA_027922465.2. Taxonomy (NCBI): domain Eukaryota; kingdom Metazoa; phylum Cnidaria; class Hydrozoa; order Anthoathecata; family Oceaniidae; genus Turritopsis; species Turritopsis dohrnii. The sequence goes on along the minus strand of BQMF02000138.1, from coordinate 216,068 downwards.
AGGAAAAAATTTATTTTGAAATGCTTTGAACAGAGGTTGTTTCAATTTAAGGTAGCAGAATTTGTTCCACAAAGGTTTTATGAAATAAAATGGAGAAAAAAGGGGAGGGCACAAGGTGCCCATAGTGAACAATAAAAGGAATAAAAAATATTTTGAAATGTTTCTGCCAGTAATTTTTTGCTAATGCATCCTATGCACACATGCTAGCATGATTGGGTTTTAAGGTATTAGATTTTCCTTTGATTTTATCCACAAATTATGTAAATTGCACTTCAGGTGCTTGAGGGTCCACCCGCAACTCCAAAATAACAACCCTTCTTAATGTTGACATCATTAAATTGGATTACAATCGAACAAAAATAATTAACAGGGAGTTGAAAGGCCTTTGGCTTACATCCATGTCTCCATGTCAACATGACACCACAAGATTGTGCGAGAAATTGCTGACATTACAAATGTAACTCACAGTTTTAATGATATATTGTCAGAATCTTGTAGAGTGGTGAATAACTTACAGTCCCAATAACAAAGAAATTTATTGCCAAAATGTGTTGACTTTGGTGATTGATTGATTTTGGTGATTTAATATTGGCCTTCCTGCTTGTAACCCCTGTAACTATAGATACCAAATTTGACTTTCCGGCTTGGTGCTACTAGTATCATTACGTGTCCTTTTTCTACTTGAATTAACCTTATCACTGTGTGCAGAAAATGATGGGAATGTATACTTGAAAGATACCAATCTTGCTGCATTGCATCGATCCCTTGATTGCAAAGATCGTGTTTTTAAGCATAATATTTTGGTTCCTGATGTGACATGCGGTTTGCAAACAGATCTTTTCAAGGGTGGCCAATGGTTCCCGTAAAGGGTTATGAATAACGTTAGGAAAAGTTTCCACTCAAGCTTTTCTTAGGATCACAAGATTCCTAATCAGTTATGATGCTTAATCTCTTTTTCACGTTTCTATAGAGGTTACTCCTTCCATTTTGACAGATATGACAAAGCAACCTTGTACACTTGAAGAAAATTTTTTAAGACAATTAGAATTTCGATATTTGAATACCATGTGGAAAGACATTAATTTGAGTGATTTGCCACAGTTATCCAGTGAACAAATTTGTTGAAAATTCACTGTGAAGAAGTGCATTTCTGTAGAAATGTACACACTATTTCAATAAGAATGCTCTTCATCACAGTGACTTTTCTATGATTTTGCCCACTAGGGAAAATATCAATAATTTTATTGACAAGAGTTCCAGATGATATAAAAGCCCTTTTTCCTCCAGAGTGCATTTGCCACCTGTTCCTTCTTTTTATTATTACAAAATAACCCCACATCTTCTGTAAAGCACCCTCTGAAGCAAGAATTTGTGATTGAGACTGTAGCAGGCTTCTTCCATTGTACTTTTAAATTTTCCAACCACTGCACCTCTAGTGATGATTGATTCAGTTTTATTTTTGTTTCCTAAGATTGTGTTCAAAATTTGTCAATGTCGAAGCAAATGTTGCAATTCCTCTATCGATGGGACTTCTTTTTGATTTCTACCATCTTTCGTATTATCAAAATCCATCCATTCTCATTGAGTATTTTCTTTTGTGTCTTCTCTAACACGAACCTCCATGTTCAGTCCTTGTGTTTTCTTTTGTTCCTCTCGGAGAATATCTTCAAGGAAATCATCCAATTTCATGACTTCTTTAATATTGGAAGGACAAAGGGAGCGACTATAACAGCTTATTTCACCTCGTTATCCGGAATAAGCTTATCAAACAGTTCATTGGCGGCAACATTCTTTTCGGCAATGTTCACTTATCCTCGGGTGTTATCTTGAAGCGTTTGTAATCTAACTTGCGCTTCGAGGCCCTCCAACAATTTTCAACAAAAACATATTTCTTGTTCTGTTCATCTTCTCTTTCTTCCAACACAAATGAAGTTCGTTTTCTTATGGAACCTTCGCTACTTGAACTTTCGCCAACATCGATATTCTTATTCGAAAGTTGCCATAACAACGATTTGATAAATGTGCGATAGAAACGGATTAATTTTTCTTTACAACTTTTCAAAATGGCTGTAGTTTCCTTCCTCCTGCACGCACGAGGCTGAAAGAGGTTATTTCAAATTCGTGCTACTGTTTCATGGAGCGATTTTTATAAGGGTAGCGGTTTAGATCGACTGAGATTTTATGAACTAAATTCAATACTTTCTATGAGGAAGTTTGATGTACAATTGTAATGGCGGCCAGACATGGGCCACGGTTTGTGGTTTCAATTGGGGGGGGGGGGGGGGGGGGGGGGGGGGGCAAAGTGTAGTATTTCCTAAAACATTGTCGCCCACCATGGTTGGACGAGTTCTAGAAGCCCTTAAAACGACTCGGAGGCTTTCGAAAAACGCATTTTACTTGTTAAATAAAGCACCCTAATGTAACTAATGAGATTAAAGTATAGCTATAAAAAGTCACTGAAGATCTTTTTCAGTAAAAGTTCCGAACTCACTCTGACACCTTTCGGTTACTTATCAGTGATATATCATATCATATATGTTTTATTTCTATTGTATTCTATTCTATTTACGAATGCTTACACAGGATAACCTCTTCAGTTCTGCTATCAATGAAGGTCCTGCGAAGGAGGTCCTAGAGCATTTAAAGCCCCCATTTGGGCTACGGACGCTGTATTAACAGCAGCCGCTCAGCTGGACAACCATTCTTAACATTCTAAACATCATTCCTACTCCAGCGCTAACCAAAGAGGAGTGGTTCACACTGTAATAGTCACTGACATGACTCGGTCGTGGATTGAACCCGCGACCTCCCGAACAGGAAGCGAGCACTCTTTCACAAGGCTATCAGTCGGTTTTCTGCGTGGGAATTTAAAATTGATAACGAATTGAATTTTTTTTTTGACCCATTAGTTGATCTGATCAAAGTTTTTATTCTTCTTTGCATGGCCCGTGATATTTTTGTCGCATCTGCAACATCAACGACCAGATTTTTGTTTTAAATTTTCATGCTTCAAAATGAACATTCTTTTTCTCCACTGGCATGTTGTCTTTATGGTGAAAAATCCGAAAAATTTTATCCCGTAATTTTTTTTGGTCGTCCTTCGTGGTTTCCATTTGTGTCTTTTAAACTCAAAGAACGGCGGAATAGTCACCAAGAACAGAAAGTGATCGCTCTGTCTGTAGTCTTGAAATTGCTGACCGATGCTGACGTTGCCATGTTTCATAAGAAAGACCTTTGCGACTAAACTTATTTTAAAATCACTCCCACTTTAAAGCCTTTCAGTCTACAGTACCCAATTTTTTGTGGATTGATCGATCTCGATTATAATTGGATAGTACCAGAGTTTCCCTGTATATTCCCCACCGGTACCACGAATAGATTGAAAGGTAAAACAACCGGCCTTGCATCAATTTGGATGTTATGAAGACTGATTCCGTTTTTTCTATTTTGGATTTAAGCTGATCTATTAATCCATGCTCAAAAGTGTAATTAATATCTTAACTTTTCTCATCCTTTTTTTGTTCTGTGTGCCCCCTTTTTTTTTCATATGAAAAATTCGAGCAACTGTTGTGTTTCTGGAAAATGACCGGTCTCTTCCGAAAGCTGTTGTTTGTCTCTTCATCATCCGTCCCAGATATCATTCAGTCGCACAAGTGTGTTATTTTCAGAATGTTAAATGAAGCATACACTAAAAGCTCTTCAGCATTTCAGTACATCAAATTAGCGGGTGTTTTTTTCTTAATAGCCTTGCTTCTGTACATCAGTACAGAATGATCATTCCGGTCAAGTCTGCAGTAATTTTTACATTAAGATACTTGACTTTGTTCAATATATTATAACGTCTTTACGCTTAACTTCGCCTTTCGTTGTTGAGAAGTCGAAGCAAGATTTTTATGTTGTTGTCTGCTGTTATGAATTGTTAGTTGAGGTTGTTATGCTCAAAGTGAGTGTATTGGTTTTTTTGGGCATTATGTATTATGCTTCATCATATTGAGTTTAATGGAATCGAGCATATGGAAGACTGTTATAGAAAGGTAGATATTATAATAAGAAGTGTGCGAGTGTTTCTTTCATGATTGTTGAGACGACCAGTGGAAAAGGTGAGTATGCTTCACATCTCTTCTTCTTCATCATCTTTTCCCCCTTCACTTCTTTTTACTCATTTTCCCCCCTAGCTATACTGTTATTAGTTCAATGGTCTTATATATACCCCTAAAATTAGTTGAAGGGAACGTTGATTGTGTTGAAACTGCTTGGTTTTTATTTTGACTTTTGTTGTTCCATCGTCTTCACTATTATACGGCGTGTTTCCTTAAACTGTCTGAAAAAAAACGACAAAAAACGTTTTCGAATGATCAAGCTACTTTTCAATTCCACCTCCTGCTTATATCACGTCGCATGAAAAATGGAGCAGATGAAATTTTTTTTTGAAATACTCAAAATAAGGTTTCGATTTTCACCTGTGATGAAACGAAGATTACAGAACGACAAAAGAAAACATTTGTTCCTTATTCTTTGACTACTAAATGAACTTCTTCTTTCTGAACGTAAAAAGTTTTAAGAATTACAGTTTTTTTTCCCATTCTTTTGATCCACGTGAAGAAACGTTATAAAAAAAAAACAAGAAAGATAAATATATAATGTAATAATGAATTCCTCGTTGACAGTACAGTGTGAAAAACAGGCAGTCTATCATGAATACTTGTTAAAAATGTCTCAATATTTGTAACGGAATTTTTTAAGGTTTTTTTTGGGTTTTTTTTGGAAAAAAGCATTTATTCGTATATATATGTATATGTATAAATATATGAATATTTTTTTTCCGTGTTTAAAATAAATTCTTGTTGATATCATTTTCTCCTAATCGTTATAAATTATCAATAGATATTAAATTATTCACGTCATGTTTCTTCGTGATAAATATTTCATGTTACTTATCATCGGTCGATGGATGGTTGAACTAATGTAAAAAAAAAAAAATTATGCAAGTCAATGTTGCATGTAACAGCAGTAGCTGTCTCATCGAAAGCACATAAACAGCTCTCATGAGTTATTACGGTAAACGATTACTTCACATAATGATGCTACTTCCAGACTTTATTTTGTTTTGGTGTTATCTTTACTCTAGTATACGTATTTTTAGGATTTATTTATTTCATACATATATGTATATTCCTGTTCTTGTATTTTTTATTTTTTTTTTTTTAAAAATTCTTTTTAGAGCGTAGAGATTTAAAGATGCCAGATTCGCCTGTCCCTGTAGCAGGAGAGGTTCCAATCGTCTCGTCACCAGGTCATTTGCATATATCTACAACGTCATCACAACTTATTGATGGACGATCGTCAACAAACGCCAGTGCGAATTTAAACGGCTACCACCCGGCAAGCCCTGATCAGCCTGTATCTCCTGGCTTGTTGAATGGTATGATGTTGACTTGTTTATGATGTTAAAATCTACATGATTAATTTCTAGATGGTTTTCGTAATTTTATTTTGTGTTGGTTTTATAGGAATGCAGTTACCTCCTACTTGTGGTGCTCGACAGTTGAGTAAGCTCAAACGCTTCCTGACTACCCTGCAACAGTTTGGATCGGACATTTCCCCAGAGATTGGAGAACGCGTGAGGGCTCTAATCGTCAGCCTAGTTGTAAGTTTCGGATATTTTGCAATTATACCTTGGAGCAAAGTCGATATGTTTGTTCGAAAGTCTTACAGGAAGAAAATATTTGTAAATTGTTGTTTTTTGTATTGGTTTGTGACTGAACAAGTGTTATTGTTACTGCAGAATAACGCCATAACAGTAGAAGACTTTCATCAACAACTTCAAGATGCAACAAATTTCCCGCTTCGCCCGTTTGTTATTCCGTTTTTAAAGGTGAGTTTCAAATGACATTGAGGGATCTATCCAAGTTTTCGAACCCGGTTATTTTGTAATGGAATTTGTTTTTTCCCAGACGAATCTGCCTCTTCTGCAGCAAGAACTTATTCAGTGCTCCAACTTATCGAAACGATCACCGCATCCGTACTCGGCAGAACACGGCGAACGCGACCGAATAAAAACGGAAGCCGACGAAATTGGTTTCGAACGAATTGGTGAGAAACGAAAGGCTGATATGTCTAGGTAATTATGCATAGCATTTTCTTCAATTACATTTCTCGGGGATTGTGTTTTTCGTGAATTAGATTCGTTTTTATGAGGGTTACGCGGCTGACCCAGAAAAACTGGTCTCTCCATTCCATGAAAGGTGAAGGTGATTTCAAGGACCGATTCTCAATAACAACTACTGGAAGGGCAACTGGAGGACATTGTTCTATATTTTAAACTATCCAGATGTTATTATCATGAATTTTTTTTTTCTTCGAAATCATAACATCTGCGTTTTACTAAAAGAATGGAAAACGCGAAAAAAAACCTAAATTTCCATTTCTTCGCGACATCTGCTTTTACTGTTGTAAATCATCTGCGCCTCATTACAATCGACCAACAAAAACATGATGAAATAAAAAATAAAAATAAAAAAAATAAAAAAAAATTTATAATAGCTGCCACATGTTTGTTTTCTGTTACTCGGCTCCAGACCTCTCTTTTTTCATCGAGTTCCAAATGTGATGTGATTCTTTTTATTTATTATTTATTTATTTATTTATTTATTCAAGTTTTGTTGTTTGTGGGAGAGGAGAACATTGCCAACATTCACCAATAACGTTTAAGCACAGTTTATGTCTGCTTCGTCAATAATCCAGTGGGCAAAATCGTCAAAAAAGTCACTGCGACGAAGAGCATTTTTATTGAAAAAATGTGTAAAACTCTTAAGAAATGCACTCCTTTGCAGTGATTGCTTACAATACAGTTTGAAATATAAAACCGAGAAACGATGTGTAAACATATTTTGGTATGACAGGACGTTCAATTTATAGAACATGTATTCTTGCGAGCTTTTTTCAAAAAAACTGATCAGGTTACCTAGTGTTGGTGAGTGCAATGTTTTGATGTGATATAAGCGGTCTTTTAGGACCACTAAACAAAATATTAGGGTCGTGGTAGGTTCATTTTTTGCCTTCCTTGTAAAGTTCTCAGAGTTCAATAACGACTTCTGTATAATTCTTTGAAAGCGATATTGGCGCCGTAGTATAGTGGTTATCACTCTCGTATTTCAAGCGGGAGATTGGTGTTCAATGTCCCTTGGCGGTGATTCATCATGCGCGAGTGAATTGGGTAGATGATACATCGGGTGTTGCAGGAGGTCATCTAGAAGAGCACAGGCCCTTGATTGGGTTTGTGTCATTCATGAGAGTGTCAAATACTTCGGAGCCTCCAACCTAAGCGGTGGCCCCTCCTGGAAAGCAGATACAATTGCAACTGAGTGAGGCTAGCCACGTAAAACAATATCAAATAAATAATAATAAATAAATAATGCTCACCTCTGTTTAGACCTAAAGAAAATGGTCACCACCACGGTGATACACTCTCTCCTTCAAAACGAAAATGTAAGTATATGTTTGTTTTTTCTTAAAGTTTGAAGGAAAAAACTACCCGTAAATTCTTGGTGAATATATGCTGCTTTCTCGCTCTTAAAAACAAACTCATGTTTTTTGGGGTTTTTTTTTCAATTTAAGCGCCTGGGTACGAAGTTGATGGTGGTTCAATCGTCGATCAACTCATGGACAGCATGAAGCAAGATGTGGACGAATGGAGAAATTTAGAAGCGGTTTGTATTGTTAAACTTTTGCATGTCTGTTCATCCCCTACACAGTGGGTAAAGAAAGTGATGAAGTCAATGCAATAAAGAGTATTTTTTTTAGTGTGTATAATTCCATACAAATATACTCTAAATATATATCTAAATTTGTTTGTTGTAGCTGTTAACATACATTATAACGTTCGTGGAAAAAGCTAAACGATCAATGGCGCTACTTCAAGAAAGATGTGTTCGCGACAGAGAGGAAATGGCGTCGTGGGCGCGAGCAATGGCGGCTGATGCCGAGTCAGAAATTAACCGCAGAGCTTGTACGTTTTTTTCATGTTTATTATAACGATCGAATCCCTGCCATGATTTAAAATATTTCTCCTCTCTTTAATTGCTGGTACTTAGCGCCCACTTTTAATGGCGTTCTTTTTCTTAAATCAAAGGTGGAACAGACAAACTAATAATCAAAACTTTATGGTTTAAATCTTATCAAGTTGGTTTGGGAAAGTGAGCATCTGAGTCGATTGATGCCTCGTTTATTCAACCTTTCCTATAAGATTTTTCACCAAAAAGTTTGATAGTCAGAAATTGCTAGATCCCATACTCTTTAACCCATCGTCGGATCATTGACATTGACGCAATTAAGATGTGGCATTTCAATAAAAGTGTTCTCCATCGCAGTGACTTTTTGATGATCTTGCCGACTAGGTACAGGGGAACAAACAAGATAAAGAAACGATTGGCTGTAGATTAGAAATTCCCTTGCTAGTTCTAGTTTTCTCACAACAGTTCAATATCTTGAAGTGGTCTGATTCTTCAGGCGGAGCCGGTGTGTTGAGCCGGTGGAGCCAGTGTGTAGTCATTTAATGACTCTGATACTTTGTAATTACAGTGGCTAATTAAAAGCGATCACTCCGTATAAGGAAAATCTTTTAATTTTAGCGGAACTGATGACCAAACACACAGATGATAGAGTGAATGAAGTGAAACGAAGAGCTGAGGAAGCCGTCACCGACGTGAAGAGACAAGCGGTGGCTGAACTGAAGAAGGCCGTCTGTGCGGCCGAAGAGAAGGCAAACGACGCCTTGACGCAAGCCCATCAACGGATGGACAAAGCAGTCCAAGAGGCGCGTAGACAGGCCACTGAGGAGACTTCCAATCTCATTAACCAACAGGATAACTCTAAAGAAGTAAGAGTTATGATTAGTGAACAAACGATCGATTCTTCCTACCACTCGTGAATTGGGAGTTCCCCTACTCTGTTATCTCCATAATATATGTCATATATAATCACCATGACCCAATGATGTAATTACTTGATTATAGTGTACTGTCGGTTGGAATGAATTAGCATTCTTGATCTCAAAAATGACGATCTAACCTGTTAGGGAAATATTAATATTACCCTTCGAGCTTGTTCTTGCTTAATTTGGTCACAAAATTTAAGATTTGACCAAGGTTGATTGATTGATTGATTGATTAATTGATTGATTGATTGATTGATTGATTGATTGATTGATTGATCCTCTTAGAACTGTTGGAATTGCGGCCGTAAAGCAAACGAGACATGCAGTGGATGTAATTTGGCTCGCTACTGTGGTTCGTTTTGTCAACGAAAAGATTGGGACCATCATCAAAAGGACTGTGGTAAACAAGATGGTACCAAATCACCACGCCATGAACGTGGTAATGAAAACGTTGACAGTTCGGCTCCAGTACGCAAACAACCTAGTCCCAAACCTCCTACATCGACTAATGGTGGCATAACAAAAGAAAATACATCAAACGCCGAGAAAGAGTCCAGTGCATCCATCACTCAGGCGACAACTTCGACGTGATGAGAAGGGGTGTCGGATGTCAATGACTCTCACTGTCAAAGTTAGAAAACAGAATTCTAAAACGCAGAAAAACGCAGAAAAACTTATGCGACATTTTTTTGTTGTTGGTTTTTTGAGAAGGATTTATTCCATCCTGAACGATGTTGTTTTTTCATAGAACCTACTTTCTTTTGTTTATATATACGTCATATTTGTTTACTTGTTATTGTTTACTGTGAACTGTATATACTTCATGGATGGTCTCATGTAAATAGAAAATAACGCTTTTTTTTCTTAATTTTTTTATATTGCTGTTCCCGAGAAACCCACAGCATTCTCTCCAAGTGATTTTTCCAGTCTTACCCTTGGGTATACATTGCAACAGATTTTCATCATGGGTTCTTATGTTTTTCCCCACCAGTGCAACCACATTCTCTTAATTAAATGCTTGTAATGACTTGCTTTTGGACTTTTTTTTTTTTTTCAATGACTGTGAGAATTTTTGGTTTTGTTCGTGAAAAATTCTCTTAATTACTACTAATAATAACATGGGCTTTGATGGAAATTTTACCAAATTTCACTAACAACACAACAGTAATTCCTACTTAATCACGTGTAGTGTCCGGTTGAAATTTGATAAGGGGGGTTTACACGTAAAGATTCTTGAAAAATTTTTCTTTTAGGCAGGTGTTTTGCTGCTTCAAATTTAAATTGTACATCAAAAAGTCAAGCGCCTCAACTCATTAATTATTCATGACCGCGTTGACTTTTTGATGTACAATTTAAATTTGAAGACGTGAAACACCAGCTTAAAAGAAAAATTTTTCCAAGAATCTTTTACGTGTAAACCCCCCTTTAGACGCTTTTGCTTGAGAGAAATTTTCAGATTAGTTTACCAAAAAAGGTCAATCAAATTTTTATTGCAGATTTTTTGCCAGTGCTCTGTCCAGTAAATTTTTGAGTCACTTTACAGAAGCTTTTGTAGTTAACAGTTGTGCGATAGGACTGTGGGAGATCATTGAATGATTTCGAAATTTCAACCAATGACGTGACGTGACTAAATGTCACGTGATTAAATGAATAATGCAGTGCAGTAATGGCTTCTTATTGTACTATTTTTAACACTGTTCTAAATAACTGTGAGAATTTCAGTTTTTGTTCAGGTTTGTCGTCGGTGAACCCTTTTATTATTCCCTTTAGCCATTTTAATGATTTCTTTAACATTTTCATTGACACTCGGGGGGGACGGTCATTTGTTTTATAGTGTGACACGCAAAATAGACTGGAATAAACAAGACACGACTATTTTACAGTTCTTTATTCACATTGAAAACCAATACAACAGTAAAAGCTGCGTTGTCGTGGTAACCTTATTGTGACGCAGATCTTTGCTTTATCCTTTAACGACACATTATGTGTGCATTACACAATAAATAAAACGCAATGTTGTCTTATAACCAGATGGCATCTTTTGCAGTAATACTTTTACCACAATTAAAATGGTACTACGTCAGTTCTGGACATTTTTAACGTGTTGCTATCCCACGGTTGCTTTTAGGACACAATGGACGACCACTGCAATTAGCGCCGACGAAAGCTGCTGTCCATCACCTTTAATAAAATGTCGGCATCAATCTTGACGTCGCCGTTATATGATACAAAAAAAGTATTGAAAAGTTTTTTTAAGAAGTCCAGCTCTTTTCCGAGTGATGTCATTTTATTTTCTAATTCAATGTTTTCTGCCTTAAGAAATACAATTCGATCTTTTGTTTGTCTCACTTTCGTTTTGAACTTTTCTCTGCTTTTCCTGACTGAAATATTGTTTCGACATCTTTGTTGGATATAATCTTGATTTTCATCATTTCTTGTAGACTTCATAGTTCTTTCTGCAGTCGCGCACTGATAGACAAAGATATGTTCATAAATTTATATGAAAAAGTTTATGCCAAGATTACACCATCATCACACCAATCATACGATGTCCATCATAATTGGACAATTTTCACACAATATATAACAGGGATTGCATCAGCCATACTATGCAATCAGCTGATACACGTGTTAAAATTTTGTAGATTCAGCGAAAAAATGTTCTAGAAAAATCAGGGCAATTTTGATAATTTGAAACTTATTCTTTGGTGAGAACAACAAGAATTCTTCAGGTTCTTTTCGCGAGATTTTGAGGGGTAAATTTAAAAACACATATACGAAGAAAAAAAAAATCATGAAAAACCAAAACCAAAACTTTATGACGGGTTGTCGGGTAACCACTTTTCATTGAATCATCTTCGTGTCGTGGTGACAAAGTACTGTGTACGTAACAAAAGAATTATTTGTTTGAAGTGGAATATAATAGAAATGGCTGAAGAACAGAATACAAAAACAGACGACCCAGAACCAGAATTTGATATTCAAGCCATAGCTACTGATCTATCGGAATTCTTAAATGTAGATACTCAACCTGAGGTGAATAAATATTTCTAAAAATATCAAGGTTAATCACAAAAAGTTTGTTTTAGTTCTTTTCCCTGCTCTCTGCTGCTGGACACATCACTCACACTACACACAACCACACATGTTCAACTTACTTAATTTCATATCTACGACCAATTCTTAAACATATACAACAGTATATAGCCAGGTAAAATTATGTAAAAAAGCAGCCCTAGCTTTATTGCAAAAAGTATGAATGTTCTTTGTGCAGGATATGATATAATAATGGTTTTGTTCTTTTAAAATTGTAGGTTTAAAGAACAGGTCAATAGTTACAGGATTTATTGCATGGTTGTATCTAAATTTGAAAAGATGCAAATTTTTAAAGAATCAAAAAGTATATATTGTATGTATATATTGTATAAAAATGGGGAAACTGAAAAATGAACCCAGTCCAGTAAGCAGACCTCCCAGAGTGTCCTAAAATCCTAAAATGTCCTAAAATGTCCTAAAAATTATAAATTTTAATAATTTTGTCCTAAATTGTCCTAACTTTTGGTGTCCTAAATGTCATAAAATTTAGGATAAAGTTCAAATGAAAAAAAAAAACAATTCCTGTTTTTGAGTGTAGTTATTGAGATATTGAGGTTGAAAATACATTATATATTTTGAGTATATTTTGTTTCAGCTTTCGTTGAATTGTCTACTATCATTCTGATTTTTGACTGAATACAACCTTGTAAAGGAGATATATATTTTTTCAGCGGAATACGGAAAATGCCAAAAGGTCTTCTCAGTTAATAGAAGTGGTATATCACAAATCAGGAGTCTTAGCAAGCTGCATTGTACCAGTGAGAAGGAGGGAAAGAGAAAATACCACTTGAGACAGGACAGTGACAATGCATCAAAATTAAAATGTCCATAAATAACATTAACTAGAGTTGAATTAACCAGGAAAACAGAGATTGTTCCGGCTTTAGAATGTGTTGAGTCTAACTTTTTATTCTCTTCAACTAATGAAGATGTTTCCGGATTCAGAAATTGCGAATTTGTAAAACAGAATACACTATTCAGTTTGGAATGTATCCTTATTTATTTGAAAGATCTTTTACTAGAAGATATGAGAAATTTAGTTTTGAAATCTGTTTCGGAAAAAAGAACTTGAATAGATCTCGTTTCAAGTGTAAATAGTTTTTGAGAGTTTTTGTTTTCATTTAGCTTTTGAGTTAACTATATTACTCCAGTATTTTTAACAGTTGAAGTTAATGAGTTTCTTTTGTATCACTTTTGATTATACCATTGAGTTATCTAGTAGACTTTACATTGAACAAAAGCTTTTAACAAAGTCGAATCATTTACACCTTCATGTTACTCAAAATGTAGATAACAGACAATCATTTGTTTTCTTGTTGTTTTTACCCTAACTTTTAGGTTTTTCCGCACTTAAGGTTTTTAATATTATATAGATCTCTAGTTCAGGCCCATTTTTATGCCATGTGAGTTACACAGTGTCTCTATTTTATCTTATTCATTCATTTCTGAGTTCCTACACATTTCATAGTTTACTGCCTTAATTTCTTGAGCCATGTTCTTCTGATCACATTTTTTAACCTTTTGTTATTTTTACAATTATTTATTAACATTTATTAATACGTGCTTTGCAAATATTTTTATGTATTTTATATTTTTAACTTAAACAGGACCCATATTGATAACAGAATTTTACTTGTAATATATACTTGTATATAATCTGAAATGGTCATCCTGTATAAATATTCGATAAATAAATAAATAAATAAAAAATACAAGGTTTGATAGTTGTTTATGCTTATTTACACTCATTAAAAGTCGAAGCCAAGGGAAACTTTATGTTGTTCTTCGTTATTATGTATATCTAATCTTGATTTTCTTTTGATGGTTTAATTTAATGATATGCTTAAATAAAGATATGTTTACTGTAACAGGTCCATAATTTGGGAATTGTCCTAAAGTTGTCCTAACGTTTTAGTCTTTGTCCTAAATTTTCTTAAATTTTGCCCTAAAATGTCCAAAAATACTATCTAAAATTGTCCTAAATTCATAAAAAAATTACTTGATTTTGCTCTGGGAGGTTTGAGTAAGTAAGCTAAGTCATCTTCAAAACAGAAATCAGACGAAAAGAAAAATTTTCTTAAAATCATTAAAAAGCAATAAAACACTGTGATACAACAAAAACAATATTATATACTATTATTGAAAAAATCACAAAAAATGAACAACAAACCTTTACGAATTTGGCAAAATATTTTGTTTCACTAAAGTTAAGATATCTAGTAACAATTCTTGATTATCTTGAAAAACATAATGTAATGTGTGGAAGCGCACCACTATGATCATTGTGCCATCGTGCCTTATTGAGACTAACTCATCAGTTTTGTGTGAGAAGCCATAAAAATCTTTTACCAAAGATAATTGTATTTTAGAATTAGGATTTATTAACTAATAAGGAGTTATTTTCAAGAAATGCTTTCAATTTCTTCTGTGAATTATATGATTCTTCTGAAAACTATAAACGTTATAGGATAAGTTTACACTTTTCAGCTAATCTTATGTATCATTTTATTTTAGGCAGAAGATGTTATAAAAATAATTGATGGTATCCTTGCTAAATTGGAAGAATTCTGCAATGTTATTGATAGTGTAAGAAAATTTCTGATGTTAAAAAAATTAAGAACTAGGAGTATCAAGGATTGCAAACTGCATTGTGTACTCTTGTGTAACACATATGGGTCTGTTACAAAAGTATTAGCATTTTGTCCATCCGACACGATAACTGTTTGTTTCAATATTTTTTGACTATCATCCTTGTAGAAATCATGTTTTAGCATTTTGTAAAGTCTATTCTAGTATACTTTTGAAAAACCTTTGCTTGATATTACATCATAAAAGTGCTGTTTTTTATAAAGCCGTAAGTATCGATTTGTCCGTCCAACATGAAACAAGTATTTTTGTAACAGACCCACATCTAGTCAATGAGTTTTTTTACCTGCGTAAACTTACTATTAACATGTTGGATATGCAACATAATTTTACTGACTTATAATTATTTTCTGACAATCATTTAACCCAAATATCTACATGTTCCTTCATTGGAGTCTCTCCGTTGTTGCTGTCACACTTTCTGGATTTGTAATGTCACATAGAAATGGTTTACTCTTGAAGGTCTTGTGTTTAAGTAAAGTATTATTATCATTCCAGTGACTCCATTTAAGAATCACTTTTAGCTATTATATTTCCCAATCACTGCATGGTTTGTTTCTGTGGTACTAACTACTTTGTTGTAGATTCGCATGGAATCAAAAGATGTCCTTTTTATAACCATTCCTGTGTTGCATGAACGATGTTCCCAGCTAGAACCAATATTTCAGAAAGTCAAGTATTTAGAGGTATAAATTTCAAGTTATTGTGTGCTTTTTTATTTATTGCATTTGTTATAAGATCAGCTGTAGATGAAGATATAGAAACCCAACACAACACATATTTTTATTTAAACCTTGCAAAATTCATTATTTTTCAAGGTTGGTATGTTCACAGAAGTCACCTTTCTTGATGCTACTAGATGCTCATAAATTGATACTATCTGTTTCAGGACTTTGTGGGCGTTGTTAAAGGTTGTGTTGAAGACGCTGAAGAGAAAGTTCGTATTGCTGAAAAAGAATTAGGAAACAAAAATATTAAAAAGATTATGCAAACCGTCCGTTTACCCAAGTTTCTTGCGGTACAGTCGCTTCTTTGAGTCTTACCCAAGTTTCTTGTGGTACAATCGCTTCTTTGAGTCTTCCAAATTATTGAATGGGAATTCTGTTGTTTTTCCATTGTTTGTTTTCTTTTGGTTAGTTATTGTGCTCAAAAACAAATGAGATAGGCATAAAAGATATTATACCAATCTCTTTCCCTCATCGACTTATGAACCAATGAATCAGTGTTGGAACATACAAGAAACGATCTGTACTGCTGGCCAATTAATTTGATAAAATATTAATGCAAGATTTGGGGGAGGGGGGGGGGGGGGGGGGGGGGGGCGTAATTTGGCCATATATTTTGTAGCTGGTGCTTCTTGGAGTAAGAACTTTTGAGGACATGTTAACTATAGCTTTGTTTTTATTTTTGTTTTTGTTGATATATTTAGAACAAAAAGGAGCTTCAACCGTATTTAAAACGAGAAATAGGATCACATGATTATAACGTACCGCGGAATTTCAAAACAGATGATTATTTCAACAAATAAACGGGTTATGTTATTGGTCGATATTAAACGTTCGATTTCTATTGTCTCAACCCGTCAATATGTCAGTTTCAATTTAATATGGTCGAAAGCAGCTGGCCGTCCTTCCATAAACTCTTAAATGAAGCAGTTTGTGACATCATGAAATGTAATTGACGAAATGATATCAGATGTTATTTTGTATAAATGAACAATTTGTATAAATAAATAATTGAATGTGTTTATATAACGACTGCCATTATTATCACCATCTTGTTTTCGTTCATACGCACCACTCGATACAACATGAACATTTTTCTATTATACTATATCTCCGTCAATGTAAGTTTATATTTTATTCTTTATTTTGACGATAACCCAACGTCATTCGTTCGTCTGTGACGTCAGCCGACGAAATTGTCCAATCACTGAGATGAAGGGCATTTTTATTGAAGTAGAGTATAAATTTCTATACATATGCACTCCATCGCATTGATTTTTCTACAAATTCGCCCACTGGGTATTCTCATATGTTATAGAAATTCATATACGTTTGATGAATTCATTGTCGGGCATTGTAGTTCATTGTAAGTCATTGTAGTAAATAACTTTGTTGCGTATTTCTCTATATCTTTTATAGTGTTTTTTTCTCTCCGTCGTGAGTGAATATTCGACGTACACTCACCCTGCTCAGTAAGTTGTTTTCCTGTGTTTTCCCTTTTCTGTTGATAAAAAGCACCTGTGGTGGAGGTTGTTAACATCAAATTTCAACATACTTTTTATTTTAATTTCGTGATAGTGTTACATCAGACTGTTCGATGTTGGCTCCTAAAGAACAAATCCCAGATTTTAATGTCAAGAAAAATATTTTATCAGTTGTAAAACTTCCCTCGCAACCATTTTCTGGTGGCGCATATACTCTAAGTATTAAACCGAAGAAGCAGATCCATAGCTGTTGGTACCACTATGATGCAAGAGACAAAAAATTAATTCTTCTTCCAACATCGTCGTTTTCCGAGCATTCTGAACACACATTTGAAGTGACGGCTCAAAATGACTGTTTCGATGTCCAATCGAAATTTCAAGTCAAAATTTTACCATCACCACAAGTCGCCGACTCTTGTCTCAAATTCGAAATGCTTGTTCAAAGTGGCACACTCAACGCAAACTGTGACGTAACGCATATATACGAAGTCGTGAAAAAAATTGCAAAATATTTCAATGTGCCGTTGCACCAAATCATGGCGACAGAATTTGAAAAAGTTCTCAATAAGAACACTCTGTATAAAATCACGTGGTCTTTCACCAATCAATTTCCAGAATGCCAACCATGTGATAAAAAGGCGCGAGAAAAAGTTATTTACAAGTTGGTGTACCCGCACGGCGAACCGAACGTTAATTTTGCAAACTTCATGAATGGACTGGACCCGAAATTTCAAATCCACTATATACATGTGAATGATCGGTGCCGTGACGTCATACAACCGTCAACAACAGTCTCAACGAGAACATCAACATCGAGGTGAGATGATTTTTTGAGGTTGGATGAAACGGGGTGCGAAACAGGTGCGTGGCACCTACAAGCATGTTTCAGTCTAGTTCTTAGCGATAAAAATTGAGCAACATTCTGTAGAAGGCACAAATTTGGATTTAAATCCTTTACAGAGGTTGAGTTTTCGAAGAGCACTTAGGATCCCAGCCGGCACATTTGTTATTTCTATCGAAATATACACACAATTTCAATAAAAATGCTCTTCCTCGCAGTGACTTTTTGACGATTTTGCCCACTGGGATAAGAGCATGTTACTCTGTATTTGCTAGCCTAACCGTAATTTTTCGATACTGTACTTCCACTTTTTGCTTGAGTTACTATCGCTGTCTACACCTTTGGGTTAGTCGGGATCAGTAATTTATATTCACAATGCCGGTTGATTGTAGAGGTCTGCTAATTATACAATTTTTACTTATTAGGGATATTTAGGAAAATAGGGTATTATGCTGATGAGAAATGAATTTTTATTAGAATATTGCTGTGCTTCTCTTTAGCACTCCGTCTTCATCAAATTGCTCTCCATTGCAGATGATTTCAACATTGAAAGATTTAAGTATTCCAGCTTTAACCAAAACTATTTTTCAAATACCGTCGAAAATATTTAATACCGACGATGTCACGATAAGTTTGATTCCAACACCGAATAAAGAAATTTGTTGGTTTCGTCTCCGACACAATCAAATACACTTTCTACCGACAACTACCGTGTTCCAGAACCAGCCTTCGAATGGATATACTTTAAATTTTCTTGCGAAAGACAAATGCGGTCAATCATTGCCGTTCAAGTTCAAAACAAAAATACTCGAATCTGATTGGTCGAAATGCTTGATAATGCACGTGTACGTTACAGCTGTTAGAACACCGTGTCAAGCTGAACTGGTTGAGGATTTTCTCGATCGACTTACGAATTATGCGAACCAAAAATTTACATACAGAATCTTGAAATGGTCTTCGTTTGATCAGAATACTTTGAAAATGGAAATTGGCTTATCTCGAGAAACACTGGATTGCAGAGAATGCAGTAAACAGTTCTTAGACTCCTTTAAAGATCACTTCGTAAAAGCCGATGGAAAAGTGAGAATAGCCTTTCAAACATTTATGCACTCCATCGCTGTGGTTCGGAATGTGGACTTTATCTCAACTGAAGCTTGTAGTAAATGTGCGAACTCAGCAACTTTACCGGAGATCATATTAACACCAGGCATACAAAACAAATATGAAGTCGATGCTTCAGTTGTTAATATACTCCCAAAAACAAATATTCCGTTTCATTCTTGCTGGTTTCATGTTACGAAAACACGAGTTATCGAATTTCTACCAACCTATCGACTGGCCAGTCGTGCCAAGAATCTGCAGTTTGAAATCAACACTAAAACAAGCACTGGAAACTGCCCGCTATCACAAACAATCCTTGTCAACTTTAAAGATGCTCCGAAAACACTTTGTTTTCGAATTAAAATGACGTTCTCCACGAAGGAAAAGTTTTCTTGCCTTGCTGAACCAGTCCATGAAATGGTCTCGATCATTGCAACGCGTTTGATGTTGAAAACCGATGACATCCACGTCATTTTTTTTAATAAATCGACATGTCGTCAAATAAGTCCGCCATCCGCCGCAGTCGATCTAATTTTTACCCTATCCCCACAAGTCCTTCCTCACTCACTATGTTCAAGAGCGGCCATACAAAAGTATATGGAACTTCTCATCAATGTAGACGGTGAAATTGCTGCTGGCTTTGTCTCTGCAATAAATGGAAAGTTCTCATTACACACCGTCTCGGATTTTATGTACAAATACGATAAAATGACCTCACATTACGATGACTATAGTAGCGACCATGTTTCTTTATGGTTGTATTTCTTACCACTGTTTATCCTGTTGTTTATCTTATTGTTGTTGTTGTTGATTTGTTGTTGTTCGCCAGCATTCTATAAATGTTTTGTGTCTTGCTGTTGTGCATGCTGTTACCATGCCCACATCGTACCAAGTAACCGGTCACGAAACAGGTATCACGAAAAAGTATCTTGCAAGAATGACGTGAGTTATTCGAGTGACGAATCGAAGCACATCACCACAAGCATTTCTAAAGACGCAAAGGTCGTTAGCTTTAACAATCCGTCGTTTGAGGTCGATACCATCGTCACTAAAAACGCGTCACCTCAGAATAGGACTAATACAGCCAACATTGCAACGCTGGAGACGTTGAAGTCAGGTGACGATTCTAACATGATAACAGATGGCTGTAACCGTAACTCAATTCGAATGAGAAGTTATTCAGATGGTGATTTGTTACAAGAGACATTACATCTACCGCAGATACCGTCATCTACCGTCGTTTCCCAACCAACACATTCGACATGGACCGACAATCGTGCCGTATGTACAAGATATAGGTCTTTATCAAGTAGCGAAGGGGAATCTTCCTTCAAGGATGCTTTCAAATCACGCGATGCACTTCGAATAATTTTGAAGAGCACACCATCTGTAAGAGTTCCAGTCAAACTTACAGCGCGAGTGAAAAATCTTTCCACCACTCCTGTCGGTAAGATCAATTTACGTTCATTCCGACCGCACCACATGGAGATCAGGCGTGGAAATGAAAGCATCCGATTGGGCAACGATATGGCTGTTGGCCGAGATGGAAACATTTCATTGGATAATGAGATTCCCTTATTCAAAATCATGGAAATAAAGAACACCCCGCAGATCAAAGGAACGTATGACGAAGGTTTGCTTCCGTTTTGGAGGAAAAACAAAAGCTTTGATAGTTCTTTCAAAAGCTTTGATAATTCTTTCAAATTAAGCCATGATCGAAAGAGACCAGCTCGAAAACCATCATTGAGTCAAAGGTCAACACGATTCGTTCGATTTACCAACTATCAAAGTGACAGTGAAATATGATTTATTTATTTAGAAATAGCTTCTTTTTTTATCACAATCTTTTGAGGTTCAAAGTTTCTCTCGTTTTTTTGGGGGTAGATAAAATTCACTTAATTGGGTAGTTTTAATTTGTGGAGAAGCGCATTAACATTATTTATAAATTCCATTTAAAATACCAATAAGATTATTTGAGCGTTTTTCTTTTATGGTTAAATTGCTAAGACTCGGTCGCTTAGACAAATTGCGACTTACCTCTGGGTTTTTTTTATGAAAACTTACGTTACTCAGTGAAAGAACCTTGTACCCAAACCTTTGTAACTCTTCGAATAAGAAGAAGGAGTTTTTTTAATGTAGTTTTGGAACAACTTATGTCCAACATTAACATTGAAAGCATAAATAAAAATACTTCTATATTTCAAATGTTTTCCTTCTACTCGAGAGAGACAAAAAAAAGAACTGAACCTATAAGTCTTTATAACACAATATGTTATGATTTGACTCTATGGATTGTTTCGTGTGATCAGTTCTAACTGAAAATTCTTATAACGCGAAAGTAAACTCCTTTACCCGGACAAATTCGACAAGGTTTTCACCATGAAGTTTTAATGAGCTTAAACTGTCGAGAGAGAGGTTTTTTTTGGTACATATGGAAAGACATTTCAAAATCTCCAACTTCTTGTGTTTTCTCAGAAAATTAAGAAGTTAGTTCATTAAAGCCTGGTTCAGACCTGGCGATTACGACGATTAAAATTCAGTGTGATCGTCGTAATCGTCTAATGCGAACACTTTTGTGATCGTCATAATCGTCGTAAACGCCTGGCATTACGACGACGAAATATCAATATTTACTGATTGTTTACTAATGAAATACTTGAGGGCAAGAAATTTGTCCGATTCAGCGATTGTCCGAATTATCCTAGGTACAAGCTAACGGAATTCTAGTAGTAGCTAATAAACGAGTCAATAAGAAGGTCTGGAGAAGAGGTTGTAAGAAGGTCATATTTATGTAGACCTATTTGATTAATATTTATTCTTTCATGAATTATTTGACAAAATATCAAAGAAAACGTACTTTTAAATGTTTGTTATGTTAAACCTTCAAAAATTCCAAAGCTGCGTTCTTTCATTAGAACTTACATTGCGTTATTAGCGGAGTCTCGCCGACAAGTGTCATAGACTAACTGCCACTTCAGCCGGAGGACTTGTAGTAGGAGGAGTAGTCCAAAGGTCTTTTAATACGGTACATGTTTTGGGTTTTTTTTGTAAGCAAATAGTTTATAAGCAACATGGTTGCAGTACTAGGTTTATGCGCTTTGTATAATGATTTGAATGTCCTAGACTTTATACTTAGAATTAAACAACCAAAACGTACAAAAAGGTTTTCAAGACGGGACATATATGTATTTTCTATTAATGCTTAGCAACAAATTAAAGTAGCAGTTACTAAAAACGGTCATTTTTTAAGTAATATTACTACTAACGTCAAAGCTTGGTTGCTTATAAAAAAAAAAACGAGTATTCGCTTTCGCTGCTGCCGTTGAAATTTAATTTTCTGTTTTCGCTGAGTAAATCTCGATATGAAACTACGAGGAATTTCATTGCCAGCATGATATGAAATTTTGAATTTTTTGTTAAAAGTTTGGAAAATACTGTGTTAAGTACTACAAGAATATTAGATAAATTACCAACATGAAATTTTGAAATGATGTAGCACTAGCATAGCATACAGCACATTTCTTAAAATTGTTACACTAGATGGTTACACTAGGTTGCAGTACTTGTGTCCTACACTATTTACTTAGATATTGAACTTACACAAACGATTTCAAGACTGGAAATACATATTTCTTCAATTATTGCTTAGCAACAAATTAAGCAACATTACTACTAAAAAATGGTCATTTTATAAGCAACATTACTACTAACGTCTGACTTTGGTTGCTTATAAAAAATAAAAAAACGTGTATAACCAATGGAGATTCAAATTCATAAAAACAGTTTTCCACTAAGATCAAAACAAACAACTTCGATTCCTTCGGCAGCCGATTCAAGAGCCATTGTTTTATGTGGATATGCCTGAAGTAAAACCATTATTGTTATATTTTTAAAACGAGTCTCGTCTGACGGTTTTATACACTGTATCAACCTGAGGAGTTTAAAATTGTTTGCTTATTTTGCTTCCAAACAAATTCTTGTATTGAAGTATTGTTCAGTGTGTTGACATACGGCTATGACCAACAAATATTAAAAGGCAGAACGTAAGAGAGTAAGTCAAGATAAGAATCGTGAACACAGTTGTACGACAAACACAGATACAAAGAAAGTTAAAGAGAAATTGAAGAAATCTTTCAAAACGTAAGTTTTTTTTGTTTTTTTTATTTATTATTATTTTACCAGGACTAGAGGGAAATTGCAGTGTAACTCACTGATGTGGGCCTCCACCAGAAATGCATAACTTGCACCTACTAGTATATGATTGTGGTCTTACTATGCAATTTTAAGCACTGACTCATCACATCACATCATGTACAATCTCATATAGTTTCTTGTTGCATACATTATTATCATAAGTGTTTATATTACACATTAGCATTCAGTTTCGGGATTTGAACCACTACCAACTATCACCCTTGTATTACAAATCCACTGTCTTACCAAGTGAGCTATACACCCAAATTAAAAGTTTCCTTTTTAGTTTCTTTTTTGAAATTGAGAAACTTAGAAATTTTAGAAATTATTTCTTGTAACAGAATATTTTCATAGTTATAGAATTATACATACGGCAAACCAACGTTAAATAAATGATTCAATACCGTATTTCCTCTAATAAACGCCGCCCTCTATTAAACGCCCCACTTATAGCCAAACATTAATCTCTATATAAATGCCACCTTCTAATAAGCGCTGCATCTTGAAAATCAGTCAATCAGTCCGTTAGTCTGTCTTATTGCATAATTCATCATTATTGAAAAATTATGCGTAAAATAGTTTTTCTGGGATAAAAAAATGACCTTTAAAATGAAAAAATTTTATTTTATTTTAGATGTCTACATGTCTGAATTGGTTTGATTACTATATATATTTATGTTATTTGGTTTTAATCCCTGGATTAATCATCAGTGGTGTCCTTCAACTTAAGCAGAGGATTAAAGATGGCGTTTTTAAAATACTTCTGCCATTCAAAATTCTTGAAAATAATGACAGAAACAGGATGGCTATAACACTTGGATTTGGAAGTTTCTCGGGAATTATTATCAAACACGTTCTCACCAGATACAGAATAGATGTATCTTGGCCAATACAACCATTTGTTTTAACGTTATTCTTCATACTAATTGCTCTGATCGCTTATCCCCTTTTTATTTGCATTCACTCCTCGCATGTGAGGTTATCGAGTTTACTTGGAGCTGTGTATTTGATAGCGTATTTCATCTTCTTTACATTGGAACGTATTAACGAAGATTGTCTTGTTGCTGGAAGAATTGCTTGGTATGTTTATTTAGCAGCAATACCTGATGTCATTTGCATAGTGCTGTTGTTTGCAATTTTCATCAAACGCCTGATCAGCGGTCATCGGTACCCCTCCTTCCATCACATCTTGATGACACATCAAAAGAAATACGTTAGACGCTTGTGGAACCCGTCGCAATATTTACAAAATCCAGAAAACTTCTTTGGGCGATATATATGGGACAGAGATCCTTGTTTCCATTTTCCAACCATCGTGTTGATACCCATCATTGTTTCGTTGGTGTTTGGATGTAAAATATTTATCATCGCTCTAAAATTATCATCATTACATTATGTAGCAATGAATGTCGCTGCTGTCACTACTGTTTTCATTTTCGTCATACAGCTTTTTTTTTTTCATTCAAGAAAGATTTTCACAATGTTCTGAAACACGGTCAGGTATGGAACAATCCATATCGAATGACAAAAAGTGAGATTTTGATCAAATACACATTATTTCCTGGTTATTTCATCGTATTCAATATATTTGGAGTTGTGGTCATATTCGTAATATTTGGCGTTATTTTTCTAATTTTTCAATTTGTCTTAAAAAATCTAACCTATGTTGAAATAATTCTTGAGACTGTTGGGAAAGGCATATATGCTTTTATGGTCAGCGGATTTCTGGTTATAATAGCACAACATCTGATTGCGCGATTTGTATTCACAGCAAACGTCGATAAAAATGACCGTATGTCAGTGAACCATGTCAATTTCTATCATTTAAACATGTATTTGACAGTCTTTTTGAATTTGTCAATCGGTTTTGTGTCTTTTTTCTGGACCAGCATCGTCAGTTTTTTGGCGAATGTGTTTTTCTTGCCGCGTTTTGATCGACTGGTGATGAATCCGAAGTATTTCGCTAGAATTTATACCGGACACCGAGCATACCAAGCTACAGTGACACTCGAGGCGATGTTTAAAAATCCTACCATGCGATGCTTTTGTTATCTTTTGTTGGAAACCGCCACCTACGGAAAAAGTGAAAGTGATACATCGTTAAATCAAATCCGTTCCAGACTGCCAAACCTCTTAGCGAAAAACCGTTGGTTCCTTGCAGTGATGTTGATGAAAAACCCTTCTTTGGCTCAGTACCGAAAACGAAAGATCTCTGAAAATTGCAGTATTAATGAACAAATTTAGGTGCATCAGATTGGTATATATATAATGACCAAGAACATTCATTGAAAAAACTTTCTATAGTAAAGGCAAAGAAATAATATTGTGCCGATATTGGACTCTGAAAATTTATTTCAATATTATGTAATAATTTTGTTTTGTGCTTTGATTGACAGTGATTTAGATATTGACTTTTGATATGAGTAAAAACATTTCCCCTGTAAGGAAGATCTCGTCAATCAATTGATAAGTGAGAGAAATACAAAATAACTGCAAGCACTCCAATCTCAACGAGTTCCTCAGTAAATTGTACTTATGTTGTTCTTGCTATTCAAAGATTAAAGGTTGTTATCGGCATCACTATTTTAGATTTCTCTCTTCTATAAGTTGATTCTGTTGTAAGACATTTGTAATTCTAATATGAAATACGATATTTTTATTTTATTTTATTTTTATTTTATTTTTTAAGCCATTAAGCGGTCACAAGCTTTTTAATTATTTATTAAACGACGGGTGGAAAAAACAACAAGGAATACACCAACTGCACACATGGATCTAGCATTATGATTTACCAGCTTGACCCCTTATTTGGACCCAGGTTTCATATCATAACATTAAAACCGAGTGTATCACTATACATATATAATTTCGTCGGGAAAAATTTACGTCGGGAAAATTTTTTGTCGGGGAAAATTTCGTCATTTTACAAAATTTTACTAATACTTTCTTATGAATTTCACTTTTCAAAATTTTCTTCGGGGAAAGTTTTCGTCACAAAGCAAAAATTTCGTCACTTTTCCCCGACGAAATTATCCCCGATAAGGTATACATTAGAAAAATAGCAAAGAAGAACTTTCTATATCACACAATAAAGGTAATACTGGAGACTTTTGTCAAAATCGATCTCTTCGTTCTCGGCTTGATCAGAGTCCTCCAAAAGTTCTGGGTTGTTCTCAATGTCTGATTTTATGAATCGCTGTGTATGGGTGGCGTTTATTACAGTTCATGCAGCCTTTAATCGTTCAAGTTCTGC
Organism: Turritopsis dohrnii; assembly: GCA_027922465.2. Lineage (NCBI taxonomy): Eukaryota > Metazoa > Cnidaria > Hydrozoa > Anthoathecata > Oceaniidae > Turritopsis > Turritopsis dohrnii. The sequence continues at coordinate 189,793 of BQMF02000138.1, read as the reverse complement.
AGGAATAGATCAACCATAGTATTTTCCAAGAAATTGCTATAACAGGAAAAAATATGACACAAAATCAATGTACGTTTTTTCAACATTATTTGTGCGACGGATCATATAGCTCACATTAACTATGGCTGGTTAAGTTCATCTAAACAAACATGGCTTTCTATTTTCAGGGGTCATCGAAAGGTTCATTTCAATTTTTATTTCCTTCACGATGGAAGATAAGTTATGAAGCATCAACCCGTCTAAGCAATGGCGTCAGTTTATTCATTCAAGCTCGTGAACGCCCGGAACAACCGTAGCGGTCGGTTCAAAAGACCTGGCACGATGAAGGCTAGAGTGTGTTCTCAAGGTTTAGCAAATAAAAACATACTCCAAAATGAGGGTAGATTAAGCAGCAATTAATTTTTGTATTTTAATCATGGGTATATTTTTAAATATGCGTATACATCTGGTTTTGTAGAACTTTTCTTGATGCACGAAGCCACTTTCAAAATAATCACACAGGTGGTGTTGATGCTTAGAAGATTAAAATTCACCATGAACAACATTGATAGCGATCACGAGAGTTCCGGTTTGAACGGCAGTTGTAGAGCGGAGAAAGAAAAACGGAAATTCTATAAAAATAGGCGAGGAATAAGTTGGTGTAAACCTCATCAGGTGTGTTATAAGCGCGAAAGATGAATAATCAGGCATGCAGGCCAGGCATGCGCAATGTTGAGTTAGAATCTTTAAAGATAACAATGCATGAAAGAATGTCAACAGACTACTGACCAAGGGAGGAATTTTTCAGCGCAGATAAGACATGCGAAATATTTTTTTCCACTTTATGGAGAAATATAATGGGAAAAACAACAATTGTGGAAGAACTGCTTTTTTCTTGTTCTTGGTTCGTATCATAAACTCATCATTTACACTTATTCTCCTGTGTGACCAGTCACCATTCACACTTATTCTCCTGTGTGACCAGTCGGCAGCAAAAAAATCCCCTCACCTATACCCTCGAATTTTAAGGGCGTCTTATTCTTCCTGCGTAATATATCTTTGTGTCAGGAGAGACATGCGTTTCTTCTACGTGATGAGATCAATCCGAAGTTGCATGATTTTACTTGGTCATTTATTAAGGGGCTGTTCATATGGATGTGGGCTGTCCCGCTTGACCTGTCTGGCTCGGCTAGGCGAGATATCGCTATTCTTAAGAAACGCATAAAAATATAAGATTTGTGCATATAGCAAGCGAGTCAATCCGTCTTTGCCGAGGAATGACATTGCTGAAGTTGATGTTATATATTATGCTGAAGAACACTATGAAAGCTACCAATAGTATCTCATAATGTAATCATTCCATCCTAGCCGGTTGAGCGGGATGGAAATTATTATATGAACACGGGATAAAACTCATCACCCTGCCTTAATCCAGCCAACCAGAATAAGCGGCACAATCCGTCTCCATATAAACAGTTCCTAAGATAGGGGAAACTGTAACTAACATATCAAATGCGGACTGGCCTTGTTTGGTGGCGATAAGGTTGGCACTCGCAACCTCAAATCCAGGTTTTCTTGCCTTTTCGATATACGGATACATGATCGAAAAGGCAAGACACCCTGGGTTCGAGGTGGTTGGGCACTCAGATGACCAATCTATTTAAACCTACAGAACCGGACATGATCACCGCTGTACCTTTCACCCACTGTAAAATGCTTCTACCTCGCCCTCTTATATTGTGTTTAAAAAACTTAAGTTGTGAGAAATCTATTGTTCTCTTGCCAGTTCACATACTGTGTTTGGGTTAGTGAGGCTTGCACTTCAGGCTTTGTCTTGTTTGTTCAATTACTTGTCCTCAGATGAACACACTCTTCATGGCTTTCAAGATCCACTTTTGGGGCAGACGAATATGTGTATAATGTAATGACGAAGAAATTTATTTGCTTGATAGTTGCTCTCGACAACAACAAAAACGGTTTGTTATCGCTTACCATATAGTCTAGAAACTATGATTCTATTACACATAGCAACAACTAGCGACAAACCAAAACATGTCAACTCGAAAACGATTAATGACGTCAAGAGTCAACATCTTAAACGACTCGACGACTTGACAAAAGCAGATTTTGGCGCCGAATTAACGTCATACACTTCCTCGAGTAGTACGTATCGTGTCGCATCGAGTACGTATCGTACATTAACTTTTGTTGATTTGTTTGATGATCAAGGAAATCTAATAGAAGGAGAATGGCGCATGGAAGAGAATCTCGATTATTTTCACTCATTGGAAGTCCCCAACACAGGACATAATTGCTCTGTCACCGCCAAGTGAGAGAAGGAAATTTAGATGCTTTTTTATGACTGGTGGTGTGTGGCAGTCTGCAATGGTAGTGGAGACACTTATTTCTCATATTTTCGCAAAAGTTTTTTTGTTTTCGTTTTCTTGAAATATAAACGAAAGAAAATAGTTGAACAAAACGAAGTATTGCAAATGAGCGGGAATGAATAATGACTTATGTTGGATGAAGTGATGTTGGACGAAACGGCTGAACGCTATTCAGGACCATCTAATATTCATCCAAAATGAATGTTACATTCGTTCAACATTCGTCCACCACTTCACTTTCGATTTTGCAGGAAATGTTAGGTTTACATCAGTCTTTACGTGAATCTGAAAAATTGCACTGGAATAAAAAAAAGAAGAAAGAAACCATTGTATGGCATTGTAGTGTGGGTGTCACACAAAGCAGCGAAATGATGCAATGACACCTCATCGGGGATAATTTCGTCGGGGAAAATTTTCGTCGGGGAAAATTTCGTCGTTTTGCAAAATTTTACTAATACTTAATTATAAATCTCACTTTTTCAAGCTTTTCGTCACGAAGCAAAAATTTCGTCACTTTTCCCCGACGAAATTATCCCAGATATATAAGGTATACGATTTTTTCATAAGCTGGTAAAGGAGAGGATCATTTTACAGCTGTTTTTTCCCAATTACATTGAATATTATAATTTACTGGATTCTGCTTTCCGTAAGCTACCAGACTCATTTTGTCACTGCGATGAAGAGCATTTCATAGGCTGTAAAGTGTAAAACTTATCAAAGTTTATTTCACGAAAAATTTGTCCAAAAACTCGGGAAATTATCTTTTGTTTTTTCATCAGAAATTATCCGGAAATTATCAAAGTATCTTTTGCCAAAATCTTTCCGAATAAAGTATATTTGTTTAGAAAATGAATTTCTCTTAAGCAGGACAAAATAGATTGTTGTTACTTCTCCTCTCAGCACATCTCTTTCGTGTGAAATGCTGACAATTGGTTCAAAACAAAAACAACACTCATATTCGTAAAATTGCCATTTACTTTCGGCAAGGATAAGATTTTAATAAATTTAAGTTAGAATATGCGAAATGTTAGTCCCACACAAAAAATTAAGAGGTATGTTCTAGAAAGGTTTTGTTTAAACAGATAATTTATATAGCCTCTTCTTATAGCTTCTTCCTCGGCCATCGGTAAAGACAAGAGCCCTGGGTTCGAGGTTAGGTCCAGTATTTTGGTAGTTTTATTTTGAATATTCAACAAGTGAGTATTAATCATTAATAAAAAGATTTTTTATTTTTTTATTTCATTAGTATATACATATATACATAATAAGTATTACAAGATATGATATTTTTTATTACATATTATTTACATATATTATCAGAGATAAAATTTACTTAATGATTGACAACAGCAGCCCGCTGTTCCCAGACTCCGGCGTCACTGATCATTTTTACTTTTTGATCTACTTCCTCGAATACATCTAACCAGAGATCTTATCAAGGAAAAATTCATTTTGCGTTTGATGTATGATGTTATTTTGGACTTGTGTAAATGTCTTTTCTCTGCTATCATGTCTGCCAGTCGATCGAAAAACTTCGAGCATTCTCGACCCATTCCACCAGTTGCCGCAAAGACAAGAGGTGTGAAACTACCATGTTCAACATTCATGATTCTGCCGTTATATTGATTCTTCTTCTCCTTCTCGTTCACACGATAACGTAGGTAGCTCTACATCTCTGTATCGTTTGGCCAATGGGTTAAAGACCCTAACATCATTAAAATGCCATTTGACCAGAGATCCAGAAGCCACGCGCACATATATCTGATCGTGCTTGATCTGCAACATTTGCAACGGTTTCCAATATCATTGACTAAAGGTTGTAATGTTGGTTCGATCTTTACCTCGTGACATACTTCAGATAAAAGCTTTGCCGTGCTGTTTCGAATGTATGAAGTTATATGGGTGTCAAAATCAACGAGTTGAACTCGCGACCCGACGGCTCGATGTTTCAATCAACAAGGCAACCAACAAGTCGATCTCGCAACCAACGACTCAACGTTTCAATCGACAAAGCAATCAACGAGTCGATCTTTTTACCGACATCTTCACTTTTCAATCGACCAGGCAATGAAAGAGTCGATTTGATAGTCAACAAAGTGAACTCAAATGGTAAAACGATGAAGCGGATTCTCTAAATTTTCATGTTGATCATCGGTTTGATCATCGACTCTGAGGTTGCAACCTCAAGTTGAAAGTTGGATCGTTGATCGTGTTTCAGAGTTCACACTCACTTGTTATTTAATTAATTATTATTCTCAATAGTTTTATAAGGCACGTGTGTAAAGTATGGTTTCCATTATAAATGTTTTTTTCTTTGAAAAGTTTCTTAGAATATACTTTCTAAATCTAAACTAGCCCTTATGTATTCCATTCAAAGAACATGATGTTAAAATAAAAATGGCGGACATCATAATAGGAACTAGCAGGTAAATCCTGATATGGCTCCAACCAAATTTAACATATATTATTATGATTATGTCATATATATTAGCCTAACAACCACATCGTACATTCGGATGTTCACAGACTACATCATAGACATGACAAGTATATCCACCTCGTACCCAGGGATTCCTCTTTCTGCTTGCGTTCAAAGAAAATCAGAAACGTATCTTATATACATTTTTATCATAGAAAAAAAATACAGCGGTTTGGCCAGCGCTTTACAGCGTATAATTATCGTTGGGAGAATATGATAATAACGCGCTCGCTCGATAAATGGAAGTTCCACTGGAACTGGAAGGCAGTTTGTTTTTTTCTACATAAGCTCTTATAAAAAAAACAACATACGTTATAAACAGCTCACACATGTATAATTCTTTTGTCTTCTAATAAATTAAGTTGCTTGTGTGTTATGATTAGACCTTACTTACACCAGTTAATAACCAGTTAATTTTAAATATTATTATCGTTTATGCCTGTTTCCCACCAGTAAGATTATCATTTGCAACATTTATAACTGTGATTCTTATATCCAAAGTATTTATCTGCATAGAAGCATTGCTCTCATACTCTTATAGTACTAAACAGAATTTACCTGCATTCACGATCGCGTCAAACACCCAGTAAATTTGTTACCGTTTCTCATATACATATTTCGCACGTGTTGAATAATTAACTACGTAGGCTAATTATGCAGAAAGATTATATAATTTATGTCGGAGCCATGTCAGGATTTACCGGCTAGTTAATAGGATGCTATGAAGTATCTGAAAGAGGCCTCAGCAGTAATTGTTTGGCTATAATCTTTTGACGTCAAGCTATGAATCCTTTTTTCCTTTTTTTCCCAACAAATTTTTCAGGCCTGTTGGAAAAATTCTCCCTGCAAAATCATTAAGGAAAACATTTTTTATTATGTTCTGCTTTAAAGTGAATTAATTTGTCCGCATCATTGAAAGCCAACCAGCCTTTGTTTCTGAAAAGTATATTTTTCTTGTGTCTATTAAATCCATACCATAGAAAGGGTGGCTAAGACATGATCTCTTGTGCATGTACTTTATAAACGTTGACCATTGTATAATTGAAGTTTACTGATGTTGCAATATACATACAACTACATTTTATTTTCTTACCATATTGTAACCCTCTTTCCTTTTCCTGTAGTATAAACACAGTCCCAAATGTGCATTTATTTGTTTTTTTAATTTTCCCCATATCCTATAAAACTGTTATGGCGTTACCACCACAAAGAAATCAGCATTTAATTGTTGGGTTTTAAAGTCGATCATTCGAGTCGAATCATTAAACTTTGATCGATTTGGTCAATTGATTGACACTTCAATCAAAACGTCAAGTCGAGTTGCGAGATCGACCCGCTGATTGCCTTGTTGATTGAAACGTCGAGTCGTCGGTTGCGAGATTGACTCGTTGATTGCCTTGTCGATTTAAGTATCGAGTCGTTGGGTCGCGAGATCGACTTGTTGATTTTGACACCGATATAACTTCATACGAATGTCATTATGACGGAGCGTAACGAATCCTATAGATAGCGCATGATCGATCGTAAAATTGGATCCACATTCACATTTGGTTGGGAAGTTTTGTAGCTGCCAACCATAACGAATTCTGAGGAGATCTGAAATTGCTTGTTTGGTGAGGTGGAAACTTTCTTCTTTTGTTGGTAAGGTCGATAACCAAGAAGATGCTCCATTCTCTTGACTAAGAGTAAACAAGCGTGTTTGTTCTTTACTCATTTGATCGGTCGGTTGATTCTTTATGTCGTTTACTCGATCTCTTCTATCTTTCTTGATTTTCATCTTTCTTGTTAGGGTATCTTCATCTTTAAGATATTTTCGACTCTGGTTTTGATGTGGTGACAATGATTTTGTGTGATGAATCGTGAGTTGTTGTATTCGATTTCAGCGATGTCAGCAAAAATTGGAAGTGCCAGGCCTCCGTCCTAGACAGGAAGTGATAATAACTTCCTTTGGTTGTTGTTGATTTGTATTCCGCCCGTAATTATAGGGATGAACTTCGTTAGAACAATGTCATCCAATGGTCGAAACAGATGGCTTATATTTGGTACAGTTCTCATCAAATATATAAGTTTGTGTCTGAAGCTATTGATATCCAGACTGAGGATCTGATCTTGAAGACTCGCAAAGTGTAAGTAGTTCTTTACATAGATTGTCGATTTTTTCACTTACATATTCGTTCTTGTAAATATCCGTACCAATTACACAGCACCTAGATGTCGTTTGCCATCAGTTGTCAATTTAACTTCAGTGTCGGAAAATACCGCTTTTGCTTTAGATTCAAGATGACTCTTAACAATCAGCCAACATTTTGATGCATTTGACATTAATAAAAAGATCCCGCATTAAAACCTTTATTAGGTAACTGGAAAAGGTACATGCATGTTGTTCATGATGCTATGGTGGTATATGAGCAGAATGCGCTACGTTTTTCACCCGATTAGCAGAACTCCTATAGCAGACAAAAGAAAACAACCTAAAAGTTTGATATGCGGCTGGCTGAAAACAAGATTTAATTTCGCATTACTAAGATCGTGCTTAATGTGTATACGAGGTACTCGCTCAAGCGTAAAACAACAGAAATGCGAATTCCAAAAAGTCGCTGAGTCGGCGGACATCCATGTTGTAGCTCACGAAAGCCGGTGCACTAAATTCAAGATTGTGATTGGGAAGAAAACAGTTGTGATGATTCTAGTTATTTATACAAGTTTGTATACGTTACCAAAAAAAAAAAAAATAAATAATAATTGAACTTTAGTTTCCGATGATATTCTGGTGGAGTTTGTATGTGTAGTAACCATGGTGAAGTAAATATTGAATCTTGATTGGTTCAAAACAAAAGAATTTTTGACGCATTTCGAATGTATCATAATGGTAACTTTGTTATGCGCACAAGGATTTGAACTGATCTTCAGCATGGTTGTATGATGCAGTGTATATTTTAACTTCTGGAAATGAAAGACGAAACTCTTGAAGAGCAAGTCTTGAAGGCAAAGGAGTACCTGAAAGAATCTTCAGGACTTAACTCACAAAAGAACCTGTAAAATTTTTTTTGTTTAACACTTCTCTCTCTCCTCCACTTCTTTAACTACACCTCTCTCTCCAACACACTCAAGTCAAGGCTCTCAACACAAAAGTTTGTTTACATTCCTTAAATACGTGCGAGGAAAAAGGAAAAATTATAAAGAAACAGGAATAATTTGACAATAAATTAAGGACTTGGAAATAGTGTTTATTGTTTTTTATGGATTAGACAGATTTTCAATAATGGAGTAATCAGTATTATACACATTGGCTGTCAATTTTGACTGGTACTTTAATGCTCATCACATACTTACCTATCACTGCGATCATTGATTTTTATTATGTCATACAGATAATATTTATAGAATAATATTTCAATTCTAAGTTTCATTAAAAAGTATCTACAAACAATAGCTTTTCTTTAGATATGACAGCATCAGTGAGTTAATTAGTGATGTTCTCACAGAACAGCCAAAGGACTCTGTAGGTTAGTGCTACTCTAAATTTGTTATTACATAAATATAGAAGGTTTAGTGAAATGTGCAATTTTCATGAAGGTAAATATTTGGTATTATAATTGAAATATCATTCCTCCATTTCAAAGTATATATATAATCTGAATTTTGAAGTTTTATATACACTTATAGAAAAGAAACACAATATTGAGTCTAGTTTTTATATTACTGTTTAATTAATAAATCTTAATGTTTAGATCTTATTGAAAGCTATTTAAGCAAAGGGTCAATACAGAAAGAAGAGGTAATGGATGTTTTCTTTTGTATTGTTCTGAGTTTATCATTTTAATTCTAACAATCTTTAATGACAGTCTTTGTCTTACTTTTTCATTGGAGGAGGGAAAGGTTCAACATGTAGAAATTGCTAAAACTCAGATCAAGTTATTTGAGGTATATACATACATGTATTTTTCATTTACATTATGTTATTTGTTTGTTGATTGCATAATGTTGTTATATTATATATTTTTTAATTTCCGAGTGCTACATCATGCAAAACTGTAAAGCGGAGTGACTTCGATCAATTTTGCCACTATTTTAAAAGTAGCTTCTGAAATACTAAACCATTACTTCTAACACTTTGGAATCGTTACATTACATATTTCTTCTATTTCAGTGCAAAATTTCACATTAACTAAACCTCTAATTCCAGAGAAATAACCTGATCTTTCCAAGAAAACAACAATATCGATTTTGGGGTGACTTCAATCAGCTTATGAGAAGCGCCAAATTACTTATGATTATATTTGACAATGTTTTTAAAGTGTCATTATTACAATATTAACAAACCACTATTTGCCATCCACAGTAAATGTTTGAAAGTAAAAGATCAGCGAATGTTAGTAAAATGAAAGATATTTAAAACATGTGTGACCCTTGTTAATACGAAACGAAATTAACATTGAAATTTCATTGTTATCTCAAACAAAATTTTTGAGATCTATCATCATCGGGAAAGAGCACGATTATTAAAATTTCTTTGGTTAGTCATTAAATCTCCCATGAGATACGACAACTTTTCACGGAGTTCTTGCGAACATGTAACTTATAGCGATATAAAACATTTGTTTTTTTCGTGTTTTTATAAACACGATATTATCGATAAAGGAATAAGGAAAAGAAAAACAGAATGTAGCGGTGAAGAACAGAATTTCTTTCAGACATATTATAATTTTCTTTACATTCAGCCTCTATACTTCACATATGTACCAAAAATGTCTAGGCTAAACTCTTGAATACGACGTAGAGTGATGACCAATGTGAGCAGTGAAAATTTTGATGTTTTTCATTGCTAATTTCGGAAGAAATTGATTGTTTAGCTTGAAGACGATTCTGATGATATTTTACAATAAGAATCTAAATGAAAATCTTAAAAAATGTGAAAAACGCACTTTAATTTCAGAGTTTAAACAGTTTATTTTTATTGTTCGAAGTCACCCCGCTTTACGGTATAGGCTTACCTAATAAAGGTTTTAAGTGATGGGAAAATTTTCTTTTTGTTAGAAATCAGTAGATGATGATGTGCTTGAAAATGGTGAAACTGAAGAAGAATTTGAAATTCCCTTACCTAATTGTACTGAGCTCTCGTTCTTCTTTGAGCAAGCCGGTATCGGCCTTTCAAGAGAGGAGATGTATCGAATATTTTTGGCTTTAAAGCAGTTGGTTTTCACTTTTCCGTTAACAAATGTTCGATTTTGGGGTGAGTGTCCAAATTTGTCAACTTGCTAAACAAGACTTACCAGTCAGATGTTGTTCTTATCATTATGAAGTTATAGGCTTTATGCTTTATCATTTAAATCAACATGATTAGTATGTTCACATGAAGTCAGTTTTTTTTATTAGCGTGGGGGCACTATTGCATTGCATCCCCAATTGAACATGACGTTTTGGGGGAAATATCTGCATAACCAATAGGATAACATTTTTGGGGGTCTGCAATGGAAATTGGGTGACGAAAATTTCTTTGCCTGGGTGATGCAACTGTGACAGTTGATTGTAGAGAAACGATCCCATACATTTTTTGATCAGTTTTTTGAGCTCTGTAACATGGGGAGGGCTTTCCCAATTCTGTGATTTTCGTCACTGTTTGCGACATGGCAAAGAGGGGTTAGACACAACTTTTCTGAAAAAAGTTTTTATCTGGGATGCTAGTAGTTTAATATTAGCTAAACACTGAATTGTAAAAAATAACATTTTAAGCTGGAATGGTCATGTTAACAAAGTTGTATCTGAATCATAATTTACATTCAGGAAAAATTTTTGGTATTGAAGCAAACTATATAATAGCAGAAGCTGAGTTTCGAGAAGGGGAAGGTGAGGACGAGGAAAATGGAGAGGTAGGAATTTCTGTATTGTTGTTATAAATTTTTACTCTTATAGACTTCTCTTAATTTGTTATTTAGATTTGATTTACTGTTGCATGGATTAAATTTGTTTATTATTATGTCATAAAAAGATTTTTTTTATAGTTCAAAAAGATTAAACCAGTGAAGAAAAATTTAATTTTACCTAAAAATAACATAAATAAAGTTTCATGTGAGGTATAGTAGTGATCGCCTTTGATTTTTATATATAATGATACACAGCGACAAGATAATTGTTTAAAACTTTAATGATTTTTCAGCGTTGTTACAAATGTGGTTTGCGTAAACGTACTAGAATATCTCCGGTAAGAATAATCAGCAGTAAATAAAAAGTAAAGTTTAATTTATATAATTGCAATGTCATATAATGATAATTATATCATCATTAAATTATGTTAACCTTTTCAATCAAAATTATTAAATTTCTAAGCAATCCGTAAGACATATAAATTATGAGACATCTATCTTAATGTATGATTTTGTAACCCATTGGTTTCAAAATTTATAATTTACTAACAAGAGAGAATGACTCAGGGTTAATAAGAGTGAATCTAGAAAACCTAAAAAACCTGAAAAAGAAAGGGAGTTTTTCTGAAAAGTTCCTTCGGTCATGTTGAGGAAAAATACTATGGTATATTTCATCTACAAGTATAACTTAGGATTAATGTGATTACTAATAATGAATATGGAACATTATGTACTACTGAGAAATTAGGGGAAAAACTCCACTCTGAACCTTGTCGTTTGTGAGTCCTAAGTCAAGGGGTGGCTTAAACTTTTCTAAAGTTTTTAAATGCAATGATCCAAAGTCTGATACTAGAAAGACATGGACAACTAAATTCCATTACACATTTTCTGTGATCAAAAATAATTCAAAAGTAGACTCAGCCTCAACATTTTAACATTTTAGGGTGAAGAAGAAGAAGTAGTGGAGGAAAAAGTTGAAGACAATAACGAAGATAATGGAGGTCCCCAGGAAGAGGATGATTTCCCCAAACCAACTTGGAAACCTCCACCTACAATCCCAAAAGAAGAACATCGGACTGGAACTAATAAAAAAGTCTACTTTGTTTGTAATCGAGGTTTGTATAACAGTTTATCTAATAATTTATCTAAATCATTTTGAATAGTTGAGTTGTATGAACAGCTCTCTGTCGTTGTTTTTTTTTTACCAAGGGTTTTGGTAGTCAGATTTGTTTTTTGTTGTGATGTAGGAAATTCACCAATTTTATCTGAAATTCAGCATACTGTGTAACTAAAGGTTTTTTTCCATTCGGTGTAAAATTTGGCACAGATTTCTTTTGTTAGACCAGTAGGCCGCTAAAAACTCCCAAATTTTCAAACTTCCACTCACCTTGAACAGAATGCCAGTGCATGTATTTTTTTCCCATTCTGAATGTTAAGGACATGACCCTGTGGGCAAATTTGTTGAAAAGTCACTGTGGATGAGTACATTTCTATGGAGGTTCACACTATTTCAATGATGCTCTTCGACGCAGTGTCTTTTTGACGATTTTGTCAACTGGGTAGTAACTGTTGGTCAAACGCTTCCCCGTATCATGTCATTCATTGTTTTTAATTTAGCCGGTGAATCATGGGTGAAGCTGCCGCATGTAACGCCAGAGGAAATAACGCTAGCCAGAAAAATCATAAAAATATTCACAGGACGATTGGATGCTGAGGTAAAACTTGAAAAGTTGATATTTTTTATCGCTTTATCAACATGTCATTCTTCATTTTGTTTTTTGTTTTCTAACAGGTGACGTCATATCCTCCTTTTCCCGGGAAAGAAGTGAATTTACTTCGTGCTCAAATTGCACGAATATCTGCATCTACACAAATTAGTCCTGCAGGCTTTTACATGTTTGATGAGGAAGAAGATGATGATGACGAAGAAGGTACATTTCTTCATTTTTTTCTGGCATTTCTGACATTTCTGACATTTCGTTATTAAGATTTTTATTGAAAAAATGTGTATACTTCTGTAGAAATGCACTCCTTCGCAGTGATTTTTCAACAAATTTGTCCACTGGGTATGAAAGAGAATTTTGAGTTTTATTTTTTGTTGTGCGAACTTAAAACCAAAACATGTTATTACAGGTCACGAATCGTACATGGAAAATACAGAATTCGAAGGTTTGTCGCTTCATGAGCTGGTTGACTCTTCGATGAGTAATTGGGTGCACCACACTCAACACATCCTTCCTCAGGGACGATGCACGTGGTTCAACCCGTTCGAAAAACCCGAAGATGATTTCGAAGAAGATGAATTGGACGAAGACGAAATGGAAAATGAAGAACAAATCTCTCCGGAAACTGGTCCACAGCTGCTATCCAGTGTGCAGCACGATGACAGTACGTTATAAATTTTTTAAAATTGTTTGAATCAGGTGGTCTTTCGAAAGTCGCGAAGTTCGTTCAGCTCGAAGAAACGAAAGCAGTTCAAGGTTTTATCCCCCCCCCAGACACAGAAGGGATGAGGTTATGGAACTCAAGTTAAAATGTGAACGAGATTCTTAACTTCATTATTTTGTGTTTGCAAGCCTTTACAGTGGGGAAAATCATCACAGTCATCAAAGGTCACTGCGTCGAAGAGCGATACATTTCTATAGAATTGCACTCTTTCGCAGTAGGTTTTTTAACACATTTACCCACTGGGTTGAGGAAGTTTAAATTATTCGAGATTATTCCGAGCTTATAGGTTTTTCTGGGTTTTGTTATATATTAGAGAAAAATGAATTTTGGGAAACATGCATTTTATTCTGAAAAGTCAGCAGAGAACCTGATAGCTTTGCTTATCTCGTAGATGGCGAAGGTGTTCCTCCGTGGTCCACTTATGCTTCGTCGAGAGTGTTACCAGAATATGCAGTGGCTGTAGCAAGATCGAACACGTGGCCTGGAGCTTATGCTTTTGCAAAAGGAAGGTAAGTTAAATATTTCATCAGAACTGGGAATGGAAAGGTCTTTTTTGTAGGGTACTTGTTTATTATTATTGTTATTGTTTTCAAATAGTGGATCTCCCATCTTGAACGCGAAGAGAGAAAAACGCATTGGTGTTCTGTTTTGTTGTCAGCTGCGCCCTTCTCTTTTTGCGCCCTTCCTTTTACTCCGCCCTTAAGATTTGTAATCGAATATTATGTCGATATAAGTGTTGATTACTTAAACGTATTTTAGGCTGTTCACAAAATTCTCTTTATATATGTTGTTGTTTATTTTAGACTGTTTGAGAATATTTACATTGGATGGGGTAAAAAATATTCGACAACATGTTATGCGCCACCCGTCCCACCCAGTGCATTGGAAGAGTTCCCTGACGGTCCAGAAATACAAGAGGTTGACGATCCCAGTGTGGAAGAAGAGAAAGCTTTGAAGGAGCGACAAGAAGAAGCGATGAAGGCGGCAGAAGACATGGAAAATCTCGATGACGATGACGACGATTAATCCGTCTGACGTGTCGCGTAATCGTGGGTATACTCACGAAGAATAGTGACGTGTATATAGACTCTTGTAATATGTTCAATAATTTATAGAATTTGGAATGTAATATATATATAATACTGAAAGAACTGATTCTCAAAATGTCTCTTCAATTTTCGAAAGTTGCTTCTGTAAGCTCGCTTGTCTCGTCTTTTTTCAATTCGGCTCGTTTGTTCAAATCGGCGTTCGCGTTTTTGTTCGTGCCACGCAACACAAGACCTCTCCCTGGTGAAATATGCAAATCTGCTGCTGGTGTATCCTCCGCAGATGCTATTTGTATATAAAACATTTTCCGGGTTCTTGTTGATCTAAATAAACTTAGTGCTTAGGAGTGGAACACATGACAATGTCAATTGAGTACGAAGTTGGTTTAACGCTTACTTGTTAGGGTAACTTCCATGCACCAACAAGTACGAAAATATCAAAACATCTCCTTTATTTGCGTTTACCGGGCTAGCTTCACCAATTGGAAATTGCGTTTGGTCGACGTAATGAAAACCAGGTTGATCACCTAAACTCGAATAATTTTTTAAAAAAGCTACTTCTTCAGCCTCACAAAAGCAAGACACGTTTCATGAAACAAAACACAACTAACATTTATCAGGAAGGGGTCCAAGTCTGTTAGAAGCTGGGTAAACAGCGAGACCGCCATTATCCTGACACGTGTCATCTAAATGAATAAAAACTGCCACCATGGAGTGCTGTTCGTATGGGAAATAATGGTAATCTTGATGCATCGGAAATGGCGCTCCATCTTTTGGAGGTTTCAGGTGCGCTTTTGTGTGATGTAAAACTAAATTTTCACTCTCTGTAATATCTTGAACAGCATCAAGCAGATTTTTGTGCAGCAACGTTTTGGTGAAAATGGCGGAGTGATTCTAAAAGAAAATATTGAGAGAGAAGAAATTGAAACATTGAAATGGGTTTTAGGCCTTCCATCGTTAAATCACAAGGGCCTGTACTCTCCTGGATGACCTCCTGCAACACCCGATGTATCATCTATCCAATTTCCCTCACATGGCATGGGTCGACTCGGTGCTGTGGGTACATTCACTCGCCCATAGTGAATCGCCGCCGCTAAGGGGAATTGAAGCCCGACCTCTCGCATGAATCGAAGAGTGATAACCGTTATACTTCGGCGCCAATGTACTCCAATGTACGAGGAGGAGGAGGAGTAAATGTACTCCTCCGCAGCGATTTTTCAACAAATTTCAATTCAGGAAGCTTAATATATGCGATATACCAACCTCGAACCCAGGGTCTCTTGCCTTTTCAAAGTTCGAGTTTGGCGATATACCTCTCCCAAATTTCTGTTTAAACACCGTGTCTAAACACTGTGTTTAAACACCTTGTTTTTGACTTACTGCGTCGATGTAGTTTTAACTTCATTTCAAGGTCTACATCGAGTACATTGATAATCGAAAAGATATTTATATTTATAATTTTTATACTATTGTCCAAATGTTTAATCATATAATTTTTATATCTAGTTAATGTATTGTTTGCAAAGCCCAGTCAATCCCGCTGTCCTGAAAAAAAAAAAAAAAAAAAAAAAAAAAAAAAATTCATGGTCAACATTGTTTTAAAATATCTTTGAGGGAGTTTGAGATGACGTCATACAATCGGTGAAACAATAAAATATGTGGAAACGAGGTTGGCATGTACTAACTATAGCAAAACATGCTGTTTAAACAGAAAATTGGGAAAGGTGTATTATGATTCATGAAATGGATCCCTAGGGAGTTTTCACAACAAAAAAAACACAATGAGTTCCTTCGATATCAATAATTCAATATGAACCTCAACTCGAGTTCAAGTTTTATTGACAACTTTAATTGTTCTTATTTTGAATTTTTCACAACATATCAACAAATCTATCATCTTAAGGCGGATTTACACACAGCGAATGTTTCGCGAGAAGCGAACTTTTAGCGGCAAAAAAATCGCCTCACTGATTTACACAAACAAAACTTTGGCGCTCGAATTACTGTTTTCATGGCTGGTTGTAAACAAAGAAGATGAATAAATTAAAGAAACTGTTACTAATAAAAAAGAAATTATCAACATTAAAACTTATTAAAAGAAAATCCGTTAAGAGGAAGTGAAAGGCGTATGTGGGTTCGAAAGATCTACATGGAACATAAGGAAAAAGCAGAATTTCACTTGTTAGTGAGAGATTACGTTTGCATGACCAGGAGTAATTTTTTAAGGCCCGTTTCCACTAAAAAAAAAAAAAAAAAATGAGCGAAATGCGAAATATTTCGATCGAAATGGGAAGTGAGCATGCGCAGTAGGCACAAATTGATTTTTCCTGTGAAATATTTCTCTTCGACAAAATTTGAAAAAAGTTCAACTTTTTTTCTATCGTATATGTCACCGTCACCAATTCGCCTTTGCCAGGTGTTGCTTGAACTGGGTGATGATGTCAATAAACGGTACAAAAATGTTGGTAGCTTCTCACCTGAAGGTTGTGGATTGATTGGACATGCGCATTCTTATCGATATTAGCTTTCCAACTTCCACCCCAGATCGTTTGCATTTGAGCATTTTCTTTGATTTTTCTCTTCAAAAATAAATTCCTTTTAAATTTTTAGCTGTTATTTTCCTGTCATCATTTCAACGTCAAGGCATTGAAACAAAATAAATTAGTAAATAAGCAAATAAGTCTAATCTACCTCAAATAAATTTTCATATTCAGCTGTTATCTCCATAATTTCTTGCACAGTGAAAACATTCGTAAGTAACACATATCCATTTGTATCGTAAAAGTTTTTCTGTTCGTCTGTCAAAAATTTTAAATACATTTTTTTTAAAAAAAAAAATATTCTGTCATATGGGAAGATGTTCTGATCGTAATTTTTCTAACCTTTTATTATCATATCAAGAAAACATACAAGTGTCAAATTTCAATGCTACTTGAATACTCGAAATGTAGCATTAGATGATGGACTAACGGGGAAAAAAATTTTATGACACAATTCCCATTCTCAACCGATATACCAATGGGTTCTAGTGGGTTCATCGGAGTAGAGTATAATCCAGCGCAGCTTAGCCACCATGCCAAATCCACCATCGCTGCAAAGGTATTATTTTCGTTATTTCTATCCAATAATTTGGGTTTACTCATATAGTAGTACCTATTTTAACAAATCTATTATTTTCCAAAATTTACTAGTGCACGCTTTTTTTTATATAAGAACCAGTAAAATCTGACCTGACGCTGGCTAGTTCTTATTATTTGAACCTCAAAAAATTCAAAGTACAGTTGACTCTGGTTATCTCCATATCTATAGCAATAACCTTGGTCCTGTCAGTCTCGGTCCATTGGGAGTTCGAGACAAGACTGTACCACTAAGATTTTCAGCTTGACTATCGTTGCTAGAAGGAACACATATGTTTGAAACACCAATCGTCATTATTAAGGAACAGGGGAAGAAAACATCAAGTCTTTTATTCCACGGTAACAAAAAATTATTTTTTTCGAAAAGCCGAAATACATTCACCAGGACAAAAACTATTTCTAAGAGTTAGTTTATCGCTATAACATTAGTACGGCTGGTGGATTTTCTATGTAAGACATCGCATAAAGGCAAAATCGCTGCACTAGTAAGAGCAATCATATATACAGCGAACTTGACTTGAATATTGGTACTGTAACCAAACAGCGATATTGTATTTTCTACAGCCAATGGTTGCCAGCTGATTGTAAAGATTACGAAGTTGGCCACAATGTAAACAATCGCTCGTTTTTTGTTACGATCTTTTAAGGAGTGATGCGAAGATGCAAATTGTGTTTTGAGACCTTGGTAATTGTCAGTTTTTGTCGACACTTCATCCATGGTTGCTTCAAATCGTCGACAAACACTAGCTTCAGTTCTTGTCGTGTTTACAGTTGTAGCCTCTTCATCTCTTTTCTTGCTTGCTTGAAACGTTTTTGGAGAAACAACAGAACTCCTATTTGATTGGCTGCGATGGTTTTTATCGATACTCCTCCACAGATTCAAACACAAGTCATAATATGACATTACTACAATACACTGAGTAGCATAAATAACAAAAGGGAGGAGAATATTATGAGCATTTGCCATAAGAGTCAAATAATAGTTGCTGAGGGTCAGAATAGCCGTTAGCAGCCATGTTAAGAATACTTTGAAATACGCAGCTTTATTTTTAATGAGGCGATACATGAAGGGTTGTTTGACTGCAGCAGATTTATCTCTTACGATAAGAACGGTCGAAAGAAGGTGAAGAAAAAGAAAATATTGTATGACTGAGGAGTTTCGTAATTCGATAATGGCTTCCAATGTTTTAAGACTCGATATTCCAAACATAAGCAATGCATGTGTAAAACTCATCAAGTTGTTAACAACAGCCATATTGACAACATATATGATGGAGGCTGGCTTTCTCCTTTGTTGAACAACCATGTATATTTCAAAGGTATTAGTCATCAAGATAACTACGATGATCACCAAGGAAAAACCTTGCAAAAATAAATCCACCGGTCTCATGATAAACAGTATAGGTAATAACTTTCTTGTCTTGTTTCAATGGTGTCGTTCACACGAAGTAACTATCACACGGACACAAACTTCATACGCTTTAAGTAACTATTATTCTGCTGAGTCAGCAAGATGTTTATTGTTTCCTCCTTAAATGAAGCAGGCCTAGCAGTCTTGTTACTAGATCTCTTTGTCACCATCTTGAAAGTTTCCTTTTTTTTCATTTAGAGACACCAGTAACAAGTTTGCAAAAAAAAATTTTCAGCTGGATTACTGGAGCATATGTTTTCATGAATGAAACGTGAGGTAGGTATGAGTTTATTAGCAGATTATCAAAAACATCTGCATCTTTTAAAACAGTTATGAGACTGTAGAGCGGGGGTTGTCGACTTTGTCTTCTTTCAAGATGCCTTTTTTTTTATCGAAATCACTATGGTGTACCTCGTTTTCAGATATCTTTAAAAAAAGACACGAAAATAAGTGGGCAATTTCCGATGGTTATGTCCGATTTTGATATTTATCTATAGCGAACTGTTGTAAAAGTCTAATGAGAGATCCATAGGCGGATTTAGAACATAATCAAACTTTCTGGAGGAGAGTTAAGTTATTAAGGAAAGAAAAGAAAAACGTGATATATCTAAACAATAATTGAGAGTGGCAAGAAAATTCGTGATAGTTTACTCTTCCACAAAATTTGACATATATCTGTATCCGTCTCTGGGATTTCCATCAGCACACATCAACCCTGGCATGCATTTCTACAGTTGAAGATCTCTAAAAAGTTAAGACCATAGCAGTCGTAGATGGATCAACCTCGAACCAAAGGGGCCATATATTGAACAGTAAAAAGATCCTGGAACCGAAGTTGATAATGAAAAGGATAACACTGTCATGAAACTTCAACACACGTCTTTGAAGAAAACACACTAAAACTATTTCAGTCTGCTATCAGTTCATCTAACCATCTGTCGAAAATGTTTGTGGATTAGATTTGGTGATGTCTCATTCTTCTAGACTGACTTACAAGGCGTTATATAAACAGTAATTTTTTACATATTCTCTTCCCAATAGCCGTTCTCTTTAGTGGCACCCCCGGTTTTAGTTCATTATGCCGTAAATAATCGATTAAGTTCGATTAAGTTCCCAGGGGGGTATTTGCCAAGAGGCTTTTTCGAGAGTGAGGGGTTATTAATTTGTGGAAAAATTTAAACGAGTATCTTTAAATAATACAAGGACTAAAAACAAAAGGTAAAAACAACATGATTAAAAGGCTTATTAAAAGGGGCCTACTTGAAATGGACTTTCCCTTTATCCATTGGTCAATTTGTTCTACTAGCAGTTTCAAATCCGGCAAAACAAGATTGTTATTCTTTAACAATGATTGAAAAATCACTACGCAGGAGTGCATTTCTATAGAAATATAAACACTATTTTATAAAAATACCCTTCATCGCAATGGTCTTTGGATAATTTTGCCCGCTGGGCTCACTCTCATCGATTGCTGATGTTAAGGCGTACATTTTAACGATCTCCAGATGACAGTAGACATTATGAATCAACGATCCAGTTCGCAAAGATTCTCGATTTCGTGCTCATGCATCCCATGCTAATGAGGCCATTCTTCGCGTTTGTAGGTCTGTTATTCGGCCATGGAGTACTGTTGTCATATCAACTCTTTCCTTGTTTAACAGAATTCAGAAGCGTATTGATAATCTTGTTTGACCTGAGCTCTCTGCGCAACTCCATTCTCTGCCTCATCGTCGCTTTGTAGCTTCTCTCTCTCTCTTCTCTAAGTATTTTCACCGTCACTTCAGTACTCATGCTTCCCTTGAAATCGTTTAAGTGGAATTCTCGTCTTCCTTCTAAGTCTCATCCACTGTTGCTTCACGTAAATTCTATCAGGATAGTTTCATCAGGGCTGGCGAATTAGTTTTGAAAGTAAGAGGGGTAAATTATATAGTGACTAAGGAAGCCCCACCATGGTTGGGAGACGGGCCTAGGAATGTTTTGAAATTATGGTACTTTGGCTTAAAAGTGACCTAAATCCAATTGTTATGAAGCTATTATATTTATGAAAAATCAAAGAAGTTCAGTGTCTTTATACTATTTAGCACCAAGAATATATAACAACGAAATTAAATCAATAAGTAAATAATATTTGTTACATGTTCAAGACTCATATGGGAAGATTTAGAATATGGTTTTACAGTTATAGAAAAATTCTATAAATTCTAAAAATTCTATAATTCTATTGATTTTAGATGATGAAAAGAAGGATAAGATTTCTGTGTAAAGTTCTGAAATCCACCGAAAATATGAAAAATCTAAACATACCTTATCAGCCCTTATTACACCGGCCCTTATTGGCGTTATTTTTTGGCCTTTGGCGTAATAAAGACCGGCGTAAAAAGGGCCGGCGTTAAAGGGGCCAAAATTTTGAATTTTCGACTAAAAAGCGGCGTTAATTTTTGTTTCGATTTTTTCGAATATTTACGGCCAATATTGGTTCAAAAAGCGTGGAGGTGGAGAGGTTAAAGTATTGAATTGACGACATGATGTATAACTTCAACTGTTTCACTTGTGTAGAATATAAACAAAAACTTTTAAAAACAAAAGAAATGAGAAAACTAAACAAATGCAGTGTCACTTTTAGTTTCTTCTACCGAGGGGTAAATCACTCAAAAAATTATCGTACACCATTACGAAAAAGTAAAAAAAAGTCAAAGCTGTATACACTAATTAACGATTAGTTTAGCATACTTTTTCTTCTGTTCATATTGAAAAGAAAATTCCATCCCTTCTCCTTGGCGTTATACACGGCCCTAATTGGCGTAAGGCCATAAATGGCCTCTGGCGTAATTAGGGCCGGCGTAATAAGGGCCGATAATAAGAATTCAAATTGTCCAAAGTATTTTGAGCGATTCTTTCGAGCGGACACAAACTCTCTACCAACTTCATCCAAATCAAGTTTATCTGTCAGATCTTTATGTACACGTAGCAAAGAAAGATTGTTTAACCTTTCCGTAAGGCTCGTCGTAGTTGGCGAGTAAACAATAAAATTACTTTCCGTAGGCTCGTCGTAGTTGGCGAGTATACAATAAAATTACTTTCCTTTCTTCTCTCACTTCCTCCTTTTTATTTTTATCTTTTTTATTTCGTTTCTTTTTTTTTGGCAGAAGTGAGGGGCTATAGGCCGCTATATACTGTGAAGGAGTGCATTTCTATAGAAGTATACACGCTATTTCAGTAAAAATGCTCTTCATCGTAGTGACTTTTGACGATTTTTCCCGCTGGAAATTGTTTCCTTCTCTCTATTTTTTTTCTTTTGTAACTCCTTGCCTAGTATGGTTGTCTACATCCTTGCAAGGAAAAAAACTCAATTAAATAATAAAATAATAATAATAATAAACATGGCGTGCAAAGACGCTTGGTCACATTGAGGAGAACTTGATCATTGGTGTTTTTAAATCAGATGATCTTGACGTCGGCAACTAATAGAAACCTCAAGTCTACCAACATATCCCAGCCGGCACATTTATTAAAAAACCTCTGCGAAGGAGTGCTTTTCTATAGAAATCTACACACAATTTTAATAAAAATACTCTCCGTCACAGTGACTTTTTGCCCACTGGGATACTTCTTACAAGCATCCCTTCAAAATAAGCTATCGGATAGAGAAAACGGGAGATTGAACTCGTTCTTCCAGCAAAGTATGATGATCTTACAAAAAACCAAAACATATATAAAAGTTTTATTAGGAAAGCTATTAGAAAAAACAAAACATCCATATTTCGACTTTCATATTACTACAACGGCTTGAGGTAAAACACGGAAAAATCGATTTATAACAATTAAATCCATACGGTTTAGTACCTTTGTTTACATCCCCTTAATCGAAAAGGAGGCTACGGGAACTTCGAATAAGCCCGCACGAGAATATGGGCGTATAGTTTCAAGGCTTATTCGAGAGGGCGGGATTAATCGATCATTCACAGTAGTAAGGCTATGATACCGCTCGAATAAGCCCGCACGAGAATGTGGGCGTATAGTTTCAAGGCTTATTTGAGAGGGCAGGATTAATCGACCATTCACAGTAGTAAGGCTATGATTAAACTTTCAGATGAGTATCTGTGCGATAAAAAAAATGACACCATAAATAACTAGCGTCAAAGAATACTCTTTCAGAGTTTTTCATCTATATACATCGTAAACTATTATAGAACACAATAAACTAAGTTTCGAAGACGTCGCACAACTTTATAAAATATCTTAGTCAATACTACTTAGTCGATAGGACTTGCTAAAACGATGCGAGAGACTCGTTTCAGAACAGAAGAAATCTGGGCACCAAGTTGCTATGAACGAATATCACCGTTGAAAATTCCGTTCCTTTAAAAACGTTTTTGAAAAACAGCTCGAATAATATTCCTTATTTAAATCGTGACAGATTTTATCGATGTGCCTGAACTAAAAAAAAAACCATGACCATTAACAACAGTGACAACACAAATGATATCGGCCCTTCCAACCGTTAAAATTCATTCATACAGCAAACTCTCGATAACTCGAACATTCGATTTCTCGAGGCATTCAAGAGGATAGCTCTAATGGATCGAGTTACCGAATGTTAGAGTGATCGGGATTCTACTGTAACGTTAGAACGACGCAACTTTTAATGTACCAATCTAAAAACTTATGTGCCTATGATAATACAATTAAAATTCTTTTCTAAAAAAAAAATACAAAAAAACAACAATAGTTTCCAAGATAGAGCTGATAAACAATGACGTCATAAGAACCTTACCCTCGCTCTCAGCTTAAAGCGGTAGTTAATTACTAAGGTTGCAGAAGATATCATCGCCCAACAACTTCATGTCTGGCTATAATATTTCCACTATTCCATCAACGTATATATAAAGCCTCGCTTTGGAATTATCTGAGACTTCTTCGAAAGTTCAATATGAGTAAATTTGACTTGGATAAACGTAAAACGTAAAACGCAACTAGGTTACAGGTTTACCGAAACGTGTTGTTACGACGAGAGTCCTGGCGCGGACTTTCATACTGTCCACCACTACGCCCATAAATGTCAGATGGCGCGCCACGGCGCTGTGGCGGATATTGGAACTGGTAATATTCTTGCCGATATGGTGGCGGCATTCCCGTCGCAGGACCATAGACAGGGTATGGTTGTTGATACGCCATGTGGGGCGCAGCATAATGAGGCGGTACTGGTTGAAATTCAGGCATGAATTGCGGTGAGAAGGGCGGAGGACTATACAGTGGATAACCATCTACATACGGAGCCTCGTTTTCATCATACATCTCGGGCATAGGGTAAACTTGATTGACGTTTTCCTCGAGTACACCTTCGACAGGTGACTGTGACTGTGGACGCTTTGCTTGTGGTGAGAGAGGCGATTCGGGAGACGTATTCCATAACGCAACTAGAGCTTCACCGACAGACGGTTCTAACTCTTGTGTGTCGCGACTGATCTGGACTTTCTTGTTATCATTCCATGGGTTGCATAAATGCTGTGTCTGCTGGAAAGCTATATCCTTTTTATAAATCCACTCCACGTCGAACACACCACCTAGATTAGCCGAGCCAAAGTCATCGCAACGCCGATTGCCGATTCCACTGGTCATTTTAGCCACGCCCTGGAAATGCCCGCTTCCTTGGATCGAGAAGATTAGACAAACCATTTGCGACTTATGGAAAGCTCGATTCAATTTTTTCTCGTTGCCTTTTGTGGTTGCCCAAATGCCACGATTGAACGAGATCTCCATGTTCTTTTCGTCATTGCACTTGATGATGAAGAAGCTTTTTTCCCGCTGTTTCGATTCCTTACCACCGTCGTCGATGGACGTGCTATCCTCGTCAGATGATTTGTCGTCGCTATAGTGACGCCGACGATATTGCCGAGAATTTTGAAACCTTCGTCTACCACGTGACTCATTGCCGTAATGACCACCACGTGAGTAGCTGTTACCCCTCGAAGAATGCGAGTCATTACGATAGCCTCGTTCTGGGTACCTGCATGTGAATGAAATTCAAATTGAAAACATGCTCCATTCAATTTAACGAGTGAGCTCGACATACGATGACTAAATAACATAAGAGAGCTAAGCATATCGTTAGTTAATCATATAAGAGAGAGTAGATCACATTACAGAGCGTACCATATGGAGACTAACACACACAAAGAGATACACCATTTCATGAATGACGTCTTTTTCAATCTTTGCAAACAATTGTATCTGCAGAGATCTCCTCCTCCCAGTGGGCAAATTTGTTATAAGAATGCAAAAGAGTGCATTTCTATATACACTATTTCAATAAAAACGCTCTTCATCGCAGTGACTTGTTCACGATTTTGCCCCCTGGTTTAAATCCTAAGTAGTTTACAGAGCATGAATGAGTAGTTACCTTTCCCCGCTTCGATCATATCTCATATATTTGTCTAGATCTTTGGTGACAGGGCTGGTGATTCCCACGGCGAACTCCTCCTTCGCGAGGGCATAAGCAATACATTGAACGATCGCATCATCCGCTTCACTCCATGGTTTGGTTGGTAACTGAATGTGCTTCGAGAACAATGATAAAAACTTCATGCGCAGCATTGCGATGGAGTTCAGAGAATTATCATCGGCTGAAAATGTAATCCAATCGTCGATTTTGAAAGTCCCAGTATTCTCGTCCCCAACCTCCTCTTGTTCGCTGTCACTTTCTTGGAAAAATGTTTCACGAGCTTTACCGTTTCGTCTTCCTAAAACACAGTTTGCGATAATACGTTCAGCCCTGTTAGAAATTAGACATATATTTTAAGTAAATCCATGACAGGCTTCTCCAGATACAGTAGACTCTCGTTATCTCGAATATATCTCGAACTTCGCACTATCTCGAACAAAAAACTTTGATCAGCATTTACAGCTCGCTATAAATCTCGAGTAGCGCTAAAGTGGCGCTATCTGGAACTTTTCATCCACTGAGAGTTCGAGACTCGACTGTACACCAAATTTATCAAGAACTTTACCAATTCGCGGCGAAAACATCGTTAACCAAGACACACGGAAAAAACCCCTCAAATTTCATGTTTTTTCACGTATTCTTCTTTCAACAACACAAGTATTACCGTATTTATCCTAAATTAGTGCACCCCCTAATCTAGTGCACATCCAATTTGAAATAATTTCTGGCTCCAATTACTTAGCGGGCATCCAATTTGAAAGCACAAAGATAATTTCCAAGACACCTAATTTAGTGCACACTTCATACTTTTCTGCAAACTTAAGGAAAACTTACGCGAAATAGATTTAATCACTCATTCGCGAAAGTAAATCCCTAAAATTTCGCGTTTCTTTTCATCGCGAAACTTTCTCCCCTTAAAGTAATGAGGCCTTATGGTGGTGATTAGCGGCCACTTAAAATTGCGGCGATTTCCACCTAGTGTTGATTATGAATGTTTTACCAATGAAACATCTACAATATTTATTTAGAGGCTTGTTTTCGACCATAACGCCATAACGCCTTCATGAGTGGATGTAGTTTGCAGAACAAACGCCCAGATTGCATGACCGTTTTCTTAAAAAGACATGTTATGTTCTGGCACTTATAGCAGGCATTTTCGCGAGCGACATTTTTTGTGTGACGAGAACAGAAACATTACTCCAGTCAGTGGGTATCCGGGTTCTGCTATAGAAAGTTTCAGGCTTTCAAATATTTATCTATCACATCAAAAACCTCAAAACTATTCTATCTTGCATCGGAGAAGTTCGGGTTGGAGCGAAAATGTGTCCATGAAAATGTTTGAAAGGGGGATATCCCACTCCGAAAACAAGCCCGTAAAATCGTTTACAGTCGAATCTCCGAACCTCCATAATTCGAACTTTCTCTTATTCGAACGAATTTCATGGTCCCTTCACCTATCATTTCTTTGTAAAATGAACTTTCCATAAATCGAACGCTTTTGTCAATCCCTTCGATGATCGAATTAGAGAGTGAGTTTAATGTATTTAGTTTGTTGAAGGCGGGAATACACTGCGTGTTTTCACCAGACTACACGTCACATGTGACCCAATCAACTTGTGCATTTCGAACAACTTCGTGTTTCCGTTTCACTCTTCATCATACTTCTATTCGTTAATTCAATTGAAGAAGAAAAACGTGAGAAAAAACCACAATGTCTTCACCTGTTAAGGAACACAATGAACACAGACTGACCTTTATCTCGACTAGACTTCAACCTTAAGCAACTGTGCTCGTAAGACAGGCACGGACCTCCGACCAAGGCTACAGCAAGCGGTGATAGTACAGACACAGTGCGTATCTGTACCGAGTAGTACAAACGTGAGAGTTCTTCGTAAGCCAACCAATCAAACGGGAGACTGGAAACGATTGATTTCAGCTTTTTCGCTCTGGTACTCTGCACTTTGTCCTCGTCTTTCGCCATGACAACCGAAGAATTGTGGATGTTCACTTTCTTCTCTCGTTCGGAAACCAACACTAAATTATCTCGATCTACCTATAAAAGATAGAATTAAAATAGCATTCACTCAAGTAGTAAAGGATCAATCTTGAAAATTTCTATAGCTGGTTCGAAGTTTGACTTGATATAAACCAATCAAAATCTGGATAGTTTATCCGTCAATAAATCATAACCGAAAAATTTATGGCGAAATAAAAAGGATGGCGAAATATTGCCTTAATATTACAACAACACGATCTGGATGTATGTGGCCAAAAAGGTTGTCTGAAGAAATGGTGGACTACCAAATAAAGGAAAACTGCTCAAGTGGTCAACAATAACTATTTTATTTCCTATTAAAAAAAAAAAATCACCACACCTTGATGAAATTTGGATACATTCCAGCACCGACTGCCGCCTTGACAACCGACCAGTTGTTGCTATTGCTGTTCAAATCTTTTAGATCTCCTGAACCACGTGATCTGACCAGACCCAAGTTACGAAGTTGAGATAAGATCTGGTGTCTCATTCCCTGCACCATTTCCATCGTTCCTAAAAATTCACCCTTAGAAAACACACACTTCCCAGCCGACATAATTGTTAAAAAATCTCTGCGAAGGAGTGCATTTCTATAGAAATATACACACAATTTCAATAAAATTGCTCTCCATCGCAGTGACTTTTTGTCAACTGGGTTGTGGCTTACTAGTATTCCAAACCACATGCGTTAAGGGGCGTTTCTATTCTTTAAAGTAGAGGGTTCTTTTGAACAAATGGACGAACGACGGCTTTCTAAATACTTTCGACACAACAACCTGACATTTCAGATTTGACACAACCTGTCGTTAACAATGACGGGCACATTGTATGTCAAAATTTCTGACGAATGCTAAAATCTCTATATGGAAAGAAATGGAAATTACCTGGAGAAATGTAGTTTCTGTGACAATACAACTTATCGCGTCCCTCCCGTTTCGCCTTCTGCCATCCTTGAAATGCACGTAACATCGCTATATGGTCGCTCGAAGAATCTGAGCTCAATTTCAATTTTGCAGCTGAAGCGAATGCTTTAAGTGCAGCGAACGTTGGAAGAAGAACTATGAGGAAGAAAGAAAGAAAATGTTGTAGTCGCCATCAGAACTATTTCATCTGGTTGGTGAAACAAACCCGTACATGGTTCCTTGTATGAGGAACAACAAGCAATGATTATGGCAGGTTCCAAACATTTCAAGACCATCCCCATGAGAATGATTTTCCCCAGTTGCGGATCAATAGGTAGTTCTACCAATAGTTTGCCCAGATCTGTGATATCTTCGTTATCGTCTAAAAACAACGATGGATGTGAAAGGATTAAAAGGCTCAAATGAGAAAGGTGGAAAAAATCGCTGCCTTGACGGAATTGTAGCATGCTTATGACAAGACAATGGAGTTTGCATCCACTTTACAACAGAAGCCATTCACTTTACAGCAAAATTCACCTATCTGATACTATCGAAACCATCTCATATTACTTTGTCTTGTCCCTTAGTCATAATAAACTTTCCCTGTGAGGAAATAACTGATTTCACTGTAAACACACTTTACACTTTTCAAATCCTGTCAACAGTTCAAAAAAAAGGCTGAATTCAGGTTTCAGGCCAGGCATAATGAGAGCTTCTTAGTGGGCAAAATCATCAAAAAGTCACTGCGATGAAGAGCATTTTTATTGAAATAGTGTGTTCATTTCTATAGAAATACACTCATTCACAGTGATTTTTCAACAAATTTGCACACTGGGTTTTACCTAGAGCACTGATTGTCTTCAGCATCCTGATTGAGTTACGAATCATCAAATTCGAAGGTGGCTCTGGTGCTTTTGATAGATAATCACTGATAGGCACATTCACAGGTGCTAGCATTTTGGTTTGGAGACACAGTTCGTGTATTGGTACACGAAGTATCTCAGCATCTTGGTACATTTGAAAATGATGGAAACGATCTTGACTGAACAGATGGTAACAGATGCCAGCAAGACAACGTCCAGCTCGACCTTATAAGAATAACAATGTGGCAGATTTTAACTTATGAATTACATTTGTATCCTCAATTTACTAAAGAACTTGTCACGCAAAAACACAACATTCATTGGTTTCAGAAAAACTTTAAAATCTCAGGAAAAACTTCAGTGCAAAGATATTGCAAAGACATTCACCCATCAGTCAATTAAAGAGAAAATTTTATGTACATGGAAGTGCTATAATTATGTTCAAGGTAACAAGTTGAATTACATCATACAAATATACCTCTACGTTGAATTGCACTGGCTTTTGAGATCCAAACAGTTCTTAAAGTGGAAATGCCACTTATAGCATCATGGCTCTTCTCTTTTACTTTTCCTGAATCAATCACATAAACGATATCTTCTATGGTCACACTCGTTTCAGCAATGTTCGTGGAAAGTATAATTTTTCGTACTCCTGCAGACAAAATAAAAAAAAAAAAATAAAAAAAATAAACAAAGAAATGAATAGCATAAAAAATGATAAAAGAAATTCAACCATGGAATAAATAGTTATTAGATATATTTCAGTCTTTTACTGACAGTACCATAAAGGCCGAGTAAAACTACAGCTACACTATTTCATGAAATTAATATCAAAACAGATACCATCGCAATTTCTAATTTTCTAATGTAGTTTATGCAATGGAAACAAAAGCTCACTATAAATGATAAGATGGAAGAATGTTATCAAAATGAATAAATTGCAATCCTAACTAGTAAAGAGTTGAAGTGGATTAGGCTCCAATTTACCAAGTGCTGCCTTTATTCAAATATATGTGTTCAAATGAGGGATGCAGCACTCAGATTGTATGCATAATAACTTTGCTCTATGTAAATACCTGTTGGTGGTTTTCCGAACACCTTTCGTTGGTTATTTGGCGGCAGCATAGAATGTAACATGAGTATTTGATACTTGGCTTTCTTGGAGAATTCTTCATCCTCGGACAGTCTGTCTGCTAATGCCATTATTTCATCATAGCCAGGTAGGAAAATCAAGATGGCACCTATAACCAACCATTAGCCTCAAAATATTGAGTAGACAAAAGAAAAAATGTGCTTGTTTAACTAATACTGATCAAGAACTGAAGATATGAAACCAGAAATTAATGAAAGCAGAAATTACTAACCTTGTAATGATGCGGGACCTGTACATATTTGATTTAACAAAGCCATGATT
Source organism: Turritopsis dohrnii (assembly GCA_027922465.2). Lineage (NCBI taxonomy): Eukaryota > Metazoa > Cnidaria > Hydrozoa > Anthoathecata > Oceaniidae > Turritopsis > Turritopsis dohrnii. The sequence goes on along the minus strand of BQMF02000138.1, from coordinate 159,386 downwards.
AGACTGATGTCCACCTTTTGGTCATCAAACGATTTATGATAAAGTTGAAGTCTTCTGCGATCATTCTCATCTATAGCACTTTCCACTACTTCTGCCGTTTTGTTGTTGGTCTCATTACTTTGTCCTGCCATCACATCTAAACAAAAAAATGTTTTTTTTAGTTCCAATAGTGTATTTGCAGCAAGAATTGTAAATCATAATTTGTTAATTCTAAATTCTAACCCTCAAGAAAGTCAGCAACTTGATCCCGGTTAAAAAGTCTGGCCCAACCGCAAGCATTTCTGTTATTTTTTGGGTCACATATGTCTATATTGGCACCAAGTTCAATCAATTGCTCTGTGAGAGTGATATTTCCTCTTGCCGCAGCAACTATCAGAGATGTCATCTTAGTTTCCGAATGTTGATAATCGATAGGTATATTTTCGTTCATTATCAGATGTAGGATTTGGTCAAAAGCTTCTTCGTCGCCATTCAACCATGCTTGGGCCAAGGCAGTGTTCATCTCTTCTGAAACTTCCACAATGTCATCAATCACATCGTCTTGTTGCACACAATCATCATCTTGTTCTGTTAGATCATCAAGCAACTCATTTTCATCAGTGTTGTGGATGTCGATTTTTTCGATTTCCTCTAGAATCTCCTCTGAAAATTCAAGTCTCTTTGTTCCATCTTCTCCAGTCGTGTCTGTTTTAAGTTCACTATAGGAATATTTACAAGAAACAAAAAAGTAAAAAAATATCTATATAAAAATATGAAAATTAACGAAAACAAGTTGTCATCCTTGAAATATACTCCCAGTTGAACCTTCTTTAATGACTTTTTGAAAGCATACTAAAGTTGTCTTTGTGTCATGCATGTGTGCCATGCTGATTTTGATTGCAATTTGTTAATAGAGAATGTTAAGTTCTGAAATGCCTTAAAAAACTCAAAAAAATCAAAATTTTTCAATTCATTCTTAAGTCAAACTTTGATGAAGTAGCTTTATTTCCATGAATAAGATGCAAATAAACGGAAAAACCTGTTCATGGCAGACAGATCGAAAAAAAACTTACCTCCCTTTATCTTCTTTGTCGCTTTCAATCTCAATTTCCACGTCACTTTCAGCATCGGTCTTGCTTACTTCAGACTTTTTATCAATTGAATCTGTCTTTCCCAAGTTCATAATGTCAGTCGCAGTAGAAGAAGTTGCACTGCATGCTTCATAACTTTTAGAGTCTGAGCTTTCCTCATCAAAAGATTTGAACAAGTTTTTATCATTATCCTGTAACATCTTTCTCATACCTTTATTCAAGTATCCTGTTTGTTTTAACACATGTTCAAGAAAGTAAGATTTCACTTCAAAACATGAACCAGGAATGTTTATGAACGGACAAGCACCAAAATAACTTTTAAACAATTCAATATTCAATGCTGCACTCATTAAAATCACTTTCAATTTTTTGTAACTTTTCAATAGGTCTCGCAAGGAAATCAATAGGTAATCACTCAATGCGTCACGTTCGTGAATCTCGTCAACAATGATGTGAGTTATATTCGACAGACACTTATGACCAACCATTAGCAGTCTTAATAGGATCCCATTTGTACAAAATTGCAGCAACGTATTTTGTGACAGCTTGCTCTCCAGCCGAATTTGATATCCAATTGTCTGGCCGACTCGTTCCCCTCTCTCTGCAGCAACCCTTTCAGCAACAGATATTGCAGACAGTCGTCTTGGTTGAGTACATATTATTCTGCAGGGTGTTTTCTCTTCTCTGTGGTTTTCCAAAATATATTGGCCTACCTATGAAGAAAAGCTCTGTATATAAACTACAAGATATAGATTTTTTTTTACTGAAGACTGAGATTAAAAATGATTTCATCATTGGGAACTAACTAGCTAATAGCAGATTAAAGCAGTTAATGATTCTAACTCCAAAAACTGGCTGAATAATCATTGTTAGGATTAATTGAAACATTTCAGTAGAAATTTATTCTATTTTTGCATTTTTTTTGAAAGAGTTTTCATTGATTCAAATCTTATAGCTGCTATTAACAATTCCTGGCCTAATAGGGTAGAATGTTCATGTGATGGTCAAATGCACTTAGATGACTTTCAACCGTTAAAATGGACTTTAAAGCACTACTTAAAAACATTGTATTGATATTATATATCTGTGATCAACATTTTAGAAATAATTGATTGTGTACTGGGTTACATGGTGTTATCCATTAAAAATGGCAGTCAAAATTAGAAGTCAGTTGGTCTTAACTGCCTCTGAAAGACACTGATTATATGCATTGTTAAAATCTGCCTTATCAAGTCAAATAAAAATGTTAGTCGCAAGCTATCTAAGGAAAACACAACTCCGAACAACATTGTGTACAAGATTTTGGACACTTTTAAAAAACTGCATTTCTTTCCAATGAGAAAGTTTACGAACAAAAAGATGGTGTAAGTATGGGATCCTCCTTAGGTCCTGTTCTTGCAAATAGAATAATGACTGAATTGGAAAGAACATTGATTGACAATTTAGTTAAAGATGGGTTCATCAAATTCTATGGTCGAGATACGTAGATGATACTTAAATTGTGGTAAAGGCTGTAGATGTTCCTTTCATTCATGACAAGTTGAACAAATTTGATCCTAGCTTACACTGTCGATCACTTTAAAGACTTAGAGGTTTGTACTGAAGGAATCACCATCTTCAGAAAAGACACAAACACGGGTCTTTCAGTCTTCTCCTTTTGACGAGTGCGATCGCACGCGCACGCGCTATCACACGCGTAAAAAGTCCTAGGCGTACATTTGATTGCACGCGCCGATTTGTCATCACCGTGTGAAAAAATCCTTTGTTCGTGGGCATAGCGTATGATTTTAACGTTATTAAACGTTATTAAAGTTATTAAAATGAGATATATTTTCCAATCACGTAAAATATCAGATCGCACTGGTACGAATCGCACGCGCAGGAAATTTTACGAGTGCATGTTACCGCACGCATGGTATTTTTAAAAGGAGAAGGCTGGTCTTTATACTCATTTTTCTAATTATGTGCCCTGGCACTATCGTACTGCTTGGCTACGCAGTCGTCTTGTTAATCGTGCTGTGCGCATATGTGCTCCGTCCAAGTTGTCTACTGAGAAACAAGAAAGTGATAATGTTATCATTTTGTTCAGGTATCCATATCTATAGGATAAAATCGGCAAATCGGCGAAATCTTGTATGAAGAAAATAATTAAATGTTGTTGCCAAAAAGATTTATTTGCTTGTTTTAAACAACTTACGACATCACTAAAATTGCATTTTTCACAAACACAAAAGACACAAATTCCATTATTGTTTAATTCGTCTACTGTTTACGAGTTTTTGTGTCCTGGTTGTCTTGACAGCTACATCGGAAAGACTGAAAGAAATCTCCATGAACGTGTAAAGGAAGATGCCCGGCTAAACAAAAATAGTGCCGTACATAAGCATATCGATCATGTTCAACATAGAATTGGCATTAGTAATCTCCATGACGACCTCTCTTCAATGATGTTTCAAACCATCAATCTAGAAATCATCAATCTGTCAATCTACGCTCATCACATGATAATGTATGTGATAATGTACGGATAATTGAGAAAAGTAATAATTGGAACATTTTACTGATCAAAGAAGCTCTTAACATTAAGCAATTGTGTCCTAAATTAAACTGTTGATTAATGGCCTCAAAAGAATTGAGTTTGTTTTAAATATTAGAACTAGAACTGTTTGTTAACACTTTGATGATGATTTTGTTGAAAATCGAAATATAAGAAAATTAGAAAACTCTTGTTGTGTATATGATTTTGGTACCAGATATTGTATATACACAATATGTTGTTTGGACTTAGTTTTATTTTATCTGTCCTACTTTTATCCAGATGAAAAGAGCTACAAAAAAGAATAAGCCATAAAAATACCTGAGTAGTCTTTCCAGAACCAGTTTCTCCAGCAATAAATACAACCTGATTTTCTGCAACATTCTTCAAGATTTCTTCCTTGTGTGCAAATATTGGCAAATTAATTGCAAATTTGTTTGACTCTGTCGGTTTTGGCTCTGGGGGTATATGGGGACTACTCCCAAGTACAAGCCTATTTTCTCGAGCAAGAATTTTACTCTGCTCTGTGACAATATTTTTATGTAGTTTTTGACCTGACAATTCATGTCTGTCGCGACTTGTAACTGGAAAACTAGTTAACAGTGAATTTATAGCATTTGCACTGTGTTTCGTTATATTAAACCAACCGTCAACTGTTACAGATTCTTCTTTAACCTTATAAACGGTTAGAAATCTCTTGTTTCCTTTACCGCGACTTTTAGAGATAAGACCAAGGTCTTTACAATATCGGTGGACATACGCTCGCTCATTAGCTGTAAGCGAAGAAGGGAATTCCAAATGCTTCTCTTCCTCGTTTGTTCGAAAACGTTCAATTGCAACACTAACAGCAATCTTGAGCTCCTCACCAACACAAATATCTTGCTGAGGCAAAGTTTTCCCAGACCTATTGTTAATCATCTTCGACTTGTCTTTGCCAGTTTTCTCACCGCCTTTTCTATCCGCCATGTTTTTTTCGAAGCATGCAGGCACCGAGAGAATACTCAACTCCGTCGTAAAGAAAGGAATTTTCAGTTACACAGATTAGTCAAATCGAAAGTAGTGGAAAAGAAATCTTACAAAGCGTTACCATTTCAAACAATTTCATACCAAGGTTAAAATAAAAAAGGCTATTGTTAGTTGTTGTTAGTTGTTATTGTTAGTTGGTTGTTTGGAAGCCTGAATACTTGATTGTCTCGTTGTCCTATAGATACTATAAATAATATCTACGATGGAGACAAATAAATAAAACTACACAAAACTCAATTGGAGTGCTGAGAAGCTCCTACTTGCCGGGGGAATCTTCCTAATAAGTTAATTAACTAGAAACAGCAAAGAATGCTATTTGAATGAATGATAGTGCAAAATCTTGATGAAATTTCTGTTTGTTTTGATTCTATGTATTGTAAAATACATGTAAACTTGCCTAACTGTTACATATCTTTAAAGGAGAAATTTAATTTAACCCTGATTGTGTTTTGCACTTGATGAGTACCGAGTATTAAAGTGCAGCGTATAAAAAATTATTTATAAACAAGAAGCTCTAGGGAAATAGGGAAGGAAGCCGTGAATGCCTTGCACGTGTAAAAATTACATAAAAGAAGGCATTCGGTTTCCCTTATCCAACACATACTCGAGATTAGATGGAAACAAGAATATCATTATCACCACTTTATTGTACTGGAATGGTTAACAAAAGTGTGGAGTGTATCGACATGGGTTCATCATCTAAAAAAGATCTTTCAGGATGTGCAAAAGTGGATTTATCATTGTCGAAATATAATAAATTATCTGGCACATGCGAGGTGACAAATAAAATTGATATTGACAAATATTTTAAAAATTTGAAACGAGAATATGCAGAGCAGAATCAAAAATCACCAAGAAGGGTATTAAGAAAAAGTGTCAGTTCAAGTAAAATTGAAGTCAGTTCAAGTTCATATTCAACTGGAAGGCCAAGGAAGTCATCACATGAAAAACAAAAAAGAAAAAGTATTGGTGATATTGTTGTGGATGATCCTGACAAAAGTGGCATATCAAGTCCAAGACAAACTGCTGGATATTTTAATTATGATATATCTGAGGGGAAAATTATGGAAGGATTGAGGAAAGATGATATAGACTGTTTTGTATCACGTCAGAAGAGTTGGGATTTGAGTTTAAGTAAAAAACGAACAGATGTTTTTGCAAGTGATGATGATGATAAGGAAATGGATTTAACAGCATCCTATTCTGCTGGTGATTTCAAAGACTTTGTAAATAATAATCAAATGGTACATGCTAAAAGTGTAGATTCTCTGAGCAGTCTGGGTAAAAGACACAAAGAGCATGCGATGAATCATGGCAGAATTTACTCTGTTTCGGAACAAAATCGCAGATTAAGAAGAAAATATTTTGAAAAAGACAGAAAAAATTCAGATGAAAAAACTCGGAGGCTGTCTCATGGTGACAAGAGAATCATGATAAATGAAACGAGTGAAGGTAATCTTGGTACTATGGTTCAAAACTTACACTTACATGAAAACCAGTGAGCTTTTCAATCTTATAAAAATCAGTATTACTTTCCTCTGTTAATTTTTTCAAACCTTACGTATTTTGATTTGCGTAAGCGAAATCAAATTTCCACTGCCTATTTATATACAAGTTTCTCTTCAAATGTTGTCCTATTGCTTCTTTCTGCAACATGAAAACTATTTATTTATCTGGAAATATCTGATAATTTTGAGCATAATATGTTCAGATAGAATCAATCCTTTTATTTTGTTCGTTATATAATTCATTCAGGTTATCTTTGAACTTTTTATTTCGATCCATGAACATTTGAAAATGTAGCTATAAAGTTGGCAAGATAATTTTTATTCCAACAATCAGTAAAAGAGGAAAGCAAAGGTTTTCGTAAACTAATCGAACAGATTATTATTATTATGATATCGGTTGTTTTAATGATTCAAAGCAGTTTTTTCTGTTTTTGGTGTTAAAATCTTTTCCAATTGCAATTCTGTATGGTTAGTTTTTTTTATTTAACATTCACATTATTATATAGTACAGAAATCTTAATGGCTTTATTGGTTGGGCAGTTTACCTTGAGAACTATGTTAAAATAAAGGCGTATTGATTGATTGATTGATAGCATTGGTCTTTATCTGCACGTGATTTTTTATAGTTCATGCATGTTAAGTATTTTAGATAAATTATGTTGATAATATCGTGAGTGGATAAAAATAGAATACCAGATAGATAAGAGAAAATTGTTTATAAATCATTAATGTTACCATGGTAGGATTAGAATTATCTAAATTCAATTCAGAAAAGACATCCTTTTATTATACAGAAAATTAATTTTTTATTAGAATTCCTAGGATTCAATCAAAAATTAGAAATGGGTCCTTTTCTGTAATTTACAAAAACTTCTCTTGTTTTCCTTCTTAATTATCCTCTGCTATTTCCGTTGAGTATTTTGTTTGCATTCCTTTTGTTATTTCTTTTCTGTTTTTTTTTTTGATAATGCATCCTTCATTTTATCGTTGCAAAGTAATTGTACATATTCTATTATTCATTGGCCAATAGAATTGTAAATATTATATAAAAAAACATGGAGAATCTATATATATTTTCCTTATTGTGTACATATATAAATAAGCTTGAAAATTACAAGTACTTTTGAATTTTTATAGGGTAGTTCTATTGTACGAGAGTCTTGTGTTTTTCGATTCATGTGAGCTAATGTATATAGTTATATCAAGGTCCACTCTTGGTCGCATTCTTTTGGTTTTTCGCATGTTTTGTTTTCTTAATATTGTAAAGTTAATTGGTACCAAGTATATAGCAATTTTATATCAAACCCCAATTAAATGAATTCAATCTAAATTTTTACTCCACAATAAGAAAAATTTTAAGTTGTGTCGTGGGTTTCTGTCTCCCTCACCTGAAGTTTGAAAATATAATTTTTCTTGGAGATAATTTTTTGCCTTTGACTTTTTTTTGTTTCATAAGATAAAAATGAGAAAATGTTTCATATATTTTATGTATAAGTTATCCTGGCTATTTCATTGAACCCTGTGCAACACAGTATAAAACTAAAGTTTATCATATTATTGTTTATTTACACGCCTCACTTAAGTTATTCCCCATGCTCCCATATAATCTTATGAAATGCTGTGAACTAAAATCCTTAATGCTAGATTTAACGATTATAGTAGTGTTTCAAGTTTTGGCAGCCTTTAGTCTGGTATCTGTCTTGTGATATCTTATTAATTAAAATTATTCCCAACGAAAAACTAGTTATTTTATTCACATATTGCTAGCTGTTGTGTTGTTTCAGACATAATTATTAGAAAATTGCCTCGTTTGGAAGCTTCGTTTCCCTGCCATTGCTGTGGAGAACAAAGTGACGCAAATAGTCGAGAAGGTTCCAAACATTTTGGACGAAGGAATACTTGCTTTCAGACCTGGGGAATTTTTTGATGGTTGTGTTTTTCAGTTATTAATATGTTCGTAAAAAAAAAGTTATTTGCAGAGAAACGCCTGTGTTTTCTTTCAATTCGCCAACTTTTCAATTTGAAGTCGCTGGTACGAAAGGTACTAGTATTTTTTAACAAAAAAGTTCATAAATTAAAAAATGAATAATAAAAAAAAGGAATGGTATAAATTTTTTTCTTTATTTGTTTGAAAGTTGTTTTTCCTCTAGTGAGGCCTATTTGAAAATTACCTTGAAAAAAAACAATGTCTAATTCTTCAAAGTGATTAGACTGGTTTCTTAAAATTTGTGAATGTCGCACGGAAGGATTGTTCAACCTCCTCATTCTTTAAAGATACTAGACTGGTTTCTTAAAATTTGGCTGAGTCTACTGTATATTTATCTATTATAACGATTAATCACATTTTTGATAGAATTTGAAGCCAAAAAAAAGAAAAAAAAAAATTTCGTCCGACATTTAATTGTGTTATTATCTTAACATTGTCAAACTAAAAAGATTTGAATTATTGTTCAAAATACCGTATATGCTCTAGCAATAAACGTATGTTTTCTCTTTTTTTTTTCTAACTACATCCCGTTTCGATGGAATCAAATATGGAATCTAAAAGTTTTAACATGGTAAATTTTATCGATTCCGTGCGACGTTAAAATAAAACTCCAAAATTTTTCCCCCTGTAATAGGTATTGCCTCTTTGAAGTTAGTCAAACAAAATAGACGTATAACCGACTCATTAACGCATGAAACATCGGTTATTCTCTTATCAGTAATTTTCTATTGCCATCAGAGTGATTTTTCCGTCCGACATTTAATTAATAAAAAAAACAGACCCAGTGAGAATTACTGGGAGTCGTAGAGATTCTTTTTGGTTGTAATATTTTTTATCATTTGAGTGAGATCATTCCTACTGCTAAAAGGAATTCTTCTGTTCATACAGTGGACTCTCTATATTTCGACTTTCCATTACTCGAACTCTCCATAATTCGAAATGAACCAGCGGGTCCCTTCGAGCTAAAACGTATGTATCACTCTCATAATTCGATAGATTTTGTTTTCCCTTCGAGCTAAAACTTATGTATCACTCTCATAATTCGATAGATTTGTGTTTTCCCTTCGAGCTAAAACTTATGTATCACTCTCATAATTCGATAGATTTGTGTTTTCCCTTCGAGCTAAAACTTATGTATCACTCTCATAATTCGATAGATTTGTGTTTTCCCTTCGAGCTAAAACTTATGTATCACTCTCATAATTCGATAGATTTGTGTTTTCCCTTCGAGCTAAAACTTATGTATCACTCTCATAATTCGATAGATTTTGTTTTCCCTTCGAGGTTCGAGTTACATAGAGTCTAGTGTATATTAAGACATCACTGCAACCCTCGCCTTGTTCCGACCTTACTAATTATTCGTAATCGACCCTAAGGTAATGTAAATATTTTCCCTGAAGTTTCACCAGTTTTTATGAATGATCTAAATGTAGGTGGTAATACGACTTCAACGCGAGGCGAAGGCTGTGGTGATGAAGAAGTTCAAAAATGTCGTCATCGATCCTAGAGTTTCGAGTTATCTCCCTTAAACCTTCGAAATGAATTCGTCCTCTTGTTTACCATTTCAAATTTTTCAAATTCCATTCTTAGTTTTAAATGTCAACAAGCTGGATTGTTGATGTTTTTATATCAATGAAATGTGGGAATATAATTACATATTGGTTAATTTTTCTAATTCTGTATGACTCTCCACCTGAGAGTGTTAATTGGATGATGTAACTTTCGAAATCTTGATCTGTTTCACCAAGGAGTTTGTTGTGGTATTGTCGAAAGGATTTTATGCGGTTTATTTGCCATCAGCATAACAAAATGGTTGCGGGGGAGGGTATCGTGTTCCACCAACAAACAACATGGTTGTATGCTGTTGTCGTGAAAGTCGATGATGCAGCATTTTTTTAAGTGCTGATGGAAAACGAAAGAAAATTTTAATGTAACACGAAAATAGTTTTCCCAGAGTTCCCTGTTCATTTTTCTTCAGTTATGTCATTAAGGAATCAAATTGTAATGTTATGATTACTTGCTGTGGTGTTTGCTTAAAGCATATAGTTCATAGACATTGAGAATATCAATTTTCTTTTGTGTGCTTCTACCATGAAACCAATGAAACAGTTTAAATGATTATTAATCCATTCCATTATGGTAATCGCATGACATAGACATATTTCGCGACTTTTCCGTTCAAACATACTAATGTCCAGCTGTCAAGTTTCGCCTCTTTTCCATATATTATATTTTTTTACTAATAGGTGATTATTATTCACATTCCCTAAGTCAATAAGAGAAATAATATCTTAAAAAAAAAACAACCTAAAGCGTATAAAATGGTGAAAAATAATTCAGGAATGGTATATATTATTTCTTATCTTTTTAATATTGAGTTAAGTTGCATATTCAGACGTTTTCATTATCACGATCATCATCTCTCTAAAAACATGTTTGAAATATAGCAAGCCAACAGCTCATACAAACAAAATTTATATCGATTTCACCGTTAACCCAGTGAACAAATCGTCAAAAAGTCACTACGACGAAGAGCATTCTCATTGAAATTGTGTGTAGATTTCTATAGAAATGCACTCCTTCACAGTGTTTCTTTAACAAATGTGCCGGCTGGGTAACGTTTATGAACAAAAAAACCCCATCCCAATGGAATAACCACGATGGTAAATTATGAAATATTTGCAGCCAACCTCATACACAGGGTTTATTGCTGTTTATAGATAAAAAAGCCAGAAACCCTGGGTACTAGGTTAGTTTGCAACCTCTGTCTCTAATCTCTTTCTTTACGATATACGGACGACGATGAACAAATCCTTAAGTATCTACTCTTAATAATCGCCTACTGTTGAAGATATGTTCAGTCAAAGTATGGCGCAATTGAATATAAACAGTTGAAAATACGAGGTGACCACGTACCAAGGGCGTTGCTCTCTTTTGCTTGAATATCAGACAAAACATCTCTGGGGCGAAGTTGAAAAAGAGGTATTTTTCTTTAATATTATATTTATTTCCCATTTTATTTACCGTTGGTTTTACATAGTTTTTATCTAATTTACACCAACAAAATAGATTAAAAACGTGAACAAATTCTACAATTACATAAACTACAAAGATCAATTGCTTTGAGGGATGTCTTGAGAGAGTTTAGAGACACTGATGATTTCAAACTGTCTGGGATACTATTCCAGAGCAAGCTTCCACGAAACAAAAAGGATTGGGTACCAAAACGAACGGATTTTGCAGGTGGTATGACAAGGAGATTACGGTTTCGCAAAGAGTATTGTACCGGTTTAAGAGCATAAAGTGTTTGCATGAAAGGAGGATTTAATGAATTTAGAGTCTTGTATATCTCACAGACAAGAAACCTAAGGTGTGTCTCATGTACTCTTACGAGTTTGGAATTTTGTAGTAAAGACTTAAAATCAGTTGAGAAGTCATTGTGGGCAGCTCGTAAAGCCCGTTTTAGAATGTTATCGATTTCTCTGGATTGAGATTTACTACAAAACATCCAAATTATTGGAGCATAATAAAAAATTGATAAAATGTATGAATTTATGAGTAATAACAGTTGGTCACGCTGTAGAAAACCTCGAATTCTGTTTAGGCTATGTAATCTACGTTTCGCCCTGAGACAAAGGTTCGATATATGCCCTGAGAATTTTAAAGTGCTATCGATGTAGATACCCAGTAATTCGACAGTTTCTACAGATTTGATGGTGACTGAGCCAATGTTGATAGTGATTGGGTCTTTATCTCCTAGAACTAGCATCTGGAACTTTTTAGGATTGCCAGCTAACATGTTTGAATCGAACCAAGAAAGTGTGCTTAAGAGGTCACATTCTAGACTGGACTGGACTTCGGCCAAAGAACATGCACACTTGAATAAGGTATTATCATCTGCAAAGTTACAGATGCTAGATTTTTTAATTACAAATAATAAATCATTTAGAAAAATATTAAATAAAAGGGGTCCTAAAATAGATCCTTGGGGGACTCCTTTCAGTATTTCTAACCACAAACTATAGATCGTCGTAATTTTTGTACGCTGAAAACGACCATTTAGATAATTCCTTAAAAGTTTTAGACTTTTGAAATCGAGTCCATAGCAAGCAAGTTTGGCAATCAAAAGATCATGATCAATGCAATCAAAAGCCTTAGACAAGTCAATTAATAATGCACCAACTTTGCCAGATTTGTCTAGGCATTTTTGCCATTGGCCTATCATGCGAAGGAGAGCATGTTGGGTATTATGCTTGGAGCGGAACCCACAGAGAACGGGATGTAAGATGTCATCAAAATGTTCATTAAGCTGAATAAAAATAATTTTTTCAAAGAGTTTTGAAAATGCTGGTAATACACTTATTGGTCTATAGTTTTCCCTAAGAAACCTATCATCTTTTTTGAAGATGGGAGTGACATCAGCAAGTTTTAGAGGCTTTGGGAATGATGAGGAAGCAAACATTTGATTTATGCAAAAAGAGATAGGGCCAGCAATAATGTCAGGAACCATTTTTAGTATTTTGGTTGGAAAAGGCCCACTTACACTCTTACGTGAATTCAGTTTAAGAATTTCACGAAGGACCTGATCCCTTGAGACCTTTTTGAAAGAAAAAGTTTTTGAAAAATTTTGCTCCTGAAGAATTTTGATACTTGGATGGTTTTGAAATTTTCGCATGATGGAGGCAATGGTATTTACATCATCATTTTTCATATCTACAGAATCAGCTTCATAGGGAGTTATGTTTAAATTTTTAGTGACGTTTACAAAATATTTGTTAAAGATTTCAGCAATGGTTTTTTCGTCTGACACAATTTCTTTTTCGTCGTTAAGCAAAAAGATACGTTCGTGATCTTTTGTGGTAGTAGAGAAAAAAGGCTTGGTGGATTTCCAGAATTCAGCTGAATTTCCTAGATCATGAAAATGGTTTCTTTTTGCTTCACGATTTAGGGTCACGACATAGTTCCTTTGCTTTTTGTACAGATTGTAATCAGAGATTGAACCAGTCTTGTTTGCTTTATTCTTCAAAAAAGAACGATGCATAATTGCCTTTCTTAAGGTTTTATTTAGGTGAGGCTTTTGATTTCCACGAATTGTTCGTTTCTTTTTTGGAGCGTGAGTATCCAAAACTGATTCAAGTACACCACTGATATCGTCATAAATACCTTGTTGGCAGTTTGTGAGAGCATTTGAAAGATCATGGCGAAAAGATTCGGTAGAAAAATTACGAAAAGATCTATATTGCAAAACATGGGGTAGTGACTTTTCATAAGCTGCTTTAAACATAGTGTAAACCAGATGATGGTAGTCACTTAGACCAGTTTCGTAAGAGTTTGTTTTTTGAAAACTTCTACTCCGATTTGTGAGTATAAGGTCAATGCACCTACCATCACCTGATTTAAAGCATGTAGGACCTGTTACAAGACTTTTTAAAGAGAATTGTTCCCAAAAATGGGACATTTCAGGATGAATGATTTCTTCATTGAAATCTCCCATGATTAAAATATCATCATAATCTTTGGAGTAAAAATCAATAATTTTAATGAGTTCATTCAAAAAATACGTTAGGCCTTGGAGTCGAGGATTTCGATAAACTGACAGCACAAGCCATCTTTTTCTTCTCAAATTTAATTCACCGGCAATACATTGGATGTCTTCTTTCACAAAAGGACATTTAAGTAGACGAAAAGGAAGGTTTTCTTTACAGAAAAGAATTAAACCTCCACTCGTACTACTAACATCAAGGCGAATTGGTATTTTGAAGCCTTTGATAGAGAATTGTCCCTTTGGGAAAGAAGCATCCAATTTACTCTCGGCCACACACAAGATGTCGACATTTTCCGAGACCAGGCTTTTCATATCCTCAAACTTATTTCGTAAGGAATTGATATTTAAGTAGGAGATTAAAACATTGTTTCTAAGTTTCGAGTTTTGCTTTAGGACTTTGAGAGGATTAGTATATGTTCAGTCTCTTTCTGTTCAGATTCTTGGTAAGTTCAACAGGTAATATAAAATTTAAAGTTATCTGTGAGAATATCGTTACCTCTTCGATTTAGGTGCAACTTGCTTCGGTTTGTATGATGAGAAGGATCTAAGTTGTTATGCTTAAGAAAACCGATATTTTGTTGACTGCACATTTTTTCTAAGTAAGTATTTACCTCCTGACACTTTCCATTTAGATCATCATTTCTTCCGATAAGACTTGAAACCATCACCGTCGTATTTTCACCACAATTTTCCACTGTTTCAGTAGCTAACTGCATGATGTTACTTGCAATCGTTTCAGAACAATAATCTTTTTTCAGGTCATTTGTTCCTACGTGAATGATTATGTTTTCAGGGCTCTTTTTTATTGTCGGTTTGATGTAGTCTCGCATGCAATCAGTAGTAGCTCCCGAGAAGGATTTTACCACGACCATTTGCTTACTGTCTGAAATATCATATCCATTGATTCCTTTTACCATCGAGTCGCCCACTATCGTTGTTACTTTACGCTTTATTTTTGCTTCTGTCTTTCTGTTTGTAGAATGAATTGTTTGCTTTCTTCGTAATGTTATTGATTGACTTTCTGTTAGTTGATTATTTGGTCTCTTGGGTACGCTATTTTGATCATCAACCTTATCATCCTCGTCAATCGCAAGGGAATCAAAGCGGTTTTTGCAATATAATTCAAGACCATTTGATTGATTTGTTATCTTAACAACTCTCTTGGGAAATTTGAAATCTGTATTTTTCTTGTTTTCTTGACAATCAGGCTTTTCTCTGTAAGAGGTTGTGTGTGTAGAGTGTGTATTTAATTTTTCAGAGAGTAAAATATCAATAATTTTTGTTTTTGCTCTTCATCTCTTCTTTTAAGAATTTCAGCTCATCGGTCATTTTCGATATGAGTCTTTCTTGTGGATTATGAATAAAGTCTGCATTTGAGCTAGTAATTTCTTTACATACAGCATCATTTATCAAGTCTTCAATCTTTGTTGTGAAACTAGCCATAAGACTTTCAAACTTTTCTTTCACAAGTACTTCAACATACCTTTGAGTGATAAAATCTTCTGTTCCTGCAAGGTTGCCATCATTAAGGTTTTCATCAGTCATAAAGTTTTTATCAGCCATAAAGCTTTCAACAGCCATTGCAAAAAAGAGAAATCACTAAAACGCCTACTCACAAAAAAACACGTCCACTCCGCGGGAAATAGACACGCAATAGATATATAGAATATAAAAGCCAACACAAATTAAAAGAGTTATCTGTAATGACGAAACGATCCTAAATGCAAGAATGGGACTGGTTTAAATATACCGAAGTTAACTTTGTCAATTTGTCATGTCCATCAGGTTAATTTCTTGCGACAAAATTACCATACCCTTCAATATTCTCATAATCGCGTATGTGGTGAACGACGATCAACATTGGGCTATGTGATCTCATACTGTTGCTCTTATGTGTAACCTTTAGTGTGGCTGTACCTTAGACGGATTTCCCGTTGTATCTTGTACGGACTTCAAAAGTAGCGTATGAACCTATTGGGAGCCAGCAACTTTTTATATTATGTTAGTTCACCCCTCCCAAGCCAAACTTTCATTCTAAATAGCCGATGGGCACTTCATGAGAAGGAGTTACTATCCCATTCCAGCCGTCAATCATCACAATTTTGCGACAATTTCTTACTAATCCTTCGCCCAGCCCTGTTAACTCTCGGAACGTCCAAAGACTTCACAGGGGAACGGGCTGGTTGCAGTACCACCACGGAAGCGGCCGGTAGAATTTTGTGATGCGACATCCGAATACGTTACCATTATGCAACTGTTCATAAAATATGTGCACTAATTTCAGTTACCATGTGGAAACCAGATTTAACAAATTACATAAATTCCCTTGAGCCTGGTTTTTATATAAAAGCTGAAATCAGTGCATATAATTTATGAACAGACTTTAGTTAGTTAGAATAATGTCATAGTGTCTTTTGAGGTAATGTAGCTATAGAGGGTATGCATCTACCGGTTTCAAACCATCAAACTTCTCAGTGAAAACTCTGTTAAAAGCGTTTGGAAGAACGAGACATCACTTGGCCAAAACCTCACCCTCCCAAACAAATTTAACAAGGTTTTGACCGTAAAAATTAGCTGGTTTGAAACCGGTAGATGCATATACAGTATATTAACTGCAAATCGGTAGGTGGAAGGTTTAAAAAGAGGTTTACTTGCTCACTTCTTGGATATGTTTATTATACAACAATTTAACAACACGAGAAAAAATAGCTAAGGTAAAAAACAAAAAAAACAACAAAAACACTCAGTCTCTTTCTCTAGCATTTGTAACTTCTGTTTCTGTCCGCGGAAAAATTTCCAGAAGTGGACAATCGCCGTTAAACTGTTGCTTGTGTTCATCATTAGGTTCGATACAATCAGGGATATGTACATATGTCTGGTGAGAATAAACATATGAAGATCTTCTGCTTTTACAATTTGAGATCACATATATCATCCCTGTGTTCCACTGGAGTTGTGGCTCACCATAATGGGGATAAAAGAATCTTCTGAGGAGTAAATCACACAATCCATCAGGTTGAATTGAAATCGTCGACCACGTGCTCTCCTTCTGGCGGATGTTGCTAATAAATGTTATTATTATTGCTCAGCGCGATCTGATCTTTCATCAGCAATTTTTGTCCCAAGTTGTAGGCTCATACCACTAAAAACACAAGCCTTAGTTTTAAGTCTGGAATAGAAGCTATTTGTTGATGGTGGCTAAAATCAGAATTGTTTATTGATTTTATAATTACAACTATTTTATCAGGGTGAGTGTGGCCTCCATAAAATTAAAACATAAATTTTCCCATATGGAAGTTTATGTTTTTGGAAACACGGATTAATACTGCTCAATTGTACCAGAGAAGCAATGCAAATCACAATATTATAATCGTTTGTTATAAGTTATAGTGTGATTATATACTGCTAAGTTTCCTTGGTAGCTAGTTAGGGCTGATTGTGTGTTTTGTGTTATTATATTGATCAGGAGATATGAGAGCTCTGCCACCTCCAGGCCAAGGGCTTATTATTATGTTATATTACATTATGCATAATGTGATTTTTTTGTATCAGTTTATACAGTTGCATCCATCAATTTAGAGGAGTTTTTCAATGTTACTTTTTATGACCTGTCTAAACTAGAAGCTAAATTAAAGTATACAAAAATAGGATGTGTAGAAATGTAGTAATCCAAATAAACAGTGTATAAGGCATTTAGTTACCTGTAAGGTGCAGTGTGCTAGTCAAACTCGACTTAATTAATGATATTCTGTGTTTGTTGTAATGCACTTATTATCAAGCAATAGACGCATAATGTTTATAAACCCAACATCGCTTGGAGTGTCTATTTATTATTCAATATTTTAAAGATAATGAACTGTTATATGTACAGCTGAGAGTTGCACTATGCTGATGTCAGCAGAAACAGAACAAATATAAGAAATATGAGAAATGGTCTGGGAACGAGCAATTGTTTATTATTAACAAAGCGCTCAAACAAATTAAAAAAATGATTGGCTCTCTTGTGGAGATTACAAGAAAACTGTTGACTTTTTTCTCGACCTTCTTATGAAAGTTCATTATCTTTAATGAAGAAGTTCCCTATATGGAATCATTAAACTCTCTTTACTTATTTCATAGTCTTGTCTTTTTCTTTTAATTTCGACATTTATTTTTTTTATCATCTATTATTGTTTACTGTGTCTCTGCATGGCCAGCTCTTTTATGTTCTTAATCTTAAATGATCAGCAGGATTTTTGCTTTTGTGTTTATTGTCAGTGAAGACAGACGAAAATGTGTGAAAGCCACATTGCCACACGTACAAGCACTTGTACAGGGTGGCATCAAGAAATTGGCTATTTACTTTAAAAACTGCGGTTATATTTTTTGTTGCCAACTTTTAGAAACACACTGCAGTATTTTTTAACATTGTCATTTATTTTTAATGATCTATTCCTTTTCGGAATTCATCTGCATAGAGACAGGTTTACTTTTGAATTCTTTGTGAGCATTATAATCAGGTTTGCATAAAAGTTTTTGAAGCATACTCAAAATAGCTGTGTGCTTTTTTGTTGTTAACTGCCACTTTAGTTATCACTCAGAAATGCCTATGTCGAACTTGCTAGTTACCGCTAATTTTGTTTTTTTGTGTTATTGTATTGGGCAGACCTTAATGGAGATATGAGAGCTCTGCTAGTGCTACCTTCGCCCAACCCCAACAAGGGCCTACGTTAAGCCGGATCTCCACTAGACGATTTTTAGGACGATCGTCTTAAATTTTCGCGACGACACATGCGCAGAAGAGTAAAACTGATCGTCGCGGCGAAGATATTCTCTCGACGAAAAGTAGAAATGATTTTAACTTTTCGTCATGCGAACGACGATCGTCAAATTCTAAACCAATGACATTGCAGTAATTTCCAACTTTCCAACAAAACCAGTTTCAAGATAGGTGACTATGTGGAAGGACACACTACTGTTGATATTAATACTGTTGATATTAATATTCTTTTTCGTTTTAAGAGTGGTCTCCACTTGACGATTTTTTCGTCGCGAAAAAAATCGCTTCGCGCGAACTTTTTCGTCTAGTGGAGATCCGGCTTTATATGCATCTGCATACTATGTATCTGTTTATTTGCATCCATCAATTTAGACGAGCTATCAATATGTTACTTACTACCCTAAAAGCTAAATAAGATGCACGCAAATGGCGAATATTTTTATTGAGTAGTATATAGATTTCTGGCGTAAGCCGAAAAGCTTTTGTCAAAATAAAATAAAAACTGATTTTAATAAAACTATACAGTGCGTCCACGAGAAAGTGGGCACCTAACTGTCAAGAAGCATATCTTATGTTTTTCGTGCTTGTTTTTTTTCAGTTTCTATACCAAAAGAAAGAAAATTTTTGTACTCTAAATACATGACCTTTTTGATAGAAAAATAAATTGTGGGGGAGTTATAAGCGATTTTATCATGAAACCACGCAGTTAAATCAATAATGATCAATTAACGTTTGCTTGAATAGGAGTTAGTGAAGCGCGAAATATGGAAAGACATGAAAAATTAAAATATTGAGATAAAACTGCATTATACTTGCAAAACACATATTTATTTTACAAACTTGAAACATAAAAGTTTCATTTCTAAAAATCTTTCACGAAGATTTAAAAATACTTTTTAAAAAGTTTTCTTGCTTGTAAAGATTTTGGCAAGGCGTTGGGAATAAAAAGTTATTTTAAGGTAAGTTTACACAATGAAGAAAATTTGTGCCTATTCAAAATATTTCGTGACAAGCTTAACAGAACAACACCAAAAGCGGTGTATTCAACGAAACAAAGAGTTAATTGCTCGTTTTTAAAAAATAACAACTTATATTTTTGGAAAGCTCGTAAATTCTTCTTTCCAATGGTATAAAAATGGCATTGTACTAGAGAAAATTCGAAAACCAGGTGCCCACTTTCTCGTGGACACACTGTATACTACTCATCCAAATAAACAGACATCTCAAGTGTATAATGCATCTAATTACCTGTGAGGGTGCATTGTGTACTCAAAATTGACTTAATAAAGGATAGTTTGTTTGAATGCATTTATTATTAAACAATGGGTGCACTAAAAACTTTATTGAGGTGTCCAAAATCCTCAAAGGTCACTGCGATGAAGCACATTGTTACATTTCTATAGAAATGAGAGTGCATTCACAGTGACTTTTCAACAAATTTGCCCACTGGGTGAAGATCTAAAATCTATCTATCCAGATCTAGAAAAGCGTATATTATACAGACCAGAGCCGTTTATTCAACTGTTTCAAAGAATGACAAGTGGCTTAACTTAGCTGTGCATCGTGTGATTTGATACTATCTTCAGAGTTTCAGAAATCAGACAGACCTTTTATTGAATAATTTCCTTCCAATTATGCTATTCTCGGCTACATGCAATGCAATGCTATAAGTATCCCTGACGGCAAGTCAACTGATAGTTGCAAGTCGGCGGACGGAAGAACCAATACGGATGAAAGCCCGAGGACTCCCGTTACTTACTTACTTAGGATAATGAATTTTCATAAGGTCGATAAAAAAAGTGTGTCAGCAGTTTTCTTGTGAAATAATCTACACGATGGAGCGAATCTATTTTGTACAATTATGCTATTCTTGCTTGCATTATATCTTCACTGCTATGTATTTCCTATAAATGTAATGTAGAAATGCAAACACAATCATAATAAATGGCAAAATCAAAATAAACAATTCAACATATAAAAAAGCTTCTCCAGTAAACGCAAGCGTTGGACTTCTTGTGATGTCAACCCCTTCTGTATTTCTTGTGATGTCAACCTTTTCTGTGAACACCCAAGAAATTAAGCATTGTTAAACCGATGAGCGAAGATATTGAAACAGATTCTGCGTAGTTCAATACAGTAGCTTGATATAGTAGATTGATGAATATCCGAACAACAAAAGTTGAAAATACGTACGTATTAAGTCTTACTTTAAAGTGGAATTTACCGTAAGATGGTACGTTGTCATTGAAAACATTGTAACGCAATGTTGACAGGAGAGTACTTGTGTTTTTGCATCGGAAAAATATTTTTGCAGTTACATAGAGCAATAAGACACTCAATATGCACATGAAAAAGAAACTTGTTTTGATGATTTCTGTCATCATCACGGAAATGTTCGGTAAGAGACATATAGCGATATACTTTGTGTCTATTTTGACATTGAAAAATGATGCGAGGATGCCCATTACAGGCTGCATTTTGTAGCTTCATTTCGCAGATGCATTTATTCGAATGAATGACAAGCAACTTGGTAAGATAATACTAGCAACAGTCTTATTGTCTGTTACGTAATCCTGTCCTGGTACATGTTTGACCCTAGTAGTGTGAATGGAGAGACTCTTTCATGAGCATCGTTTGTTGCGACTTCAATGTCCTGATCATCTTCTTCAATTTTCATGTACGCTAGGTTGTTAGATTTAAATAGTCTTCGTAGAAAGGAAATAATCTCACTTAAGTATAAAAATAGAGTGACAAATAATATCGCTGCAAATACAAGTAAAGGCCCAATCCATCTGGCTGTGCAAGTCTTGTTATCGACACACTCATGATTGCCAAACAGTGAGAAAGAATAACCAGATATACATTCACCGCACAAGTATCCTTTGCGGTGTTCTTTACATTTGTCATACGGTTGACACTCCTTTTTGGAAGAGCAGCAACACAATGGCGGACATTTGATAGAAATTACTTCCTTGTCGTCTTTCTTGTAGCTCCAATAGTTTCCATTGCTTTTGATGCCTTTTATACATGTTGCTTCGTATGGACATTGAAGACATTCTATATAACGTGCTTGCATACTTTGTGTTGTATCATTCCAAACAAGTGTTGCAGTTTGTAAGCTATATTTGTTGATGTCACAAGCGGTACAAAAGAATCTAAATTGTATTTTTACACTATGGTCGTACAGGTATGAGATATTATAACCGATGGGACATGAAAAGTACGAATTTCCTTTAAACAATTTTTTGATGTCTTGAGTTATAGCACTAATTGCTTGGTTTCTCTTGATGGTAGAGTCAAATCCAGCTATTTCTCTTGTATGAATCACCGTAAGGATTGGAATCGTAAAAGTTGATCGTTCCAGCTGGTGCCAACGGAGCTGAGTTTCCTCGAAAGTGACACATTTTAACATCAATTTGGCTCTCTTGTAATACTAAAGCAGCCGTTTGTTCATCGTTGTCTACAACGGACCAAATATTTGTAAAGTTACATTTGGGAAGTACAATTTTGGACTTCACAGAAAGTAAAGTAGACGGATTGTTTTTGTATGAAGTGTTGTAAATGTACACATCATTCACGTTTTCAAGTGCTAGTTGTAACCTTAAAATTATTGAATCCATAAAAGTCAGGTGCAAACTTTCGTTTTTTGATATTTTCTCTATGGTAGTCAACGACATGAAGAAGTAACAATTTGAAAATATAACTTTGCCACTGCCGGAAATGAGAAAATAAGATAAAACAAATTTTGTTCGTCTTATATTTAAATGGTACTTTGGAAAAGCGATTAACGAAAGAACGGTTTTTGGATAACACTATCGTCCATCATACGAATTTCACCCTCACTTTTGCTGAAGTAATGGGAAGTGGGTTTCAAACTAACACGTTCTCTGGTGCTACCATTGGTTCCATAAAAGATGAAATTCGGTATTTTAGAAATGTAAGGTTCCAGCTTCCAGAAGTGTAGCCAATGCCTAGATTTTTGAGGGGAAACGCCAGTTTATTCAGACCCCTCCCCCCCCCCGTTTATTATATTTTGCAAAAATTTCAGACCCCCCCCCCCCCCCCCCCCCCCCCTCCCCCTACTATTCGGGACCTTAGAGTAAACAATCGTTCTGCACGGTGAAATGGCTGAGCCACATTCCAATATATTATTGCTATATTTGTTGTGAGATACGAGAATCTCCTTTGACAATACACCTGACTGATGATTGTCGAGTAATAAAACTATAAAAATAAAATGAATTGGAATAATTTATATTACATCTTACTGGTTGTATTAGCGATTGTCACTGATTTTCTGAATAAAGTATCATGAAACTTTGAATGCAAATTACTTTTTATTAATTTCGCTAGTATAGCGAAGTATCTCCGTGACATTTTGGACGATCTCACTAAAGTAAATAATTGCATTTAAAAGCCATGTCCGCACACACCTTAGCAATAAGGCAGGCTGACTAACAGGCTAAATTTGGACAAAATTATAAAAGTTCTCCAATTTCCTTAAAAATTTGCACAAAGCACAATTAAAAGGTGCTGATTTCGAATTTGACAGTTATTTTGTCAAATTTGGCCAAAATTGAGCAATTCGGGCCAAATTTGGACTAAATTATGAAAGTTCTCCAATTGTCATAAAAATTTGCACAAAGCACAATTGAAAGGTGCTGATTTCGAAAGATTAGCCTGCTGCTACGTCAGTCAGTAAGGTACCAAGAACGTGTTGTTTAGCGCCTCTCGCTGGAAATTACTAACGTTTTGTAAGGTTGTTGCAAAGTTTTGGGACTTTTAAGACCATGACATCAAATGTTGCTGTGTAAAATCTTATTAACATGTGACCCTATGTATTTTTCTGATCAGTGTTTCAAGCTTTGCGTTTATGATTCTGTGATTAAACTTTTCATGAAAGAGGGGGACTCCGCCCCAACCGTTTTAGTTTTTGACTTGCCAACTAAGCCACTAGCTCTTGCAACCTCAAACCCAGGGTTTTTGCTTATGCAAACTTTAAAATTTATGATTGTACCATCGAATATAAGAGTAATTGCCATGAGAAAATATTTCACACTAGTCTTGATAAGTCGAACTCTCGTTATCTGGACTTTTCTCCGGTCCCACATCAACGCAACGTACAATACAATGATCAGGAAAATGGTGAGAGGCGGATATCGCAGGAAAGAAGGATCATTCAGTTACGAACTTACGAATGAAGAACTCCTACAAAAATGCAAAACAGAAAGTATCATTCAACACATACAAAGACAACAACGAAACTACGTTGCACACACCATTTGTAAACCAGACACCAGCATTACAAAAAGATTGCTCTTCAACAACAACAAAGGAACGAAACAAGGTCGGCAAATAACACTTTACAACACAGTCATCATAAATGAATGTACCACACCGGAAGTATTGCACCGTAGCGCCCTCTCACGACTCTATTAAGAACAGATTTGTATTAGGTCGGCCAGTTAGGTTTCGACCGGTCAATATCTAATGTATTTTAGATTGATCTAATAATATATATACTAGCCGCCAAGGCGGCGTCGCTCGCCGCCCATATCCACCTGCTCTGTATCACTCTATCAATAAACGTCAAATTTCCTTATAAACGGCTCGTACAACTTGTGCTCAACCAGAAGCAGATTCGAAGTCACAACCTCTGGTAAAGCCAATCTTTTATTAGTGTAACAATACACTCAAAACGTAGAGAGAGAAAACTTCAACTTTTTATTAGCTTTTGTTTTAAAAAAGTTACGCGCTCTAACATGGGTGCTATCAAACAGGGGGAAAATGGTTTCTCTTCTAAAAAAAGTTCACACGGAGGAGAGAAAAAAGGCACGTGCTAAATGAATAAATAGAATAAAAAAACGTTCGATCAGAACGCTTAACAATTAAAAGAAGAAATTAATTTATTAAAAGAAAAGCAAAAAAAAAAAAAAAAAAAACATTTTGTTTTGATATGATACTCTTTTTACCTATCGGTTTTTAAACATTTTGATTGCTCAAAAAAAAAGTTCACCCGTCTCAGACAGTCAGGCAAGAGTCAGTGGCAAACCAAACATATGCTGCCACGTTCTGCCACTGCTGCTTTTTGTCCAAAATGTTTAATCAGTTAGTTTCTTTGTATTTAGTTGATGTACTGTTTTCAAAACCAAGTCAACGTGGAATATAAATCTAACAGTAACGATAAAAACAAAACGTTATTCCTATTAATTCATCAGCCAAAAAAGGTCACGTTAGATTGGGGTTGCAATGTATTTGCTTCGAACTCACGTCGCACACAAAAAAATAAATAATTTCGCTCACAACTCAATCTACCATTTTGCGTGACTTACAAACAAACAAACAAACAAACAAACAGACAGACAGACAGACAGACAGAGAATCGGCTATCAATATATAGATATATATACTAGTTCGACATAACAGCAGCCGACTGTTAATACAAAGGCGTAGGATTTGATCCTATTTTCTTTCTGTTTGGGTACGAACAAATTAGGGTCAACAAATCACCGTTTTCACATTTTAGAACATGTTAATGCGAAAAATTGGCAACTCCTTTTCGAAACATGTCGCTTCATTATGAAAACAAAAACAACCCTAGTGGAAATCTAGCTTACCAGAGATTTGAAAATTGTACAAAGTTTATTTAGCTAAGAATAAAGAGTATTTGGTGAAACATTAAAGAATTTTGGAACCTTTGTTCTTTTTAGTCATTTAATTGTAAAAGCTTCATATTTCACATCCAAGCCTGTCTTTAATATATGTATCTTTGATGTCAATTATTGTTTAACGGGTTACTTTTGCATCTCGAGAATCAAATTAGAAGGTTTCTCTTCCATATTTGATCCAAATTAGATACAGCGATGGTGTAGTGGTTTGTACCCTTGAGTGCGACCCGTGTTCGAGTCCCAGTTCACTTAGATGCGCTTTAGAAGCAGCGTATCAGCCCATTAGGGGCCATCGACTCCATCCTGGGTTGGAAGCCCAAGGACTAAAAACTCTCAGTTACTTACTTACTTTACTTATCACATCGCAAAATGTACTCAATCTTTATGCTTATAAAAAAAACAACTTTGTCGTGTAAAAACAGCTTTATACATTTTCATTTGTGTGGGCTGGACTTTGTGTGATAATGACAGGATTTCAAAGATCACTTGAGGAAATAAAACAGGAATGTTGTTGGTATATATACAAGTTATACAAGTTTTACTATAATCTAGTAAAGTTTATGAGATCGTCAAAGCGGAGGTTAGAGAAAAAGTCACAAACATGCGCGAACAGCAAATGTTTCACACTTCTTGGAAGAAAACAGAAGAATTTTGATTTTCAACAAGAAGCCGCTTGGCTTGAAGACTTCAGGACGTAACACAACGATACATATCTAGTCTCAAAAATACAAACTTGCCGAATTGCCAAATTACGGTCAAATTAGACAAAATGACTGGCAAATTCAAAATCAACATCTTCCATTTGTGCTTTGTACAAATGTTATGAATATTGCAGAACTTTCTAAATTTGGTCCCAATTTGGCGCAAATTGTCCAATTTTAGTCAAATCTGACCAAAATGACTGTCAAATTCGAAGCCAACACCTTTCAAATGTGATCTGTGCAAAAGTTTGTGAAATTTGAAGAACTTTTTAAATTTGGTCCAAATTTGGCCCAAATTGTCCAATTTTAG
Organism: Turritopsis dohrnii; assembly: GCA_027922465.2. Classification (NCBI taxonomy): domain Eukaryota; kingdom Metazoa; phylum Cnidaria; class Hydrozoa; order Anthoathecata; family Oceaniidae; genus Turritopsis; species Turritopsis dohrnii. The sequence goes on along the minus strand of BQMF02000138.1, from coordinate 133,276 downwards.
TCAAATCTGACAAAATAATTGTCAATTTGGACATTACCACCATTCAATTGTGCTCTGTGCAAAATTTCATGAAAATTGAAGAACTTTCAAAATTTGGCCCAAATCTGACCAAAATAATTGTCAAATTCGAAATCAGGAACTTTCAAATGTGTTCCGTGATGTAAAAAGTGATGTAAAAAGTGACAAAACCACCATTGAAGAACATCAAATATAAGATATTGCTGGAACATCTAGCGTCAATCTAGCTAGGTATCACACAAGATAAATTACAAGATGCACACTGAGCTCATTTTAAGTTTTAAGCAAAAAGATGAGATAATTGCAAATGATAATTAATTTCGCTAGTATAGCGAACTATTGGTATCGTCGTTCTATGTATCTCCGTGACATTTTGGACGATCTCACTAAAGTAAATAATTGCATATAAAAGCCATGTCCGCACACACCTTAGCAATAAAATCTTTTGCAGGCTGACTAACGGGCTAAATTTAGACCAAATTATGAAAGTTCTCCAATTTTCATAAAGATTTGCACAAAGCACAATTGAAAGGTGCTGATTTCGAATTTGACAGTCATTTTTTCAAATTGGGCCAAAATTTGGCAATTTGGCAATGCTATATTGAGAATGTTTTATAATTGTTGAGAGTAGATTTGTGTAATTGTGACACCATCCAAATTTGAGACGAATAAGTTTTGATCTATTTGTTTTGTATAATTGCGAATTCTGCTACCGTTATCAACTGTTGCATCTCACAGTTCTATGAACAGTATATATATATTTGTTAGAATTGTGAGAATGCAATATAGCGAAATTTTCGACTTCCAAGTCGTCTTGTTTTACTTTGAAATTACAAAATCTTAATAAGGCTGAATTGAATTCGAAACTGGAATTGATTACAAATATTTAACCTGTGATTTGTGTTATCTACAATAAGTGATCGCTACATGCAGATTTCATAGGGCAAACACAATTGTGCAATGTGTTCGAAACTTGGCCCAAATCTGACCAAAATAATTGTCAAATTCGAAATCAACAACTTTCAAATGTGTTCCGTGCAAAATTTTATGAAAATTGAAGAATTTTCGAAATTTGGCTCAAATTTGGCCTAAATTGCCCAATTTCAGTCAAACCTGGCAAAATCATTGTCAAATTCGAAATCAGCACCTTTCAATTGTGCTCTGTGCAAAATTTCATGAAAACTGGTCAACTGGAAGTCTGAATTTGACCAAATTTGCGAATTCGGCAACGATGTCATGTAAACGCTGCACAAAAACGTTCATAACTTGGAGTAGTAGTAGGAGGAGGAGGAGTAGAAACACGGGTATTTTAAATACTTTACTCCACCACGGGTGTCTGAAGTCAATAAACGTACTTAGATCGTTGGCAAATAACCAACAGTTTATTTATTATCATGTGCCAATCAAAAATGCAGACAATAGAATTCTAACCAGGGAGCATTGCTATGATTAAAACTCAGTTTGTAAAAATCATGTTTTCAAGTTTTTCAAATAAATTTCACTGAAATGTTTGGCTTCAAGGCTGTCATTTGACAAACTTTAATATTTTATTGGTGATTAGACAAACAGTGAAAGTTAAAAAGCCGTTTCCACAACTTTCCTCAGCCTCCGTGAAAATCCATCCTTTATACACAATGTATTGTTTTCTGACGTTCGTTTTTATTTTTATATGGCCAAGTTTCTCTTCTGAAGTTGCAAGTTTCTTTCGGCCTCGTGGAAAGAGACGCAGTGGAAAGAGAAAGTTGTATTATTGAAAATTTAATTTTTGTTATTTTTCAACACTTTTAAAACACTTTTGTATGGTACAGATATCACAGATCTTTTAGAATCTGTTGTCGGATGTACGGAGAAAAGATTCAAGGCAAAGAAAGGTATTGAAGATAAACTATTCTTTTCTTCTATGTGGGACGGATGTCATGTAGATTGGAAAAGGTTCACAACTGAAAGAGAATTTGCCGTATTTTAGTTTCTATAACTTTGAAGTTCGCGTTGGCGATGTGAGAAGGAAATGCAACAAAAACACAGGTAAGGAAAGCATTTGTTTAAAGGGATTCCTGCGTTCAAAATAATACTTACAGGATGGTAGAACTCACTACGTTGTAGCATAAAAGGATCATGTGCTCGAGAACGATGAACTGATCTTCAGTAATTATTTTTCTTTACAAATTAGATTCAGCATAATACGATTCTTAGAATTAATGAAACATACTGTTGTTGTTCTAGTATCCAGTTAATTTAATTTTATTTTTCAATGACCCATGTGCTCAGTTTTTACTCCTTCTGCAATGAAATTTTTTCATGATCTTTTATGTATACACAAATAATTATTAGCATCTATAACAATGTTTTTGGAAAATAAACAGACTTCTCAGCCACTTCCTGAAAAAATAGTTTCACCAATGATTTTTCCCCTTACTCACACCTTAATTCTAAAAACTCCTTGAATTAAATTCTACAAGATTCAAGTTAACAGAAATTTTAGGTGTTTCAGTTAACAAGAACTAGTAATTTATTTGTTCCTGTTTGTTTACCTAATTATCCTAAAAGTTATTAAATGATAGGAGGTGACATCAATTTTGTACCAACCACAATGTTAGGCTGTACATTTGGCAATAACTTCGTGAAAAACTTTTTAAGAGAATATTAGAAACTGCCTATAAAAACCTTCTGCCCTGACTGTAGCCTAGAACAGCAAGGACGTAGAATTAGGGGGGGGGGGGGGGGGGGGGGGGGGGGCTTGGGGGCTTGAGCCCCCCCCAACTTTTTTGTCAATTATGAGAAATTTGTTTTTGCCTTTCCTAAAAATTGAAAATCATGTTGAAATTATAGATTTTGAGTGCTTTTATAGGCAATCTAGAGGTAGTATTTTTCAAAAAATTTCTTGGCGCAACGGCCCCAACCATGGTGGGGCCTCTTTCAACAATAGAGATTTATTGAGCCCCCCCCAACTCAAAATGTCTTGCTACGCCCCTGAACAGCCTGGATATTCTGAAGTAGTGGTGCATTAGCCATACATTACTCAGCTTTGTACTAAAATACTAGTTGAATTACAACTAAATTACTAAAAGTCAAATACAATTTTAGGTTTAGGTACTATTAGGTACTATTTCAATATGCTATCAAAATGATGAAAACAACATGATAAGCACCAAAGCAAGAAGCTATGTAAAAAGTGACAAAAACCACCATTGCAGAACATCAAATATAAGATATTGCTGGAAAATCTAGCGTCATGGCTAGGTATCACTCAAGATAAATTACAAGATGCACACTGAGCTCATTTTAAGTTTTAAGCAAAAACATGAGATAATTGCAAATGATAATTTTACTTTGAAATTACAAAATCTTAATAAGGCTGAATTGAATTCGAAACTGGAATTGATTACAAATATTTAACCTGTGATTTGTGTTATCTGCAATAAGTGATCGCTACATGCAGATTTCATAGGGCAAACACAATTGTGTAATGTGTTCGAAACTTGGCCCAAATCTGACCAAAATAATTGTCAAAAAATAAGTATAGAAATAAAGAAAAATAAGGAAAAGCTAGAGTTAAGCTAGTGTGGCCGTTCAAAGCCTTTTCTGTACACAAATAGATACTGTGATATCTTTCCTTTTGTAAAATCTATCAAGATAGTGTATATATATATTTCAACTAAAATTCATTTACAATTAACAGTTGAAAAAAAATCTGTCAAGCACATGTTAAATAATCAGTGAATAGTTGCGACTTCTGCAACCACATACTTTTGGAACAGTTTGCATAGTTGAATCACAACTTGCCTTTTATCATTGCTTGAATAGTTATGAATATCAGGCATTGTACACAGGTAAAATGCATCAGATGTAATGAAGCAACCTAGGCAGAAACCTCTAATGAAGTGAATGAGCTCATAGTCTTTTTGTAAATCTATTTTCTGTGATACCGATAATGCAACAGACAGGAAATTCCAAATTGTTTACCCGCACAGCCTTTAGACCAATTATCACACCTCTGAATTTAAAGTTTTTTATTTTTTTCCCATTAAAAGTTAAAAAAGGGAGTTGGAAACTAAGATGCTTTTGAAAACAATTCCTACAAGTCTCTGCTACTTACATTTTGATATTCTTTCGTTATTGACTTTAGGACAACCGTGGTGGAGTCAAGTATTTAAAATACCCGCGGTTTCTCCTCTTCCTCCTCCTCCTTCTCCTACTACTACAAGCGTTTACATGACATCGTTGCCGAATTCGCAAAATTTGGTGAAACCCGGACTTCCAGTAGGCCAATTTTCATGAAATTTTTCACACAGCACAATTGAAAGGTGTTGATTTCGAATTTGACAATGGTTTGGCCAGGTTTGACTAAAATTGAGCAATTTAGGCCAAATTTGGACCAAATTTCGAAAATTCTTTAATTTTTATGAAATTTTGCACGGGTCACAATTGAAAGGTGCTGATTTCGAATTTGACAATAATTTTGCCAGGTTTGACTAAAATTGGGCAATTTAGGCCAAATTTGGATCAAATTTCGAAAATTCTTCAATTTTCATGAAATTTTGCGCGGGTCACAATTGAAAAGTGCTGATTTCGAATTTGACAATGATTTTGCCAGGATTGACTAAAATTGGGCAATTTAGGCAAATTTGGACCAAATTTCGAAAATTCTTCAATTTTCATGAAATTTTGCACGGATCACAATTGAAAGGTGCTGATTTCGAATTTGACAAAGGTTTTGCCAGGTTTGACTAAAATTGGGCAATTTAGGCCAAATTTGGACCAAATTTCGAAAATTCTTCAATTTTCATGAAATTTTGCACGGGTCACAATTGAAAGGTGCTGATTTCGAATTTGACAAAGGTTTTGCCAGGATTGACTAAAATTGGGCAATTTAGGCAAATTTGGACCAAATTTCGAAAATTCTTCAATTTTCATGAAATTTTGCACGGATCACAATTGAAAGGTGCTGATTTCGAATTTGACAAAGGTTTTGCCAGGTTTGACTAAAATTTGTCAATTTAGGCCAAATTTGGACCAAATTTCGAAAATTCTTCAATTTTCATGAAATTTTGCACGGATCACAATTGAAAGGTGCTGATTTTGAATTTGACAATGATTTTGCCAGGATTGACTAAAATTGGGCAATTTAGGCCAAATTTGGACCAAATTTCGAAAATTCTTCAATTTTCATAAAACTTTGCACGGGTCACATTTGAATGGTGCTGATTTCAAATTTGCCAGTCATTTTGTCTGATTTGACCAAAAATGGACAATTTGGGTCAAATTTGTACCAAATTTCGAAAGTTCTTTAATATTCATAAAAATTTGTACAAAGCACAAATGGAAGATGTTGATTTTGAATTTGCCAGTCATTTTGTTAGATTTGACCGTAATTTGGCAATTCGGCGAGTTTGTATTTTTGAAAGATATGTATTGTTGTGTTTCGTCCTGAAGTAGCCAAGCGGATTCTTGTTTCAAAATTACTTTAGGATTGGTGGCTGTTCCCCCTGTTCCCCTATCGCTGGGGATGAGCATAATGGGAACATGATAGGATAATAGGATAATACTTGTCTGCTATTCTTAATCCTGCTATTTTTACTACAGGTTGTAATTCAGTCATAATAGCTCGGCAGTCGGGGATTGTCGTATGGATTCTCGTATGTATTCTCATGGTTTCATTTTCCTTTATTGTGGCATCTTGTGGCATTGATATTTGGGAACCTGCAAGGTCCACATTGTATCTTGGAGGATTCATATATTTTGGTGTGTAGAATTCGACTTTTTTGATTTCGATTTCGTCGCATACATGGTGTACCTGCTCACCGATTTGAATGTCATCAAAAATGGCTTGTAATAACTCATGATTTGTTTTTCTTTCTGTTGATCCAAAACCATCGTTTCCTCTTTGAGTTTGAGGTAGTTGTTGAACTTCCTTAATTGCTGGCGTAGCAATTTTTTCACAAATCAATTGAGCTATTCTTGAACCTTTCTTTATTCCTACATTCTTTGCGGAGTCGTTTCGTAGAGTAATACGTACTTATCCTGTATATCCTGAGTCTATTACCCCTCCCTTTATACTAATGCCTTGTAATGCTAATCCAGAGCGTGGGGCGATGCGTCAATAGGCTCCTTCTGGAATTTTAACTGCTATTCCAGTGGATATTGAGGCGATGGTTTGTGGAATAATGTTCCTGTCGGTATATGAATATAGGGTTTCACCTTATTGGAATTATTGCATCACCATAAATTTTCTGTACAAATAATGGTTGTTTTGGATCGGAGACTGGGATCGAAATTGTTTAATAAATCATGGATGCGTGGAACATCTTCTGGTTTCACAACTAAAAGGGTGTCATCAACATAACGACCATAAAACTTGATGGTTCCATCATTAATCAATGCATCAATAACGAACTTCTCTAATTCTGTCATTATGATATTCGCCATTACTGGACCCAAAGAAGAACCCATACTGACGCCATCCTTTTGTTCGTAAATAACATCGTTATACAAAATTGCAGTCTTGGTACAAATGTCTAAAATTAATTTTCTCAGTGACTTTTCTTTCAATGAAGTAGTTATTAATTTAACGCGATATAATATACGATTACAAATAATATCGACGGTTCTCTTCAACGGCACATTAGTAAACAGTGTCTCAACGTCAAACGAAATGTAAGCATACCCATTCATAAAAAGGTCAACAGGGATGGCTCGGATTCTGTTAACAGCATCAAAGGAATCTTTGATGGTATACTGATTCAAAGTTAATGGGTTTAGCAACTTTGTTAAGTACTTTCCCACAGAGTAGTACTTTTTCCACAAAGTAGTACATTCTGTGAAACATTGTTAGTATAATATTGTTGTCATGTTGGGAACCCTCATCGCTGATAAAATATGATGACGTCACAGTTTCATTGACGTCATCATATTAGTCAGTACCACTTGTATCAATATGAAGGTGATCAAACAAAAAAAATATTAACCTATTTTAAAAGTTCAACATGTATAAGTTTCTATTCAAATATATCAAATATGTTTCTGGAAAACTCATCCTCATCATCACTATCATTACCACTGTCATAAAAGTTGTGATTCGGATTCGTACACAATTCACCATGACATTTTCCACATGCTGGTAAGCAGGATAGGTCATTCTTATTGTATGAACAGATTCTAGACAGGCATTTTTTGCTGAAGGATTGCAGTTGCAGCATATAAACTTTAGGAACCACTCTGGTGCACATTCCATATCAGTCATGATCGGTTGTAAATGATCCTCGTTTAATTTCCAACCCCATTTATTCGCTTCAAGTATGTTAAGATTAAGCACCTTCCACTGACATACTTGTAAATGAATACGTCTGGCATGACATTTTGCAGCTTGCTCTGTTGGTGGGAGATTTTCTGGTTGAAGTCTTAATGCCTTTGATACCATTGCCATAAACGATACATACCTCAACTTTGTTAATGTTTCCGTAAACTTCCCATTGTAGCTAGAATCAATGAAGTGTAATATAACTGTTGGTATGATCCTTAGTAATTCCAACCCATAACCAAATTCTATTGACATGTGTGTACATTAATCTTTTCTTACCTATTCAGGAACACTTTAAACCCTACATTCTCAATTTGTTTTGGAGTAGTACCTGGATCTCCAAAGCATTCTACATCTCTGAGAAGTTGATTAGACTTTTATAATTCCTTGCAAATCTTTAATTTACCTAGAAGTTATATGAAGTAATCATACGGTAACAACATCAATAGGATGTCCATTTAGTGATACTCAGGCTTGAGCAATAACCTTTATTGCGTATAGCAGATATCGTGTCACATCTTGCCCATGCAGGAGTAAACAAAAGATGCTGTGTCATTGGCTTAACTAAAACCAAATCATTAATACTCCACATCCTTAACATTTTTGAAACCATTTTTCCTTCTTTAACTTCTGTTGCAAAGTATAACTGGTTAAACTCGGGTTTCCAATGATACATCATCAAAACTAAAATATCTGTGTCCTCTGCTGCAACCACAACATCTTCAGTGGACTTATAGTTCATGGCTGTCTTGACTATCACCATCACGTTTCACCGTTGTGTAACAATTCTTCTGCAGCTCTATACTTAGGTGATCAATTAGTTAGTGTTTATTGTATAGATTTTTGAGAAACCTTTCTTCGTTTGTTGTTACATCCGTTTCTGCAGAAATTTTAATGTTTGCAGACATTCCACCTGTTCTTCGTTGATGTTCTTGGCTTTTGATTGAGTTTGATCCCGTTGAATATCCATCAAACACTACACAGACTGTCTCTAAGTTACCATACTTTCGCTTTACATCTCTACATACTGGTGCAGCACGCATGTATATCTTGTATATCTTTGTATAGCAGTAAATTGTAGAGAACTTGTGTTGTTATCTGGACCAACCACATGCAAATCACATCTTATTGACACGTGGGCAAAAATGTACCAAAGGGAAGATGATGAAATTATTTGCCTATGTAACAGTGGAACAGATTCTGCGGATTTATTAGGTCGGCTAAGACCATTTTCTCACTTGCAAATTATGAATTTTGCAGTTTCTTCATGTTGCCAAGAATTATCTGAATGCCAATTTAAAAAGTTCTTCTGAAATATACATGCTCTTGAAAAGTTCTCTTGATTCTGACTTAAGAGATGCTGTAAATCAGTTCAGTAATGTTGTTCAAGATATGAATTTGTTAAGTGAAAGTACTAACAAACAAGCTGCATCTGCTCAGATAAACACGGAGTAGAAATTCTTATATTGAAAGGTTTCATATGGAAGCAATGGGTGCTTTAAGTGCAACAGAGAATGGTGAGCATGAACAAAACTTGTATGATAGTGATAATGGTGACTCATTATCTAGTTCCTCTTCATTAAGCAGTGAAAGTGAAGATGATTTTTTTGAATCAGCAATTTATGTCTTGCCTATTCCACAATCTGACACAGAATCTACTTCAAGCGAAGGAGTGACATTGACATTGAAAATGAATTAGAATGTCTTGCAATCCCCATGACTAAAATGAAGATGGTCCAGCAGTTGAATCTAAAGTTGATAATGCTATTGAAAACTTGAAAGACAAGTTACATCGTTTCATCAGTATGTATGTGTTCAAAATGGAACTGCACATTAGATGTTGTATATTTGCAAAACTTTGAGTTTGCCTTGATGTCAATCATGTTTCTTGCCAAACGAGCTCTACACAATCGCTCGAAAAAGTTCATCAGTATGTATGTGTTCAAAATGGAACTGCACATTAGATGTTGTATATTTGCAAAACTTTGAGTTTGAGTTGATGCCAATCATGTTTCTTGCCAAACGAGCTCTACACAATCGCTCGAAAAAGTTCATCAGTATGTATGTGTTCAAAATGGAACTGCACATTAGATGTTGTATATTTGCAAAACTTTGAGTTTGAGTTGATCTCAATCATGTTTCTTGCCAAACGAGCTCTACACAATCGCTCGAAAAAGTTCATCAGTATGTATGTGTTCAAAATGGAACTGCACATTAGATGTTGTATATTTGCAAAACTTTGAGTTTGAGTTGATGCCAATCATGTTTCTTGCCAAACGAGCTCTACACAATCGCTCGAAAAAGTTCATCAGTATGTGTGTGTTCAAAATGGAACTGCACATTAGATGTTGTATATTTGCAAAACTTTGAGTTTGAGTTGATGTCAATCATGTTTCTTGCCAAACGAGCTCTACACAATCGCTCGAAAAAGTTCATCAGTATGTATGTGTTCAAAATGGAACTGCACATTAGATGTTGTATATTTGCAAAACTTTGAGTTTGAGTTGATGCCAATCATGTTTCTTGCCAAACGAGCTCTACACAATCGCTCGAAAAAGTTCATCAGTATGTATGTGTTCAAAATGGAGCTGCACATTAGATGTTGTATATTTACAAAACTTTGAGTTTGAGTTGATGTCAATCATGTTTCTTGCCAAACGAGCTTTACACAATCGCTCGAAAAACTGATACTCATATGCACATTCTATTTTTTCTTGGTCTTTCAGCAGATAGTGGAAATCTTTGAGAAAAGTGATAAGAAAACAGTGTCAGCAATAGTGGAAAAATTTGATGTTTGCTTCAAGTAAGCTACAGCTGAAAGTAGAAAAGCTATAAATTTTGCACTTCGGGATGGACCATGTACTAAAGCTATTAAGGAAGGGCAAGTCCTGATACTTGAAGACATAAATTTGCCTTCACAAGCAGTGTCAGAACGGTTGAATAGTGTATCCAACCTACTTTCACCCTATTCGAGGATTTTAGTTGAACAGTCAATGTTCACTCAATATTCCTGAAACTTCGGCTATTTTTGCTACTGTTCATCATACAAGCAGTAATGCAAAAATTAACCTTAGCCCAACAATAAAATCGCGAATGACTGAAATCATGTTGACCAAATACTCAAATGATGAATTGGCTCATCTATCATCTCTCAACTCTATTGCAGGACATGAAAGGACTATTTCATATGAGAATCACCTGGAGGGTTTGAAGGGATTAGAATCATCTTGGAATTACTCTATGCTAAAAGTCTGAAAAAGAAAAAAGACCGAAAAGGGGTCAGATCATTAATCAACAAGTATTTTCCTTCTCAAAATATAGTTTCTGATACTTTGACTGGCAACTTTGAACATCAGTTAGATAAATTTGCCCGTATTGGTTTCATATATATCAGAAAAGGCATTTATGAATGTCAACATTCAATGTCATACTGCCACACAAACTTGAATAAAGGCAATCTTGTGTCTTTGGCTGCAGCATGTGTAACTGGGCGCACTGTTCTTGCCCAAGGGGAAAATGCTACTGGAAAAACATCGTTTATTGTTGAACTTGCTCGTCTCACTCAGAGAAAACGTATTATACTGCAAATGACAAAGGAAATGACTGTTAGTGATTTGATTGGTTCATGGACAGTTGATAATCCTATAATAATTACTAAGAAATTGGAAAAATTGATAAAAAGCATCATGGAAATGTTAATGTGTGGATGCCTTGTTTGTGTCCCTACTAATTGCACAATTAAACAGCCTATTTTATTGTTAAAGGAATTTTACACAGAGAATAAAGTACTTTTTTCATTATACCCTAATGTATTTTGTAATTTGCACCAAATAGCAGAGGATATATTAGATGCGGCCACTAGAATTTCTAATAAGCTTTCAGACCATCCTAAAGTACAGAGAATAAATGGGAAGTGTAAACAACTTAAAGAAACCTTAGAGATGAAATGCTCGGAGTCAGCCGCTAACTTCATATTTGTTGAAGGACCTTTGCTGGAAGCTATCCGCAAAGGTCACTGGATATTGCTTGATAATTTTGGGCAAGCACCAGGTGATGTGCTTGAAAGACTTACTTCACTTGTTAAAGCTGATGCAAAGCTGATTTTACATGAAGGTGGAAAAACTGAAACTCCTAGTAGGAGAAAAGGTTCAATACATCCTGATTTTTGTTTGTTTACCACATTCAGTTTTGAAAAAAGTAAAGGAACCTCATTGAGTACTGCTTCAAGCATTTCGAAATCCATCTTTTTGCATAAGCTCTTACTGAGTAGACCATTTCTTGCCCTCAGTTTGTCCATTATTAAAATCTTCTACCATGTCATCTAACGCACCACTGGTGGCATCGCCTCGACTTTTTATAGTCTTGAAGTACTTATCTGATGGAAGAGTATTTCCCAAGTAAAGCGTCTGTCCAGCAGACCCAGCTAGTTTCCTACACCTTGCTTGAGTTATCTCTTCAATTTCATCATCAGATCTTAAGTCTTCATGCTTCTGTCGGCGCTTTATTGCCATTTTTGGTCTAATACCATGTGCCACTAGTAAAGCCTGTGACTTTGCTATTCTTATGGGATAATCTGCGTCATTGTGAACATCAACTACAATAGCACCATGAAAGTTACTGGGATAGTATTTCTCGTTCATCCTGAGTTCAGCTACCTTGATAACTGGATATAGACCCACCATTATGGCACGGCAATCTGGTATACCTATGTGGACACGAGTATAAATCCTCATTGTTTCGTTTGGCTGTATGTTCAGATCTTGTGGCGTGAATATGACATATCCAGTCATTTCTGCTTGATATCGAGGATAAATGATATTTTTTGGAGTGTGGAACTCTACTCTTTTCATTTCAAATTCTTCACACACTTGGTGTATCATTTCTCCGATCTCGATGTCTCCAAAGATCTCCTCCAAAAGGTTCGTTTGTGGCTTATCGGTTGAACCAAATCCGTTATCTCTTCTTTCATATTCGGAAGCTTATTAACGATTTTGATTGGTGGCGTAGCAATTTCTTGGCATATGATCTGTGATATACGCATTCCTTTTTGTATTTGAATGTTACCTGTTGGAATACTCTGTATCGTTTGTGGTTTGATAATGGTATCTTTGTGAGCATATATATCGTAACCTGCGTCTCCCTTGTATGCTTGTGTCGGAATCGGAGCATCAGGAAATAGGCGTTGTAGTAACAAAAATTGTTCTTGAGACACGTTATTTACCTTAGACTCTACCTGTTCAGAGTCGATAATTCGGCTTTTGACTTGTTCCTGTTTTGTGTCAACATATGTGCCATCTGCTTTTTTCTTGATTCCTAGTTGTTGAGCAATCGATTTGGTTTCAATATTTTCAAATGTGACATCTAATGGTTGGATATCTTCTCTGATCTTCTCCCAGATCTGAGTGAAGGTCCACTTAGAGTCTGGCTCAGGCAGTGCCCATCGAAGTTCTGGTTGTAGGTCATGTGAACGTGATAGTATATCGGCTAGGATGTTATTTTTCCCTTCGATATACCAAACGTCATGAAGGCCATTGCCTATGAGCATCCCTATTGATCTTAACCGTCGTTGGTTCATAGTCGTAGATTTACTTGGCGCTTGGGTCAACAGATTTATTAAAGGTTTGTTGTCTGTTAACACTATCACCTTAGTCCAATTGATTCTATAAAATGTATCTTTAAACAGATTTATTAAAGTATGTGCTCTGTTACCACTATTAGTCCAATTCATTCTATAAAATGTATCTTTAAAGGCCAGTTGGATTGCTGCCAATTCTCTGTCTATTGTTGACATTTAAACCTTTGTTGACTGGAATGCTGCAGAACCCATGGCTACTAAACGTCCTCATTGAAATGCGGCGTATCCCGCTGCTGTGTCGCTAGCATCGGTAAATATATACGTCGGAGCATTTCGGTCGAGAACTGTGATAGCTCGAGCCTGATAAAGTTCCATTAGCAGCTCTTAAACTCTTTCCCAGTCTTTGTTTGCCAGTTTCCTTTTTTCATCAGGGGTCTCTTTTCTTGCTTTCTTTAGTAGGAATTCTATTTTGTCACGATAATGGCGAATAAACTGGCTATAATGTCCGAAAAGACCAATTACCCGCTCAATCGGTTTCTTACTTACTACACCAGATCGTTTGTCCTTTTTAGCGGTTGCGAAAGTCGCGCATAATTTAGTCCATAAAATTTCTATTATGGCTTCATACTCTAGGTCCATGTGGTGTAAATACTGAAGCACTTGGTTGTAGACATGAGCTGGTGATGATTCTATTAAAGACTGGAGGTAAATCTTCTATATCATCATCAGATTGATGTTCCTCCGGTTCTTCTTCTTCCATTTCAATGACTTCCTGTTGTCGTTCCGCTAGGCTTGACGTTGTCATGGTTGCTGTGGTAGCTTCCATGCCAGGTACAGGAACTTGTGGCTTATACTGTCTCCGTCTCAAATTTACTGGTGTGGTTGTATTATCATCTGGCATTTCTGGAGTTTGATGTTTCTTTAACTCTTCTTCTCATCGTTTCCAGTCTTCTGCCGTCATCTTTTTTACTGCTAGTTTCGCTGCTTGTTCATCACGCATTTTAATCAATTCATCGTTCATCTTTAAGATGGCGGCGTCCTTGATTGGACATGGTGAACATTTTCCTGCTGCTTCGTTTACTAAGGTTTGGTTGAGTACTTCTATATGCTTATCTTTTTTCATAACCATCTTCATGATTACTTCTTTTTCTGTCATTAGGAATGATACATTATCCCTAGTTTGGTCTAGTTATCGTTCCAATTCTAGATATTCCTGCTGGGATGTCTCTAATCGTTCCCGTGCTTTCTTTTTTCGAAGCTCAGCTCTTTCCTGTGCTGCTTTTTCGCTGTCCTCCAACTGTTGCCGAAGTTTTCTAACCAAATTCATTTCCCTTTGTGCTTCTTGTTGGATTTCTTCTAGTATCTTTGTATCTTCTCTGTGTTCTTATTCTAGTCGAGCTGCATTGATCTTATATCCATTATTCTGATCCATCAAGCGTTGGTATTTTCTATTTCAATCGTCTTGTAATTCTCCAATGTTTATCTGTGTTTGTGTTTTATTAATTATTTCTGTTTCAGCTTTCTCGTTTTGTCTCTTTACCATATCTTTCAAATTGCTGGTTTCTTTTCTTTGCTGCTCCCTCAACTCTCTACTGATTGTGAGCTCTTCTTGTAGTTGTAGTTGCTGTCTCTGTAGATTCGAGGCTTGCTTCTGTAGCTGGTTTATTGTTGTTTCTTTATCTTCCAGCAGCTTATTTTGCATCTTGAACTTTTGTTCCAGGATCTTGACACTCTCCTCGAAATCATTTGTATCAGCTAGGTTGTTTGCCAATCTTTCTGAAAGTATTTGAAGATTTATCTGTGTAAGTATTATCTTTAGATGGTTCTCGACTGTTACGATTCGAGAATCCTTTGCGTTTGTTATGGTACCTTGTTGTGATATTGTTTTCTGTTGTAGCTGCTTCAGAGATTCCACCAATGTCTTTTGTAGTTGGAGTTGCTTTTCTTTATGTGTGATTTGGTCATTCAGCTGTTGTCTTTCTTTCTTCAGCTGATGGTTCTCTTTTCGCTGGGTTGTTTCAACTTCTTTCAGCTTGTTTCTTTCTATTACCCAGCAAAAGCTAATTATGCTATATTTGCTATATTTAATTTAGTTTACTATTTTTAATATGCAAACGTAATTTTAAGATGTTTCTTAGCTATTCAATGTATCTAACATGTTTATAGCGTGATATTGCGGAAAGGGGAATTTGTTTTGCATTGAGGATTGTGTGAAAAACACCATAATATCAGAATTATTTTCTCTATTATTAGAATTGTTAAACCCAGGATTGCGTGGACAACACATAATAATGATAAACATTTTTTGCCCTAAGTAAATCACTTAATCATTCATAGCGAGGAACGTTTTTTATGAAAACTTTAACTGAGTCTTCTTTATTGTATGTCTTAAATATGCATTTTGTTTTTTCAATTATATTTTTACTGTTTATTTCATATATAGCATATCATCTTGAGGAGTATCACCTTTAACCTTTGAATCACAAAATTCACTCTTTGTGTACCTCCATTTCTGAAAAGGATGTAGAAGCTCGCATTTCAGACAATCAAAGGTTTCTTAGGTTTTTTGGAACTATGTTTGTTATATTTTTTATACTTTTTATACAGAAGTTTTTTACCTTTATTTAAGTTATTATTAAGTAGTTGTATTGTATTGGAACTTGATTAACTGTTGGGTGTGGGCTCTTGAGAAAGAAACCCGAGTATACCATCTACGCCTTCAGAATGCTGGTTGCAGTCAATACGTAAAGAATCCTGAAGTATGTTGCAGTACTTGTTAGAATTAAAAAGGACCTTGGTTTTCAGACGTTTACGTAAGAATATTGTAATTGTTTTTTAAGTAACTGGAACTCTTTTGCTATGTGCAGCATTATCGCTTAGTCATCCATCATCGGACATCCAAGATTATCTCATGTCAATTATTTTCAAAGCTTCCAATGGCTAGCATGACTATCATTAGTTTCATTTGAAGCATCTTTTTATAAAGGGAAGTAAACTAAAAAAAGTCACAGGTTGTTTTTCTTGTAGTATTTGAAACAGCTTTAAATTGATGATAGTCAGTTTTCGAGTTTTCAAAAAATCATTTTTCGTTCCTGAGCAGAGGCGGATCCAGGGTTAGGCAACTTAGGCAAATGCCTAACCCAAAATCAGTTAAATAATGTTTTTCATAAAATTGTATGAAAAAGGTATTGTATTACAATAATCAGAAAATAATCGAAAGTATCAAGAGATTCCCGCATCCAATCCGCCCGATCCTTTCTTTCCCAAAATAGGATTATTACTAGCCGCCAAGGCGGCGTCGCTCGCCGCCGATGTTCACATGCTCTGTATCACTGTATCAATAAACGTCAAATTTCCTTATAAACGGCTCGTACAACTTGTGTTCAACCAGAAGCATATTCGAAGTCACAACCTCTGATAAAACCAATCTTTTATCAGTGTAACAATACACTCAAAATGTAGAGAGAGAAAACTTCAACTTTTTATTAGCTTTTGTTTTAAAAAAGTTACCCACTCTAACATGGGTGCTACAAACGTAAGAAAGAAATAGTTTCTCTTCTTAAAAACATCACTACGGAGGAGAGAAAAAAGGCACGTGCTAATTGAATAAATAGAATAAAAAACGTTCGATCAGAACGCTTGAAATTAATTTGTTAAAAGAAAAGCAAAAAAAAAAAAAAAAAAAAAACATTTTGTTTTGATATAATACTCTTTTTTTACCTATCGGTTTTTAAACATTTTGATTGCTCAAAAAAAAAGTTCACCCGTCTCAGACAGTCAGGCAAGAGATAGTGGCAAATCGCACATGCTGCCACGTTCTGCCACTGCTGCTTTTTGTCCAAAATGTTTAATCAGTTAGTTTCTTTGTATTCAGTTGATGTACTGTTTTCAAAGCCAAGTCAACGTGGAATATAAAACTAACAATAATGATAAAAACAAAACGTTATTCCTATTAGTTCATCAGCCAAAAAAAGTCACGTTCGATTGGGGTTGCAATGTATTTGCTTCGAACTCACGTCGCACACAAAAAAAGAAATAATTTCGCTCACAATTCAATCTACCATTTTGCGTCACTTACAAACAAACAAACAAACAGACAGAGAATCGGCTATTAATATATAGATTCTCCCGGCGAGGCGCGGCGCGCGCCATGATGTTAAAAATTAATGTTTTTTACAGCTTGAGTTTATAGGTAGTGATCCCTGCCCCGAAAACGACTTCTCATAGTCACATTGACAACACAGACTAGTGCCTAACGCTAACCTTAGGCGAAGAAAATTTGCCTAAGGAGCCCCGGGTTTACACACTTTAATGAATGAACTGGAAGAAAATTTGCCTAAGGAGCCATGGGTTTACACACTTTAAATGAATGAACCAGAAGAAAATTTGCCTAAGGTACAACCATGGGTTTACACACTTTATTGAATGAATGGTCACCAAATCTGCACAAAACGACCGTGGGGGGACCTTCGAATTAGACCCAGTTCAACATGGATTCGCTAGAAAACATCGTTGCAGCTTTTGATAACAATAATGAAGTATTAATTAGGAAATTTTGAATTCACTTAATACATCAAAGTCTAGGAAAAGCATTTTTTTTCGAGTTATGTCTCTTCTTTTGCTTTTGCAAAATGAAAACATTGTGGCTGCTTAAAGCAAGTGTTTTATTATTTTATGTAATAATGATTAGCATGGATTATTAGCATCATAATTCATTGATCATAAGTATGACGACAGTTAATTATTAGCTCAGCTATGTATAATAAGTTTGTTTATGTCAACTGAACCGAAGCCTATTCTTTATTGATTAATGATGTATATAAATATTTTTGGTATTTGTTTCTGTTAACCGAAAATGCATCTGTAAATGCTATGGAGTTACGTTTGAATGACTGAGTTTATAATACACAAAGTCATTGTTATTTTTCTGAGTTGTTTTGCGTAGGCAGCTGCATGGTTTTTTTAGCACCAGTATCTCTGCCTGGTAACTTATTTGTACAGTTCAGTATAATTTTTCTTGGTTCGAGATGACTGTCTGGTGTTGAATTTAAGAACTTTAAAAGGATCCTGTGTCCAAAATGATATGAACCAATATGATAGAGATCAAAAAGCCTCTTGTTAGTATTATATACTTACTTCAAGTTTCTGAGATATGTATTTAATTTTCGAAATCTTACATTCACTTTATGCAATGCATATTTTATGATGTATATAACAGTGGCGGATCTAGAGGTATGTCGAAATTTGTGTAGAGCATTAACATAATTTGTGAATTCAATTTATATTACCAATGGGATTATTTGAACGCTTTTGTTTTATGGTTAGATTGCTAACACTCTCCTACACAAATTTCGACATACCTCTAGATCCGCCACTGTATAATAAGATAGTATTATAGGTTAAACTTCTCATCGCAAGTTATCATTAATACTATATCTTTTTAAATTACTATAGAGAGAAAGGGCTTTCACTCTGAGTGAGTGATAAGAAAATGGAGTTATAATATATTGAGAGTTTATACACATAAACAAAGAATAAAAATCTTATTCTTATACATAATTATACATCATAATTATGTATTGTATGATTTTATGATTTTTAAATCAAAATATCTGCCCAAGGAAACAGAATTTCCAAAAACTAAGACTTCTGAAACAACTTTGTGCATTCTATCATCCCTCGAAATATCATTTTGGATGCAGGAACACTTTAACATCTTTGGAGTTATTCTTTCATTTTACAAAAACCTATGTTATGTCTTCTTTTGAAAAAGGTAATTACATATATAATGTTTTAGTTTGACTATGCTACATTAAATTCTGGAAAAAATGTTGTAGCTCTTATTAAAGAGGAAGCATAATTTATCTGTTGTTGTGTAGTTTTATATATAGGTTCTTGGACTTGTCACAGGGATTTCTGGAAACACCGTCTTTTACTATATTGTGGTTGACATTATTTAACCATGAGTATGAGAAAGGTCCCATTTGGAATTCATCAAACTTTTTGCAGGAAAGTCTTATAAAAATGTTTGAAAGAACGAGGCATGACGTAATTTTATGCTCACTGACCCAAGCAAATTTAACAAGGTTTTCACCATGAATTTTGCTCTTCCAAATGGGACCTTTCTCATAGTGCCATGGATCATTTTTAGGGTAGGGTATACTATTTGATTTGATGAACGCCTAGTGCAGAAATCTGTTTTTATTTTGCTGCCGGATAATGATCAAGGAACTTGTCTCTAACTTTGATTTTGGTCATTTTACTCTATTTCTTAACATAATTTCTTTTCTTTTCTTTCTATCTGACCATCTTGACCAGTACATAGATGAAATATGTATTTATCTGAGTGCTCCAATCTATCATGGTATAGGTGATTGAAAATTTATTTATTTGATTCATTACAAGTATGTTTTCATTTGATGGATTCTTCCTGTTCATGTACAAGCAATCAAGAAAATGAAGAAGATAACAGATGAAGTAATTTATTGGTTATTTACTTAACCTCCAATCTGGCAGAAAATATTATTTTGGCCTACATAAAGTAGTTCAATACATTCCATTCATACTCAATTAGTTTTCTTTTGTTTATTTCCCTTATTCCATTAGTGCAACAATACAGGCTTGCATTATAACACTCCTTATGTTAGGGCGAATGAATTCGAGTTAATATTTTTTACATTTCGAAAAGTATGTATTAGATTGGGCGTAAACTGGCGTAAATTTCATCGATTGCGCCCTTATGTGTGTTTGGCAAAAAAAATTTGCCTAACCCTTAAAAAATCCTAGATCCGCCCCTGCTGAGATTTAAAAGTTTTTTTCCCAAGACATGATCTCCATGGTAACGCGACATTTCACTTTAAGCTACGTCCAGTGAAAACTGTTTCATTTCCCCAAATTTCGTTTCGATCGCCTGAGCAGATCTCCATTTTTAGATTTGTCAGCAAATGTTTTTGGTGATTTGATATCTACAGGTCTTTGCCACTTTGCATACATAATTCCAGCAGTGTATCACTAAAGTTTCCCGAGTTATTAACATGTCAGTAACTTTTTCTTGAATATTTGTGATGTCACGTTGGCACGGAAATCAAGTTTTGAACAAAAACTTTAAATGACAATAGCTCATAGACAAAAAATCATTTTTCCAAAATTCAAAAGGCGACTCTCGTCATTTTTGAAATTCTTCTAAATAGTCAATCAATTGGATATTTTGAATTTAGTTCCCCTTAAAGATTTCTGACAGCAAAAACGTAATAAAAAGAAATCATTGTGTGGGATTGTATTTTTTATCCAGAATCTGACATGACTTTCGGTGTCTTTTTTAGTAATGTTCGATCGTAGCAATATTGGATATTAAGTTCCTACCTTTGTTCCTACTTCATGAATTCTCCTTGCACTTCCGAAGTGTTGATTTTCATTTGTTTTGCGACGAACCAATATGGATTTTTGGATACTTTGTAACAAAGGGCGGGAAGGAATAGAAGTTTCACATGGAGCTGAATATATGAATCGAGTATACCGAAAGCAGCCGAAAGATTTATGATGCTTGGTACAATCAAGAATAGTTTGTAAATAGAGAAAATCGCTTCATATTTTAAGACTTGGATGATCCATTCTTGTGGTAGTTTTAATTATTTTTTGTAAGTATATATTTTTCTTATTTTAACTCGTTAAAGAAAACATTCAGAAGAATATTTCCCAGCATAAGCTGATTGTACCCAAATCTACAAAAATGTTCATAATGTGTTAAAGAAGAACATTCATTTTCAGACTTGAAGGTTAGATTTTCAAAATTGTTTTTGAAATCCCTCTTTCTTATATTGGTGTGTCACTGTGCTTTTGTTGTATGAATATGTAATCGAATAAAGTCATTTTTTTCTTAGTTCTCATGGAACTTATTATCGAATTTACGATGAAGTGACCGTATTTATTTAAGAAGGAAAGATCACCTGAAGCCAATTATCGTCATAGACTCATAGTGTGAGTATGGTATTAGTTGTTCTACCTTACTCGTTTACATTCTGTTGGAACATATTTAAAACATACTTTTAATATTTCTAACAAATGTGTATTTATTTATTCACTATTCTCATATAATTCGAAAATCTAGGGAAGCGAAAAATGATTCGGTTTAATTCCAATAACGGAAGTTGAAAAGATGTAATACGTGAAATTACCTATTACCTAAGGCACAATTGAATTTGTCCCAATTAGTTAGAGAGAGTTAAAAAGATTCAATTCAGTTTCTATGTAGCTATGTATCAGCATTTGAATGCAGTGTTTTGATATATTTTTTAGTGACGTGAGATTGTAATAACATTGGATATTGATGCTACACATTGCACCTCATTAATAATGACAAGGAAGTTTCGTAAAAATTACACTGGAGGTATCGATGAGTGCCAGGAAGGAAAGAAGTTTCACAGAGCTGAATGTAAGGATCGAGGGTACCAAACAGCATAAAGATTTATTATGATGATTCACAACCAACCATTGCATGTTTTAACATATTTTAAGACTTGGATGATCTATTCTTGTGGTAGTTTTAATTATTGTCTATAAGTATATATTTTTATTATTTGAACTCGTTAAAGAAAACATTCATAAGATTGTTTCTCAGCAAAAGCTGATTGTTTATATGATGTTATATTTGTGGTTTTTTATCAATATGTGTTTTCATTATTACTAATTTACTAGTTTTAGTGGTCAAGTATGTAAAGGTAATTTTTGAAAGTTTCTTTGCTATTTTATGTATCTAACATGTTTATAATGTATTATTGCAGAAGGAGTATTCAGAGATTCTCTGGAAAACAACAAACATTTTGTTCGCACAAACGTTTTAAAAAGGCGAAAGTTTGAAATCTTGATATTTCTTTGTATATTAATGTGACGACTTTTTACGAATTATTATTAAATATGTTTTATTGTACTTGATATATTGTTGGTTGTGAACTTATGGAGATGAACACTGGACAGTTCTTCAAGTTATTCTGTGGATCCTGGATGCGGACAGTACATAGCTAATATAATCAGTTTCTACCAGTCTCCTGACGCTACAAAGATGGAAGTTTTATGGGTAAACAGCTAAAAGAATCACGTATCATTTTATCCTTTTGAAGCAGATGTGATTTTCTGAAAGAACTCTATCCTTGCTATCTTGGAAAGACTTATAATGGCGGATTATGATGGGAAATATCTACAACGATACGATCATCGATCAACGATACCATCGGTCAAATTAAGAAAATGCTGATAGTTACATAAATGACAATGCGAATCTACGAAAATCTTCATAATGCATTAAAGAAGAACATTCATTTTCAGACTTGAAGGTTAGATTTTCAAAATTGTTTTAGAAATCCCTTTCTCTTATATTGGTATGTCACTGTGCTTTCGCTGTGTGAATATATAAGCGAATAAAGCCATTTTTTAAATATATGTTTTTTGTAGTCCTTTTGGAAGTCATTATCGAACTTACGTTGAATCATACGTATTTATTCAAGAAGAAAAGATTACCTGCTGTTAATTATCGTCATAGTCTCTCTGGATAAAATGGTAATAGTTATTCATTTGTTTGTTTGTTTGTTTCATTAGTTAGTTATTAGCTAGCTGTTCTACCTTGCTGTGTTAGCATTAAAACAGTATATCGGTATTCTTTATGTAATTCGAACATGGAAGGTTCCAAAAAAATGTTATTTTCTGCTATGTAAAACGATTTATGGAAAATTCCAAAGTTGCAGAGAAGTAATTGGCGAAAGAACGTTCGAATTTGCTCGAAATAGAAATAGTTCGAATTAAAGTTTACATGTATTCAGCATTTGAATGTTATATTTTAATGTATATTTAGTGACGTTTAATGGCAACAATATTGACTATAAATCCTTCAAATTGCATCGCGTTGATAAATTGGTTATGACAGTATTTTTGTAAAATATACGCAGGAGGTAGGAAAAAGTGGTTTCAACGAGATAAATATTTAAATCGAGGATATCAAGCAGCATAAAGACTTATGATGGTTTGGTAAAATCAAGAATTGTTTGTTTTAAAAACCGTTACTTATCTTAAGACTTGGATGATCCATTCTTGCGGTAGCTTTAATTTTTTCTACAAGTATATATATATATAATTACGAAATGTTTGATTTGTTTAAATACGCAAGGTTTTTTTAGTAATGGAACACTTTACAACGCTGAAAGTTTTTGCCGTTTTGGTATATTAGTTTGATGTATTTTCTAATTGGTTAAGGTACAGAGTAAGAATATAGTAATTTTTGTCAAACTTATTTTTGTGATTCTTTCATATCTCGTGAGAATCAAGTCGAATCACTTATCAGAGTCTCTTCCTAAGCAATGTTTGGAACCTTACGAAAGAACGACGGCAACGAAGACGACGACGTAAAAGATATTCATCTTTAATGAATCACAGAAGAACAGAAATTGTACACTTGTGTCAAGAAGCTTGTTTACAATGTTTGTGAAGTTTGTTTCTTGAACTTAGAGAAGACAGAATCATGAAGGACCCAAAGAAAATTTATCCGAAGTACTGCTCTCAGGTCTTTCATTTTCAGTACGACCTCAAAATACTACTTTTTACGTTATGTGTATAACGTGCAAATCTGATAATGATATTAGTCAAATTAAAAACATTTCCCAATAGTATAGCGTGACT
Source organism: Turritopsis dohrnii (assembly GCA_027922465.2). NCBI lineage: Eukaryota > Metazoa > Cnidaria > Hydrozoa > Anthoathecata > Oceaniidae > Turritopsis > Turritopsis dohrnii. The sequence continues at coordinate 109,721 of BQMF02000138.1, read as the reverse complement.
TCCATTCTAAAGTGAATCTTTTGCTTGCCTCACGTCGTCGTCCACGTTGCCGTCGTAGTTTCGTAAGGTCCTTATTACCTACACCAGAGGTAGAGAATATTTGAAACATGTTGGTTATCGATCGTCAATAGATGTGATGAGATGTTTTCATTAGACTAACTTAATAAGGTGATCGATGACTTTAGAAAGTAATCAAACGAAAACATGAAATGCTTTATCGAAACTATAGGTGTTAAGGATCATTAATGGGTTTTTGCGGAGTGGAGCTAAGCGGAACGGAGCTCATTTGGCAAGATCAAATATTGTCATCAAAATACTAACAGAGAGATGCATTTCGGCTGCCGTAACTCGATGAAATCTCCTACAGGGTCATACAAAAAGTGAGATTTGGCTCACTTACATCAGATTTCCCGAGTAGAATCCAGTCAGATAACATCTTGAATGCGCAAGCAAAAAAAGTGTGGCTTTTAGGCAAATTTTCCCGTTTCTACGGTACATGGACTGCTTGCCAAAATGCAAAGTTGTCATTCTTAGTTAGAGTGAAGTAGACATTTTACCACTTCCCCCGGAAAGGTTTACTTTGAGGTTTGTTGGACTTGTCTTCCAACTGGGAAACCAATACCTTCACGATATTAATGTAAGTTGTGGATGGGAATATATTGATTGTTGACCTTTGTGACAATCTCTTACATTCGGATCAAGGCTTCTAAACTTTTTAAGCACACTAAAATTATTTGTTGACTGAGCATCATAAAATGTGCTCAACAGCTGCAGAGACACGCCAACGTTGAAAAATATAATGATAAATATAATAATAAAATGTGTGTGACATTTATAAGCAGCAGTTGGTTGGCATACCAGAAAACTTAAATTTTATACTCTGCATATTGCAATAAAATGCACTCAAAATAGTGTGAAATAGTGTGAAAAGTAGCAAATTTGAAGATTTGAAAAAAACTTCATCTTGATATTCCACAAAATTTTCGTTTCAGATAAGGATTTTCAAAAAAAATTTTAGAGTGTGTGATAACCAAAATGTGTGTGCCATGTGAGTTGACATATTTGCAGCTGTTGTGGTGCTAGTAAGAAATATCCATATGATCCATCAGAGTGCCTGCTCCCTTTACCGCTATGTGCCGCTTGCCGCTAACTTTGAGTTTGATGGTTTATTTCCTTCATTTAAAGACAACAAATCAACAAATCAAACCAAACTAATTATTATCTAAAAGTATATTCATTCAGCCATCGTTATGGAAAGTTTCAAAGTGAATTGCCAAATACTTACTGATTAATAGAGTAAAATCTAACACCGGGTCGCGATCATTGTGAAAAAAATATTAAAAATGGCTTCCTCGAAAAATAAATGCTTCAAAATTCAGTGTCATAAATAACGGAGCACATCGATTCCTTGTTATTCCTCTGCTGTCTTGAATGATACCAACATCTGAGATTTTATCCACACAAACAGTTTTCTTGTATATATCGTATACGCGAGTAAATCATCTAAAGTTTACAGCAAGGTAATTCTGTAACCACGTGTCCTTTCTCCGCTTATAGCAACAAAATTTGTTCTTGTTAGCACTGATTTCAGCTTGATTACTCAAACAGTTACATTTTTTTACAGACATTCAATTAGCGCGAAATCCCACGTTGATAATATCACCTATATAGTGTGTTTCAGACATAAGGCTACCCCAAAAATTATTCACTGTAGCGTTTGACATTATTGTTAAAATAAGAAAAATTTTATACCAAAAAAAAGAGAAAGAGAAGGGCTATCCAAAGACATGAAAATGACATTGAAATGTTGAATATTTCAGAAGTTATAAGGGATTTTATCCGACATTGTATTTGTCTGATTTTTTATAATCAATTGACACTTCGATATAATAACAGTTAAGTCGTAAAAAATCTAAAAACACTATTAAAAGCACAAATATCATAGGAAATATTGTAGGATCATTCTAGCGTGTATCCTCCGCATGTTGAAAATCTCTATCACAAGTGTAGAAACAATTGATTTCATATGTTGCGAGTGTAAAAAGTAATTCAATACATGTTGATAATTACATTCGCGGTTCATGCTTTTAACAAATTAACGATGTCTGTGTTTATCGTATAATTACTCTGCAGGCTCACAATAGAGGCCCGGAAAACCCGAGTTATGAAATCGAGTTATAAAGTCGAGTTATGAACTATGACGTCATAATTCGAGTTATTAACTCGAAATTTTTAATTTTCTATATTCTTTCGAGTTAATAACTCGGAAATATATTTGTCACTTTTACAACTCGAGTTATTAACTCGAAATTAAAAATGTCAAATTTTGAAATCGAGTTAATAACTCGAAGTTAATTTTTTAAATAAATCAAATCGAGTTATTAGCTCGATAGTATTTTATTGCTTTAAAGGAATCGAGTTATTAAATTTTTCTAAATTTCTTACGATTTATCGTGTGTGCTTGATTTTCAGAATATTTTTCAAATATGGCAAGGGATATTTTCGAAAGTTCACTGGGAATGGTGTGAGTTTTTAAAAAAAGGCAAAGTAGGCCAAATTTGAGGCAAATTTTGAAAATCGTTCAATTTTAATGAAAATTTAATACTGGAACAAGTTTGAAATGCTAATTTCAAATATGAAGGTCAAATTGTGGATAAGGTCAAATTGGGCCAAATTTGGACCAAATTTTGAAAATTGTTCAATTTCAATGAAGATTTAATAGAGGAATGATTTTGTACTGTTGATTTCGAATTTGAAGATGGACCTGTGCATAATTAGGCCAAATTTGGATCAAATTTTGTTCGACTGTAATGAAAATTTGCACACGGAGAAATTTTATCGCGCAAGTTTTGATATACATTAGTGCAGAAATGGCATCAAGATTAATCAGTTGAGCAAGTCAATGAATATGTTATTCTGGATATTATTTTTAACTACCGCTGCACCATGGCACGGCTGACATATTTTTCTATTGATCTTACTCTTGCTGTATTGTGATAGATGAAAACTCCAAGATAAAAAGTTGCCGAAGTGAGAAAATAGATTCTATATTTCTATATGAATTTAATTTAGGTGTTAAGACTGGTGTTTTGCACGTGCAATTTATAATCTTGAGGTGGAATCATGTTAATTCTAAAAGAAATTGTTTGTCGAATTATTACTATATGTGATTTTTGTATCAGGCTTGTTACGTTTGCTTACGAAATGAAAAGTCAGTTTTAGTGGTTTCACAATATAGCAGTGTTAAATACAAAAAAATTTCAAGTAAATTAGTGTCGACATTACTGTTTGATGTGACTTTTCAGAGCCGACCATGACTCAACACGAAAGGCGTAAAAATCTACTGTTTATTACCTTTTAGATTGTTTTATTTGACTGGCAACTTTAAAATAAACCTGTAAGACTAGAGATCTTAAATTCAAACAAGAAGCCGTTTGGCTTGAAGACTTCAGGACGTAACACAATGATGCATATCTAGTCTCAAAAATACAACATTGCAGAATTGCCAAATTATGTTCAAATCTAATAAAATGACTGGCAAATTCAAAATCAACAACTTCTAATTGTGCGTTGTACAAATTTTTATGAATTTTTATGAATTTTTTTTTTGTTCCAAATTTGGCCCGAATTAGCCATTTTTGGTCAAATCTGACAAAATGAATAACAAATTAGAAATCAGCACCTTTCAAATGTGATCTGTGCAAAATTTTTTAAAATTTGAAGAACTTTCTAAATTTGGTCCAAATTTGACCCAAATTGTCCAATTTCAGTGAAATCTGCCAAAATGACTGTCATATTCGAAATCAGCACCTATCAAATGTAATACATACAAAAATTCATGAAAATTGAAGATTTTGGTTGAAGAAATATGGCCCAAATTGGCCTAAATTGCCCAATTTTAGTCAAACATGGCAACATCATTTTCAAATTCGAAATCAGCACCTTTCAAATGTGATTCGTGAAAATTTTTAAGAAAATTGAAGAACTTTCGAAATTTGGGGCAAATTTGGCCTAGCTTACCTTATCCACAATTTGACCTTCATATTTGAAATCAGCAGTTCAAACTGGTTCCATTATTAAATTTTCATTAAAATTGGACGATTTTCAAAATTTGCCTCAAATTTGGCCTACTTTTCCTTTTTTTAAAAATTCACACTATTCCCAGTGAACTTTCGAAAATATCCCTTGCCATATTTGAAAAATATTCTGAAAATCAAGCACACACGATAAATCGTAAGACATTGCGTTTTTGGTAGAGTCGCTGTGGTCGCACGAATGAGCGATCTGATTTTTGATTGGCTGACGCAATCTCATTCGCCTGGTAGTTCAAATCATTTCAACTACTGAGCGAATGAAGAAGCTGTTTGCTCAGTCCCGCGACTGCAGCGATTGAACTGAAAACCGGCCTTCACGGTAGCAGCAAATGCGGAATACCGTATTAAAACACCCGTGGACTCCTACTCCCCCCCCCCCCCCCCCCCCCCCCCCCCCCCTACTACTACTCCGGCCGAAATGGCAATTAGTCTGCGATTCAGAGTCTGCGAGACTCTACCAAAAACGCAATGTAAGTTCTAATGCAGGAAGGAAGCCTTCAAATTTTGGAAGCTTTTACATATCAAACATTTAAAAGTAGCCTGATATTTCAGGGGCCGCGGCGACGGGCGGGCCAGGGGCATGGCCCGACCACTTTTTTGCAAACCAAAATAAAATTTAATTGAGAAAATTGAGATTAGAGAGTTCTCAAATTAATTGTCTTTGCAAATAAATAGCGTTGCATTAGAAGTCTTTCCGTCGTATCTTGAAATACAAAGCAATACCTTCAAGATAATGAACTGTCATCGTGTCGAGAAAAACATGTGTCAGCATTTTTCTTCAGAGATTATCTTATCAGAGAACCAATCATTTTTTACTTTGTTTGAGCGCTTTATTAATACTAAACCTGCTTGTTCCCAGACCATTTCTCAATTCTTCTATTTATACTGACGTCAGCAAGTGTAATTCTCAGCTCTGCATGTATAGTTCATTATCTTTAACACAGGCAAAAACGCAAACGAACACGCTAATGGTTGCGCATTTTATTTCACATTGCGGATTGATTGCGAAAAAGTCAAGACGCTATGCGGGCTTTTTTTTTATAAGCAACTAAGGTCAGACATTAGTAATAATGTTGCTTAAAAATGACTATTTTTTAGTAGTAATGTTGCTTAATTTGTTGCTAAGCATTAATAGAAAACATATAAATGTCCCGTCTTGAAAACCTTTGTGTACGTTTTAGTTGTTTAATTCAATTATCTAAGTATAAAGTCTAGGACATTCAAATCATTACATAGAGCGCACAACCTACTACAACCTAGTGTAACAATTTCAAAAAATGTGCTATAATTATGTTGGATCATTTCAAAATTTCATGTTGCTAATTTAGTATTTCTATATATGATTTAACATAATTTATTATGTTAATCAGGTATTATGAAAATGACTATTATTCCTCTGCAAACAGTTCATGTTTCGTGAAGACTTTTTGCTAAAACCTATTCTAAAGGGTCTTGTTTTAACTAATCTAGAGGGCTAAATTTTCGAAAATTTTCTCAGTTCGTCCACGCCAACCATGGTGGCGCCTCCTTAGTCACTATATTACGTGGCCTCGCCACTTTAAAAGTCGAGTCGCGGCCCCTGTATTTTGTAACGTAATCCATGCATGAAAGAATGAATTCTAATCAAATGGGCCTACGTAAAAATGGGACTTTTAGTTCATTACGTTAACTGTTGAAAATACCGTATTCTCTCTAACTAGTGCCCCTCTCTAATAAGCGCCCCCTTCTAGTCAAAAATATTTTTATAAGCGCCCCTCTCCAATAAGCGCCCGGGCGCTTATAGAGTGACTAGACATTGCTCAGAAATTTATAAGCGCCCGGGAGGTAATTAGAACTTTGAACAAAAATTGAGGATTGTGCAAGGGCGCGCAGCGCCCGCAGTGCAATACTGATTTTATGAATAAAATCGAAGCCAACGATCTAATACTGGAATGTTGCGCCTTCTCGCTTAAAGTTACAGACATTGTTTCAAATTTTGTGCTTCCTTTGTGTAAGGGGGCACAGTCCGAATTACCTGTAGTTGTTGCAAATTCGAGCATTATCCGGGGGTAACAAAGAGATAAGAATTTATTTGAAAGTAAAAGAGATGTATTTCTAAATCTCAAATGTACAGATTACGGGTATCCTCGTCCATATCCGCTACGGCGTTGATAATTCCCGCGGCCTAGAACAAAACTAAAGATTTATTAACGGGTTGGGATGGGTGGGCAGTATTAGATCGTTGGCTTCGATTTTATTCATAAAATCAGTATTGCACTGCGGGGGCGCTGCGCGCCCTTGCACAATCCTCAATTTTATTTCATAAAATCTCCGCCCGATCTAATACTGGAATGTTGCGTCTTCTGGCTTAAAGCTAGAAGACATTGTTTCAACGACCTGTCTTTAAAGCTCCCCTAAAACAGCTTTTTGAAATGCCATGTCCTGATTATCAGAAATCTGTTTATTGTAAAATCTTTGGAAAGTTGATTCGTTTGACCAATGCGCCCGTTTTAAAATTCCATGAAGGGATACACCAGTTAAAATGGCCTTAGATGTAGAGGCTGACCTAGTCGAGTGTGCAGTAAACCCAGGGTTAATCCCGGATAAGATCAGAACCTCTTTCACCCATCTGGAAACGGTTGATGTAGTTACAGGATTATGTGGGTTGATATAGCTGAGGAGCAATTGATTACAATCTTTGCGCCATGCCTTAGATCTGTCTAGATATAAATCAATATGGTAGCACACACACAAGCATTTATTTTGGTCGTGACTAGAATGTACGCAGTCCAGTAGGTATTTATAACATGACGAAACCTTGTCGGATGAGTGTCGACTAAAAAGCAGGAGCACGATTTCATCCGAATCCGCTGACACAGTATATAGGGTGCCAAAATTGTTTCGCACACAGAGGTTCTCGTCCCAGGGCTTCTCGCCTTTTCGATATATATACGGATGGCCGCCATCACAAAATTTGTAATAAAAACAACATGCTTGTCGATTTTCTTTTCCTAAAACACTTTACACATCAAAAAAATAAAACGAATAAGCTGGAACAAAAACAAAGTGAAGGTTATTGAGTACACTAGAGATTTAAATTGTAAGAATTTTTGAAAGTAGCTGTTTGCTAAAATACCAAATACTAAATACTAAAAAATACTAACAAAAAAATCTGTTATTCGCAAATTGTACAATTTTTGCAACACCATACTTTGTGGTGTTTTTCGGTGCCATAAACAACCCATTATCTTTGTCAACGTCGGAATCGAAAAAGGTGTCTCTGCAAACACAATATATGCTGTAATCTACATACATTGATTTTGATTTAACTGATCTGCGCTGTAATTTTGGGAAGGGTGTAAATTTACCGGCTCGGAGACACTCCATAAGATGTTCTCTCATTGCCTTTGACGAGTCGTAGGTATCGTGCACGATAGACCGTTGGAAAGGTCAACAGCAAAGGCAATAGCGAACACACCACAATCGATACTGTTATCTTGTTGCTGAGTTGGCATTCGTTTGATACGTATGGAAGACGACTTAGACCTGGTCATTAAACAAATGGTGTGAATTACAGCTTCTGGCAAAGATGAGTTAAGAGAGACCAGTGAATCATACACCTCCACCTCTTCATGGTTTTTCCTAACAGTAATCCAATGAAGCGGGGGGCAGTGAAGTATTTGAATGACGTTATTGTGAGCACTGTGGTTACTAAACATATGTGGCAAAAGGGTGGTGTCCTCGAATCCTTCAATCTGATATTGTTTGTAAAGGATGGATTGTGCCAAATTGATTCTGTCATCTTCCAACATTTCGCCACGTTACTTGTACGCAAACAGCATTTGAAAAGTTACAACAAGCAGCCGTGGCATAACGGTAGCTTGTTCGGCTGGCATACCAGAGGTTCCGAGTTCGAGTCCGCCTCTGGCGTCGAACACTACAAGCCGCCAAAAGGGAAAATTGACGATTACAGGGGTATCTTCGATACAGGTGACGACAAAAAATTCTAGACTGCATAACGTCGTGATACGAAAACAAATGAACTTGACTCATCTTAGGTGGTCCATACGACTCAAGAAAGGTCGTCATTTTCTTTGTTCGACTATCTATGGTCGTCAAATTTACAGGGTTTTAAAAGTCATTCCAACTCGCGAAAGGTGGTCAAAAAGACTCGTTAAGGTCGTAGCAATGACTCAGGAAAGGATGTCGTGAGAGGCACATTACTACCTTTAAATCGTTAATTTGACTCAGTTACATTCCTCAGTGTTGACAAACCTTTCTTCGCTGCAGCGAAAACAAAAAAGAATTGTTTCCATTCTTGTCAAAAGCGTTGGTCAAAGGAATCACACAGAAAACTGTTGTTGCCACTGTAGAACGTTATTACCAACAGGGAGTTCGACACGACCGCAATGGACCTTTGCAACTATGAAGAAGCAGATGAAAGAATTTTTGGGCATCTAAAAAACATCTCCATTGACTTTCCTCGAGTATTGATTAAGACTGTTGATAGTGATGTTGTGGTAAACGCTATTTCCATATTTCATAAAGTGGTTTTGAGAGAGCTGTGGATTGAGTTTGGAACTGGAAAATTGCTAAGATATATTCCAGTACATGATGCCGCCATCGAACTTGAAACAACCTGAACTTGAATCTGTAGATGTGATCATTTTAATAATTTCATTAAAAAATATGTTTTACTGTGCACACGCGGTGTGTGTTTCTCTTTCGCGCGCGTTACTAGCAAAACGTTAATGAAACACGGTAACCGAAATAGAGCGTGTTGCGCAAAACACGACAGACGACGTATTCATAGACTACGACAGAAATATATACCTACTGGACTGCGTACATTCTAGTCACGACCATTTATTTTTAGGAAATGGATAGTATCTAATACTTGGAATACTTTTACCTGGTTTTCTGGTTTTGGTTAATTTTGAAAAGACAAAGGTGTAACTTGACTTATGTTTGGTCAAATAACGGATGTCTAAATTAGTTATTTCTGATACTCTAGAAGCTGCAGATAAAGCCAGTAACATTATTAATTTCAAAGTTAGCATTTTATTTTGTAAGTTCTTTCTCTGTTGGAAACTTTGATAAATAATTAAGTACAATTTCCACATCCCAAATGAAATTATGTTTTGGTATACAGGTGGATTCTTATTAAATATACCTGTCATAAGGGCCATCACTCTCTAGGGTGGTTGCCAATCGAAACACTCCCCACAGAATCATGATAGGCAGAGATAGCTGATCTATAACCAGCAATTGTACTATACTGTAAACCTTGATCATATAAATCTGCCAAAAAGTCTAGTACAGAAGTTAAAGGACCTCGAATGGGATCAATTTATCGTTCAGAACACCAGCCATGCCACTTTCTCCAGGCCGATTCATAATGAGACAATGTACCTGGTCTTTTGGCACCTGAGATAAGAGTTGCAGCTTTTCCTGATATGCCTTCTGTTTCCAGCTGTTTCCGGAAACTGTCCAGACCACTAACTGAAGTGACTGGTTGATCAAGAGAGGATGTAATCCTCCCTGTGGATCCTTTAACAAGTCTATTTGTTTGGGTAGAAGCACAGGGTTTTGAATTGACATTTGTAATAGTAGAGGAAACCACGACTGAGATTGCCAGGCTGGAGTTATCAGCATCAATGTCGCTCTGTCTGTCTGAATCTTTGTTAGCACACGACCGATCACTGCAAATGGTGGAAATGCATATGCCTTCATGTAAGTCCAGGGTACAAGGAACGCATCCCTTCCTTGACTGTAAGGGTCTAGTTTCCATGACCTGTATTGAGGCACTTGATGAGAAATTCGGGAGGCAAATAGATCTATGTTGGGAGTACCCCTTACCTTGCATACTCTTTGAAAAACAGAGGGGTCCAATTTCCATTCGCTTCGATCTTTCACAGACCTGGACTCCAAATCCGCTTCTTTGTTCAAAATGGCTGGGAGGTATTCTGCTGTAATTGTGATCCCCCGCTTCAGAAGGTATTCCCAAATTTCTTTGGCAAGATCGGATAACATCTTGCTGTGAGTACCCCCCATTTTTACTAGGTATGACAGAGCAGTCATATTGTCCATCTGAATATGGATGGCTTTCACCTTCGGATACAGTGGGCAAAAGGTTTCCAATGCAAATTTTGCAAATGAAGCTATCATTAGTAAGTCGTCCAGATATATATATTATCACACAAATATTTAGCCTCCTTAAAAGTGCAATTTGGCACCTTCATCAATTTTGTGAAAACCCTTGGAGCTGAGGCAAGACCAAAACACAGGCAAAGAAATTGGTAAAGTTGCCCTTTCCACTTGAACCTTACATGTTTTTGGGACTTCTGGGCTAGAGGAACACAAAAATATGCATCCTTTAGATCTATCTTGCACATGTAGTCCCCATGTTTTAGCATTTCCTTCAGTAAAAACAGTCCCTCCATTTTGAAATGATGGTAAGGAATGTACTTGTTCAATTTTTTCAGCTTTATTACAGGGCGGTACCCTGAATCCTTCTTTGGAACAAGAAAAATCGAGCTCAAAAACTCCCCTTGGCATGGTGCAACTGGTTCTATGGCTTTCTTCTGAAGCATTCCTTGAATCTCTTGATCTACAAGTTTCGACTCTTCCATAGACATTTGAAGAGGTGGAGGAGGAGCAGGTTGGGCAGGTTTCTCCAGAAATGGAATCTCGTACCCCCGGACATAATTTAGGATCTCCTGGTCGCCTGTTAACTTTTTCCAATTCTTTTGATAGTGCTGAATCCTCCCTGCAGGAGGTAAGTCCAGCCTCAACTCCATAATCAGGCTTTTTATTACAGGATGCACTTAGTAATTGCACTTTTACAGTGGGTATCAAGTAATGAGTAATTCTTACCTTTTCTAAAGAACACTGGTCTTTGCCCTCTGCCTCGGTGTGTTTCATGCGACAGAGGGCTTCTCTGAAAGGGCTGGCTGTATGATGCCCGACATGGTAGTTGGTTGGAATTGTTTTTTCTTGTTCCATTTCATGCCACAGTTTTGTCAACCGGCCATAGATGTGATGTATTTTTTCTTGAATTGTCTTTAAGACCTTTTCTTGGTGTAAGGCAAGAGTTTTGTGGTTTTCCAGTAAAAGTTCCTTTATATATTCATCTAAGTCCTGTGGACCTTGGATGTTCGTGGGAACAGGGTTTAAATCTAGTATTTTATCTTTTAATTCCTTTTCTGCCAAATGTTTTGTTGCATATTTATTCACATAATCAGCCATATCTGTTGTTAGCTGCCATGAGTTATCATGGTCTTCGCACAGCTCGAATCGCTTGGCTTTCGAGGCTGGAGCTGATAACGGTTCTGATTCACTGGCACTACGTTTGTTACCACTGGATTGAATCTCAGTGATGGCAATGTCTACGCTGGTATCCTGCACCTGTGGTGTAACAGGATTTTGGGTGGTGGTACTGGCTGTGTCAGTCACAGTTGACGTTGAAGTTTGCCTATGAAAAATACGTGAAAACATTATCGGTTCTCTGAAAGAACTGATAAAAAAGTCGACAAATCAAGTCTGTAACTTGATTAGTTAGTCTGAGACCAATTTAGAAGGTAAATATGTTTGATTGCTTAGATAAACGTTGATATAATCCTTAAGGTAATTCAGAGTTTACTTACATGGCGTCCATCTTGTTTGCGAGAATTTGCACGAACAGGTCGTTGAAACAATGTCTTCTAGCTTTAAGCCAGAAGACGCAACATTCCAGTATTAGATCGGGCGGAGATTTTATGAAATAAAAGCGAAAATTCTGTAATAGAAACAGAAGCCTAAATGTCTAAATTTAAGTTATAAGTACAAAATCTTATTTCGTTGCCATGAAAAATGCAGTTGTTTTTACTCTTTTATGATAAAAAGTGATGCCTCGTTCACAGGTAGCATGACCATTTAAAAATGTTTTTATAAGCGCCCCTAGAGAGAATACGGTAGATCTATGTTGCATTTTTGTTAGTAAAGCTTATCATTTCAGAATTTCTTATTACCTCGTTCGTTAGCTACTACACTGTATTAAGGCTTTAAAAGATCTAGTTCAAAAAGGCAGTTATTTGTTGGAATTCAATTTTGGTTTCATGAAATTATTATTATAAACAAACTTTTTTTTTCTACATAAGCTCTTATGAAAAAAAAATTCATATAAAAAAAAACATACGTTACACACCTCACCATGCATAATTATTTTGTCTTCTGATAAATTGATTGCTGGTGTTTCATCACTAGGCCCCGTTTACACTAGCTAATCATTTTCATCAAATTTATTTTTTATATATATATACCTGTTTTCCACCAGTGACTGAGTTATCTCAGAAAACACCGTAAGCTTGGTTTCCATTAGGCGCTAAATTGCGTTAATTTTTTCGGGTTAATTTTTTGTCTCTGGAGTTAAACATATTGAGTATTAGCGCGAAGTAACTATATACCTTAAGGGAACTTATTTTCGCGGTACAAATTTTCGCGGAAGATATTTTTGCGGAACTTATTTTCGCGTTTTTTGGCCCTTTCCGTGAATTTAAGTTCCGCGAAATATAAAATACAGTACACATCCGTTAATTCGAATGCCGCTTAATTCGAACATTCTTTATTTCGAACAAATAATTCCATATCTTTTACAGTTCTTTAGAAATATTTTTATAACGTTTACGTGATCGTAGAAGAGAAACTATATTATTTCTATATATTTTATATTGGTTATAGAGTTCAGCTTTACGTTCATTGTCTTTACATTAACAAAAGAGTTAAAAAGCTTATTACGTTGACGTATAGAATTTTTAATCCCTCCTGTGACCCAAGGTTTAGTCCTGACTTGTTTCTTTGGTAAGCTTTTTTGTAGGAACGTATTGATCCACTAGAGAATTGATACCTTCAAGCAGAGTGGTGAGAGAATCACTAGGATTATTTTTGCAAATCTTTAGACAAGATTTCCAATCAATGGCTAAAAAATCACGTACAAAATTCTCCTGGTCAAAAGATTTCCAGTCTTTGTAAAATTTTTTCTTGACTTTGGAAAAAAAATCAGTTTCTATAATTAAAAATTGTGGCAAATGATCTGAAATGCCAATGGTTAAGTTACCGCTAAATGCAGGCAGGTTAGAAAAAGGGGAAAAATATATTATCAATGAGAGTCTGTGTTGTAGTTGTGATTCTAGTTGGTAGAGAGATAGAAGGAAAAATAAATCCAGAAGAAAAAATTTCAAGAAACTGTGAAATGTCATTATCTGATTCAGATTTCAAAAGATCACAATTAAAGTCCCCAAGTAAAACAATGTTTTTGCCTTCTCTATTTACCTTTTCTAAGAGACTTTCGAACTTTGAAAAAAATTCTTAGGATGGTTGTAGATACAGCCAACCACAACATTAGACCGACCCTCAAAACACAGTTCCACAAAAGTAGATTCAAGACTTCTTGGAATGTATGTTGAATCAGCAAGATCTTTGCGGGGTTTAAACACTAGACTAGTACAGATGTATAAACCAGTACCCCCTGCAGAAGCTTCGGTTGGATTTGTAAAAAATTTATACCCAGGGATTTCTAAGTTTTTGAGAGTTGAAGTATTTAATATCCGAGTCTCAGAAATTGCCATAACTTTAAAATCAAAAGTTTAATGAGTTTAATGAGTCCTGCGTCAAAAAAGTATACAAGTATACAAGCAGTATTATATATACCGGGTGAGTCAAAACGAAACTATATCTAAACAAAACTTCTCCAAACAAGATTTTCTGTTCTTATTGCAAACCAGATGGGATTGAAACTCATACACGCTTCAATGTGCTAAAACTTATTTTTTTAATTCCCAATGCTTAAATTAAGTAAAAAGTTCAAACTTTTTTCAAAATTTTATTAAAACTTTACTTGATGAAGTTTTTTATAAAGACTGTTTTGTAAAAAATGCCACAACTCACGTTACAACAAAGAATTTGGGTATGTATCCAGTTTCCAGTTTCGAGAAGTTTTGTTCAGCTTTTTTCGTCATTTTTCAAGAAATTTTACAAGGACCACCTCCAGTTTTTTGCCCATAACTTTTTTTCTACTCAACCAAATTTGATAAATGATACACCAAAATGTAGGTAAAGGATTCCTCTATTCAGAAATAAAAAATACTAGCTTTCATAATTAGTCAATCGAAAGATACGTTTTGTGAAACAACGGTACTTTTTTTTGACTCACCTGGTATAACATTATATTCTAGTACAATATTCTACTAAAAACAAAATTGACTTGACCAGGGTTCGAAAATTTACCTCTTGAAAAACCGTTAGGTATATATAAGGTAATCACACTATACCATTGCTCTATTGACTACTCTTTCAAAACAATAATTCATAAATAGAACAAACTTCGGCTATTTTTTATTTCTATTTTTATAAGAAACTTCATTTACAAAGAAAAGTTTCATCTTACGATTTGACAAAAATTTGACGACGGAATTCAGTGTGTTGTTCTTGAAATATTAAAAAATTTCAGATCTCTGGAGAAAACAACCCTGTACAGTACCGTTCGCATGAAACTTTACATGTACACAAGATTTACGACTTCATGTAACATCTCAAGTTTACACAAAGAATGTTCATGTGTCCATTCTTATCCATTGTTGTCCATTGTTAACAATATTGTTATACCAACTGTGTGTTTTAATAATCAAACTCATGCGCAATCTTTTGTTTGATCACGAAATATGCATGTGATAATTTTCATGTACATGTAAAGTTTCATCTGAACGGTACTGTACGTAGTTACAGGATTTCTTATAACATGATTCTTGGATAATTTTCATAAAAAGCAACTTTAATTTTCAATTTCTTCTTTCCCACATCTCAAACAATACACACGCACACACCACATGCAAAAGGGTTGGGAAAATCATGGAGAAATCTACTGTGCAAATAATTAGATGATTAGATCTCAGTCCGTTTTCAAACACGTGTTTTCTGATCTGGTTTTGCGGTATGGAAACTTTCCACAACCATTTAGATGAAAGCCTGTTAATGAAAAGTGTGCCTGTGATTTGAGAGAAAATTCCTAATTGCCTCAAAATCTGTGATCCTTTTCAACTTTCCAGTAGTGCTGAAGTATAGAAAAACAATTGATTTGTTTCCACTGATTGTGAAGAATTGGCCATTTAAAAGCAATTTAAAAAGTTGGAGCTCAAAGAAGCAAACAGAAGTCCTTGTTTTTGATCGTTTTTACAGACCTATTTCTTCCTTATTATTTATATGAATGTATCATTTTATGTATATATACCGTTGGAAAGAAAATTTATTGCTCAACATGAATTCACAAAATATTTTTTACTTAAAATGTAATTTTTTGTATATACATATTTGATAGTGATTCATTATTTTGTTTTTTTTAGACTAGTAAATTTCCTCTGTTGGTGCAGAAATTCTTCAAGATGACCAACAAAGCATTAAGAGAATTTGACAAGTTCATGTCAGACGAAAAAAATGCAATGGCCTTTGCAATGTATAAAAGGTAAGTATAAAATTATGAAATCTAGAAATGTTTTAGGATAGAAACATTTCCTTAATCTTTAGATATTAGTGGTGTTATTTTATTTTAATTCTTGAAATTTTGATGATCACTACCATTTTTCTTCTTCATGTTTCAGTGCACAAATCATGGGTCAAAAGTCCTGGTTGGTCGAAGCAGTAAGCCAGGACCAACTTGGTACTCAAAAGCATCCGCCATCTTGGCTTCGAGTTTCCAGAGTAAGTCTTTGTTCATAGTGTGCATACATTACATAGCTGTTCATGGATTTTTTCAAGCACTTTTGGTTACTACCATTTATGTTAGAGAAGATTAAGTCATATAGTCCGGGGCAGAGCTTGGTGGTCAAAGCCCCTGAGAAGCTCTGCAGTTTTTGTGATTTCGATGTCCATAAACAGACCTTGCCATGAGAGGCATGCGATCAGGCGTGCCTGTACACATGTGCAAGATGTCTTAGACATGTGATCATGATATGAGTGTTCCTCTTACTACTATGTGAAGATGGTTGTTTCGTTCAAAATTGAATATATTCTGTTCAGAGTTATTTTAAGAGTTTATTTTAATTTTCTCTTTGTCAGAATTTTGGTTAAGCTTCCATTTCCCTGTATTGTATAGAGAGTTTAGAAACTAAGATGTTTTTTAATTTCGTTATGAAAGTGAGTCCTACTGGTACCACTTACAATTTCATATTCTTTCTTTATGCCAGGAAATGAATTCACATATCAAAGGAAATTTCAAAATTACTTTAGCAATGTTGATCATTCCCCCTAGCAACAGAACATTTTGGTGAATAATGGCCTAATGTACCTAAGCTATCTTGTCAATTGAATCGTTAAGTTGAGCATGTTTTGTTTCATTTAAATAGTTTAGTATGTTTTTAAGTCCCTCTTTACCAGCAAAAATAATTTTTCCTTTCCCAGTTTGAATATTATATGCAAAAAAAGATTGACATCACGTTTATGGCAAACATAAGCTGTGGTCTTAACTATGTTTTTTTTGTTGTATTATATTCAAATTCATCCTTTTTGCAGGGTCGTTGACACCGGGAGCGGGAGGGGCACTTTTTTGCAAAATAATGTTTTATTAAGTCAAGCGAAAAAGATATAAGTTAAAGCAATTGATACATATCATTGGTTTCTGTGAAATTTCCCATACTCAATGTACACATGGAATTTAAAACATTATCTTGGTGGGTCCTCCTACGTCAACTTTGACATGTTGACGGCCTTGCTTTGCACTTCCTGGGAGCTATAGTATATGACCTGCAGAAGATTGTGACATGTCTTTCGTTGTTGTTTACTCTCTTAAAAACGTCTTTTAAGCATTACCCATTCAAGAGTTAAAGAATGTTTAATTGACAATGAATGATTGAGTTTCAACTATCGGTAAACGGTAGTTGGAAAGCACTTGGAAAAATCCCTGCTATTTCTTGTATAAAAGTTCGGATTGTTTACTTGAATTAGGCCATATAAAGCTCATTCAGGTTGTTTTTCATTTCATATAAAATCTACACGAAACAATTCAATTGATGAGATTAACTTTGAAAACAAACTCTTCAAACTCGTTGTTTCTCTTATATTTATCTGTTTGTCAATTATTCCTATCCTTTCTATCTTCTGGTAATATATACCTCGATAATGCTCTTGGCAATTCTTTTTGTTTTGTGTCTCTTCACAGCAAGTATTATCTTGCAACCGTCATGTTATGTTTGTTGAGGGTGGCTGATGCATTTCTTGTTAACCTTGATCTTCAACAAACTTGTCTCAATTAACCTTTCATGATGCTCTAAGGAATGCAGTTGTAAATTTGATATCTGTTGTAAAAAAAATCGTTCAAGAGCATGTATATAAAGCAGACGTTCTTTATGATTATCTGTTTTGTAGGTGCATTCCACTAATGTTGTTCAAAAACAAAGACATCTTATTTTTGTTGATTTTCTCTTCAGTAGCTTTCAATATTTCAACCTAGTTGAATATGGAGATGTACCTGCAGTAACAACAGTAGATGTGAGGGAACCTTACTGTTTCCATATCTTTTAGCTCCTGTCTTCTGATGAAAATGGTTTTTGGATAGTGTGTCACGATACTGAGTATCAGTTATGTGTTCTTTTAACAAAAAATGCCATAGCAAACTTTGAAAAGTAAGTTTTTTTTATCGTGTTTTAATGTTTTATTTTTAAAAGGTCTTCGTTTCATCTTGATTTTCCCTTTTTTAGGAAAAGGAGGAGACCTGTGAAAAGCATTCTTGGGGCATTAATGTTATGTAAAGAATACACATTTACATTCAGAAAGGTAATTTATTGACAGTGAGGTGCTGAGAAATAAAATGAGTTACAATTGGAACAGGTAACGATTTGAATTATCCAGATTTATTTTTCAGAGAAATCTGTTTAAATTAGCACTGGAAGTAATGTCTTTCGATTGTCCTTGTACCGGTAGTGGAATTACCAAATACATAGAACATATACCGCCCCTCATCTCCAACGACAACGTTTTCGATGAATTCAAACGAAGAATGACCAAGCGATCAAACAATCTGTCAGTACTCTGCCAGCCATGTAAGTCAGCATTGTTCTCTACTGTAGCGATGGTGTAGTGTTTAGTACCTCGGTACCTTTGAGTGCGACTGCTGCAACCCGTGTATCTCGATACACCACTCCATTATGCTTTAAAAGCAGCGTAACAGCCCATTTAGGAGCCATCGACTGACTGCACACTGGCCTTCGCCGATGCTATACGTATCTCTGGTGATAAGTCAACTACTAGTTGCAAATCGGCGGGCAGAAGAACCAACTGTTACGGATGGAAGCCCAAGAATTAACAGCTCCTAGTTACTAATTTACTTACTAACCTTGATACTGGTGAATTGGATTCCTTTCTAACTAACACGTGCTATACTTGTCGTACTTGAAGACACTCACCTCTACACAACGCTGTAACAATCTTTAATTCACTCTTTGTAGGTGAACTTACAGACCATAAGGAAACATCTTCTTTATCGCTTGCTGTTACAAAGGGCGTGTCTATAAACGGCTCGACTGTGGGTACAAGAGTTGAAACACAAAGTGATGAGACTATTTCAGACGAATATGAATCCGTTGAAGAACTTGATGATACAGACGATGAAAAGTGTGAACATCAAACGCATGGCAAATGTTTCTTCTGTTTTGTAAGGACTAGACCAAGTAATCTTGATGCATTAGTGAAACAAATCAGGGAGCAAAACTTTCAGTGTTGTGACGTCCAAAAGTTATGATTATATGATATATTAATCTATGGTTTTAAATTTCCTCGAAAAACATTCAAAACTTCTGCTTTAACTTCACAGTGAAGGAGTTTCTTGTAGGAGCCATTTTTACAATATGTAGATTTTCGAACGAGAATTTAAGAGCGTGCTCATCTAATAATTTGAAAGAATCAAACTTCTCGGTTTAAGGCTTCTAAAAAAGAACGAGGCATAGCCTGAACCTAAACCCTCACTAACCCAAACATATTTTACAAGGTTTACACCATGAAGTTTTGATGCTTTCAAATTGTCAGATGAACTATATGTAAATACAGTTTGGATCATTGTATCCTGTACAGTGCAATGTCTTTACTGCATGTTGCCGGCTTATTGTCGAAGGACCAAAACTGAAGGTCCGTTTGTTTTCGAAATAATAGCGACAACGAAAACTACAGCGGCAACGAAGACGACACCCTACGTTGTAGATGACATTCATATTCAATGAATCACAAAACAACAGAAATTTTACATTTGGGTTAAGAAGTTTGTTGGTAATGTTTGTGAAGTTTGTTTCTTAAACTTAGAGTGGACAGAAAGGATCATGAAGAAACTAAGGAAAATTTATACGAATTACTGCTGTTCTCACGTCATCGTTTTCAGCACAACTTGGAAATACTACTTTTCATATAGTGTGTAGAACGTTAGTGGTAGAAGTAAAATCAGGATCATATCTTAATAGTCTATTGTGAAATTGACATCCATTCTAAAGCAAATCTAAGAAGAAAATCTGTTGTTTGTCTCGCGTCGTCGTCCAAGTCGTCGTCGTGGTTTCGTAATGTTCCCAATACAATATACGCGAACATTTCGGCAAATAGATGTGTTCTCTGTAACAACAGGTATTGTAAATATTTATTTATTTAAACGATTCACGAGACTTAAATTCTAGTTATTTTTTAAGTTCTGAAATCGTCCTCTCTGCTTCACATGGGGTTAAACCTACATCCTAAGAATCAAAATGTGTACGAAAATATTTCAAAAATATCTCCCAACAAACCACTTGCTTTTATAGTCCCTAAATACGAAGTCGTGAAATCATAAAGCAATTATCAAACACTGGAAAGAAAAGTCAAACTTCATTGTCTGACTCTATTTACTGCTTTTTGAACTTGATTTGGATCCAACTTTACGATTTGTGAGGATTTTTCAAAACAGGATTACAACTGATAATGCTTCAAATGCCACGTCCTAGACTACGTACACATGCATACTCTGTTAAATGGGTACTTGTATAACGTGTCCACAATATTAACAATATCTCTAATAATTGTTACCAGAAAAGTTTATAAAAGATAGATAATGTCTAAAAATTATGAATTGTCTCGAAAATTGATCGAATCACTTGACCCAACACATTTCAAATATTCGTGCTTCTGGTATTCGTGCTGCTGATACGGCTTTCACAGTTAATAGTATTTTCTAGTGTTCATTAGTAGCCAATCATTCCTTCATCCATTCGTTCATTATTTATTTAGAATTGACATTACAAAAGAACCCCAACTATATAAAATGTCTCTCTTATGGAAGATGTTCTCTGACGCCAACCATTTTTCAAGATTTTTGATCACCCTCCCCCTCTATCAACCTGCCTCAACTTTGATTTATCCCTTCTCCCTCAGTTGACTATTTATCTTTTCGAAAGATAAAACCTATACCTTTTGCAAACATTGGTTGAATTTTTGCACTAGCCCTGTCACGGACAGGCTACTAGTACCTATTTCTTAAAATTTTTGTGAAAGCTGGCAAACTTTGGAACTTCTTCAAATTCTCTTTGGGCAAGCAAATTAATTTCTTTTCATTACCACAACAAAATGATAGATATTATTACTAATGAATTCTGTATGAATATAGTGTACGATTTTAATTTCCCATACCGTAAATGACACGGAGTTCGCCCCTGTGGAATAAGCGCCCCTAAGAGTATTTTTTCCAATAAGTGGCTCTGCCCGAATAACCGCAACCCCTAATTTACTAGGCTTATAAGTAGAATGAGTTTATGAGCTTTTATGCCAAGTTCAAGAGCCAACTCAAGGGAATTCTAAATCTCCAGTCTGCGGTAATTTTTATTTTATACTCGTGCGTCGGCAAAATTCCCACGTTTTATCCGCTCGTAAAATAAAATACAGCAGCAGCAGCAGCAGCTGTGTATGGGGGAACCTATAAAATTAGATCGTAGTCAAAATCGACATGGCGACATGTTGAGGCGCAGAGGGAGGAGGCGATCGTAGTGTCGTGGTGTCATAACGTCGAGGAGGCGATCGCAATGTCGAGGAGGCGACCAAAATGTCGAGGAGGCAATCGAAATGTCGAGGAGGTGATCACAATGTTGGGCGATGGATATCAGATGAACGATGTTAATTGCCCAGAGAAATACTTGTATTTTGTTAATTGTAAGTAAAAAAAAGTATTTCAACAGCAGCCCTCATTTTAATTACTGATATATTGGGAAACACAATAACCACTGTTATGTAACAGAGACAGTGCTTTCTTTCATATAATACAAAATAATCTCGTTAACAGAACCTTTACAAGAAAGAAGCCTTTTCGAAGGCTTTTTGTCACTCAATATCTAGGAAAATTTCACGGAAAACTTCTTTCATGGTAGCCCGGTAACTTCTATTGAAGCATAGTTTCCCTTTTTTCCTGTTATTTTCTTAAAAACGTTGATTCAAGAAAAGATTAAAGTTTATATAATAACAACTTTTGAGGAAATATAAGCATGAAAAGGAAATCAAACACGAGTTCTTGAAACAATCAAAGCGTCTTTTACATGCAGTTTATAAATTATGGTGTTTCTGAGAAGCAAAAAAAAAAAAAACAACAATGTAAGCATGAAGTTTTGAGTAATGAAAAATATATACAGCCACATTCCCAGCGCTTCTGGCCTTCTGATTAAATTTGAAAAGAGAAGTTCTAGAAGTACCAAGGCTGAAAAATTCGAATCTCAGAAAAAATGACACAGCTGAGAAAAATAGAATCAACTTCATTTAAAACAAGTGAAACACTACCAAAAATGCTACTGATAATTGTTTCTATACTTGTGGTGGAGATTTTCAACATGCGGAGGATACACGCTAGAATGATCCTACAGAATTCAAGTTGCAATTGCTAAAATATTTAAATTGCAATTGATAAAAAGCGTTAGCGCAATAAAAATGTTTTAATGACAATGGGTCCTTTGGGTAAAAAGGTCTACGAAACAAGTTTCACGTTTTCTTGAACGATAAATCTATGGGTGATATTATCAACATGGGATTTGGCGCTAATTGAATGTCTGTAAAAAAAATTTAACTGTTTGAGTAATCAAGCTGAAATCAGTGCTAACAAGAACAAATTTTGTTGCTATAGCGGAGAAAGGACACGTGGTTACAGAATTACCTTGCTGTAAATTTTAGATGATTTGCTCGCCATACGATACAAGAAAACTGTTTGTGTGGATAAAATCTCAGATGTTGGTAACATTCAAGACAGCAGAGGAATAACAAGGAATCGATATGCTCCGCTATTTATGACACTGAATTTTGAAGCATTTATTTTTCGAGGAAGCCATTTTTAATATTTTTTTCACAATGATCGCGACCCGGTGTTAGATTTTACTCTATTAATCAGTAAGTATTTGGCAATTCACTTTGAAACTTTCCATAACGATGGCTGAATGATCATACTTTTAGATAATAATTAGTTTGGTTTGATTTGTTGTCTTTAAATGAAGGAAATAAACCATCAAACTCAAAGTTAGCGGCAAGCGGCACATAGCGGTAGTAAGGGGAGCAGGCACTCTATACAAAATACAATAATATGATATCAAAATATTGCAAGAACTAAATATATAAACAAATAAAGGTCACTGTATCATTCAGAGCAACACTAGCTGGGAAACCTGGCTATTTCTCTTTCTTGTTAGATCAAATAACGGAATATTTCTCCTAATCTCCTTTTTTTTCTTACCTCATCAAAAGGGAAAGGATAAGGTTTCCTCTATAAACAGCACACAGAATTTGCTTTGTATACAAGAACTGCCCAAGAAAGTTTCAATAGTAAGAAAAAAATACAAAAAGGAACCGTTTTCCCTTAATATTTTCAAAGAAAAAAAACTTATCTAGTTCTATGAGTAAAATAAAAAAAGACTCAAAATTTTTACATGGAGCAAGTACCCCCACGTGTTTTCTTTTTACCAAAACTTTGTTTTGATTTTTCTGCCATTATTGTTTTTTTTCCGACGCGAAAAAACCTGCACTCATTCACTGAAAAAATTCTTCATTAAATTTTCAATTTAAAACCAATAGGGATAACTGACGTTTTTTGGGCTCTGCGATACAGGCGATAGGGTGACGAAAAATTTGGGTCTAATTTTTTTGAGTGACGGGTCTATGACGTCTCAATACATTTGATCAACGATATCTCCGTAACGGTTGGTCGTAACGAAACGATCCCATACATTTTTTTGATCAGTTTTTCGAGTTCTACAACATGGGCACACATATCATTGTCAATTCTTCATTTTATTTTTCGTGAACTGAACGCATGCTGAACATGAGTGTGTTTATCTAACAATTTCAGACCACCAAACTTTTCGGTAAAAACACTCATAAAAGCGTTTGAAAAAACGAGGCAAGAGTTGTTCATAAACTCGGCTATCCAAACAATCTTATAAAGGTTTACACCAAATAGTTTTAGTGGTCTGAAATTGTTAGATAAACTGTATGACATGGGCGGCTAGTTTTCAATTATTTTGTTGTTAGCATACAACCAAGTTCCTTCTTCGCTGGATTATTTTGCCAAATGTAATTATTGGAAAGTATCATTTTTGTAGTATATGGTCAGTGTAACCAAGCCCTCAAACTCCCGAACCTGAGACCGCGCCCCTCGACATCTCGGTCGCCTTCTCGACATTGCGATCGCCTCCTCGACATTTCGGTCGCCTCCTCGACGTTATGACACGACACTACGATCGCCTCCTCCCTCTGCGCCTCAACATCACGACCGCTTCCTCGCCATGTCGATTTTGACTACGATCTAATTTATAGGAACCGACCTTAAAGCTATGTGCACATAGCGCATTTGCAAAAAAACATTGCAGCTTACACGTGCTTTTACCGCTTTTTATGGCTGGAATGAAATGAACTGTGTGTTATAGCAAATCATGAATTGCCTCAATATATCATGGCTTGCAGATGCTTATATGAATACGAGTACTAAATCAACAGCATGGTTAATATGTTTCAAGAGTAAGTGCTCTTTTTGATCCTGTAATTTCTTTTGGGACAATATATTAGCTATCTGAAAAAAATAAGAAGAAAAATAATTTCTTGGTTTTGTCAAGTGAGCCTCTGTTAAAGTAGCGTCCGTTAAGCCTCCACTAAGCCTCCATTAGTATTTTATTCTATCTTGAGACCATGCTAAATGATAATTATTCATAGACAACAATTGTAGTACTAAAACTCTTTAAGCGTTTCGAAAACACAGTGTAACTTATTTATTATATATCTTCTCAGGAACCACTCAAAAATCATTGAAGAACAGTTTTGACCTCCACTGACGATCAGCACTGCCTACGCATTAAATATATATGAAGTGGCTAATTACGGTGATGATTAGAAATTCCAATGAAGAACCTTTCTTTTAAGTCCAATATTATTTCAAACTGCGGCTATTTTTCAAAAGCCGGACAAACTTCAAAACTTAAATACAAGTTTTTCAAAGAAAATTTAACAAATGCTGAAGCCTCTCTGTTATCGGAGATTAGACATTCTACCTGTTAAGAAACGAAGGTCTCGTAATGTATATAGTATTATACAACTAACTAAAGGTCCCTTCCAGTGCACTGATCAGTTAACAGAGGCTGGTAACATAGAAAGTTCCTTAACGGAGGCTGAGTGTTTACTTCGTTGTATATTTGTATTATGAGAACAGCCTCCGTTAACAAATCAGTTTTTGACGCTCAAAACGCTCAACCTCTGTTAATGAACTTTCTGTGATACCAGCCTCCGTTAACTGATCAATGCTGTAGTAACCCATATATAGTAGAAGAGCTCTGCGAAGGAGATGCATCGATGCCATCTGTCAGTTCTGTCTGTGTCTGTGCATCAACACCACTTATCTGTTTTTCTTTTGTCTATTTACAAGAAATAAGCCTTTTTGCCTTTTTCATTGTCCAATTTCATTGCCTTTGAAACAACATAAATCAATCCTTTTACTCCTTTTATTTATATGTATTCATTTCTCTTGGATAAAACAATAAAGAATATCGTACTAGAATATGGTACTAGCGTTTTCAATCTTACAAAAGACACACAACCTGAACTCAGATTAACACTCAGTTTTTGATATCAAGTTTGTGAGTTAGAATAAATGGAAAAAGAATTCATCAGTAATAATATCTATCATTTTGTTGTGGTAATGAAAAGAAATTAATTTGCTTTAAAAAGATATTGTAAGTCCTCTTTTTCTTTGCAAAGATAAACATAAATTGTAAAAACTTTTGAAGACGAGAAGCACTTTAGTTCTGTAGCTAAATATATATATCATAACTAGTAAACTAGTACAGAGTATGAAAAAACTGATAAAAAATGTTTGGAGTGTTATTTAGTTACAACTGTTACAGAGATATGGTCAATAAAAGATTTCAATGACTTCACAGACCTGTCCCATATCCTATATTGTGTTTGTTTGGGGATGCAATGCAAGTGTTCCCCCATGACGATAAAAACTGATGTCATGCCATGTGCTATTATACTAATTATGAAAAAAGTCTCATGCCTCTGTGTGGTTTTACTTGCTTGTAAGAAGAATTTGACCATAAAATTTAATTAGATACATCATTCTCTAACATAAAAGCGGTGTATGTATGTTTGCTGGTTCCGTTAGACGGCTCTTTCCCAATCCAAAAAGCTAATAAGTTTCCCAATTGAGTACAGCAATAAATTTATGAAAAGTTAGTAAATAAGCTTGCTGTGAAAATAAATGATTTGATTCTGTTTTGAAACATCGGCTTAAACTCATCATTAACATGCATTTCTGCTGCGTTATAAAAATGCACATTGTAGTTATAGCCTAACGGCCTCAATTGAGAATTTCTAGCTAATACCCTGTTCTCTTACCTCCCAAACTCAGTATAATAAAAATTGTAATCATTTTTAAATCATCAAACTTTCTGAGATAATTTCTGAAATTTGAGGTTGTTTTTGATTGCAGAGTTCAGCATGCTCTGCTTTTGCCCTAAACTTTGAGGTATGGTTTATATTGAAATACATATACTTTTTAAAGATTTTTTGAACATCATTTTCTATTTTTGTTGATGATAAGAATGCAATGAAGAGCACTCAGAAAATAAATATAACCAGAGATTTCTCTGAAAAGCATTTATTCGTATATGTTTGCATTAGCTGGTCTTATCATAATCAGCCTCAAATCATGTAAGCTGAAAGAAATAAACACATTGCCTGAAAAATTGCTTTTACACTACAAAGCAAAAGGCAAAAGTGCTTCTAAATCTATATGCTTCGTTATTGCTTATTAAACCAAACAGATTGATAATTAGAACTGTAAAATTTGTATTTAAGTACAATATAAAACGCTACATTATCTACAACTAAACTTGGCAAAATCGATCTGTAGAACTATTTTCTCTTTGGTGGTTTTTATTCATTTATTAAACATTAAAGGTGTACAAGAGTGTGCACCTGCCTTAACAGCTGAAAACATTATACATATCACTTTCATCAATATCATATAAGCATGGTAGGCTAGAAAACTGTGACCAAATTGGTTTGGTCAAAGTCAGCAAAATTCACATAAACCTGAAAATTATCTTATAAACCAAGAACTTCATAAAGAGAGGTCGTGGGATCGAGTCCCACTCGATCCGATAACTTCGCGCTGCAATTGGAAAGGTACATTGTGTGCAGATATCATTAATTAATATATCAATACAGCACATTGGTTTCAGTTCATAAAAAATGTTTTCTAGTACTTTTCCGGTACAGAACAAAAATGCTGGACGCAATTCATCAAAACTCACTCAAAAATTATAAATCAAACCTTATTGTAATCAGTACTAGGACTTTTAAGCACAACTATTGGTGACTGCTTTTATAATTGTGTATAATCCCTGATTCATATCATCACACCAAAGCTGTAAGTGCACTTTTGACAAAATTGAATGATGAACATTGCATTTAAAGTGTTGAAGATTATAATGAGAAGGAAAAACAGACTGTGGTAAAGAATTCCAGAGAGTGGAGGAGCGAGGAATGAAATTTTGTTGGTAAAAAGTTTTAGATGACTTTGGGATGTTGGCAGTGTGATCATGGCAATTAGATGAATATCTTGTGTTTCGCTTGAAAATTTTAATGCAGGGATGAGAGAAGAGAGCTCAGTTGAACATTTTCCGTAAAAGTATTTATAAAAGAGGCAAAGAGACGCCACAGATCTGCGATGGGAGAGTGTGTCAAGTTTATCACCAATAGCATTACAGATACGTTTCTGAATACGGTCTAAAAGATTAAGGGAGTCTGAAGGTGCACCACCCCAAATATCCCGATGCCTTGGCTTCCTGGTCAAATTTTCATAAATTTCCCATCCCGATTACATTATCAAATTTTCATCCCGCCTAACCGACAAGTTTGAGGTTTGAGCACGCGTAGTTTGTCAAAACCTCTTTCAAGGGCGGGGTTAGTTTTGTCCCATCCCACCTAAACAGGATGCAAATTTTGCATATAACACCTAGTCGAAATTCTATCTCTTCAAGGCGGGATGAAATTTCACCACAGCTAACTGGGATCATGTAATCAGCCCCTTACTCAGAACTGCAAAAACATACTTGTGGCTTCCTTATTTTCATGTTACGATACCTAACTTTACCTAATACTAAGTTTATTCTTAATTAGCAGATAATTTTGTCTAAGTGAAATAAATTTCACAAAAAAACTTAGCAATTCATAATCACCAAAAAGCAATTTCATGTTTATGTAATTTTAATACACTGTTTAATTAAATTGGAATTTGGAAATGTCGTTATCTGACTTATCTTACTGGATAACATTTGTTTAAGGGTAACATTTGTTTATTCTGCATTAACTTATACGAACTGACCTATACATTGTTCTGTATTCTAGTTCATCTCTTCTGACGAAAAGGGATTGATGTGTATCTGTCATGATGCTGATCATCAGTTGCCCGTCCTTTTGACTCAAAGTGCTATAAACAACTTTGAAGAGTAAGTTCTAATTGCAGCTTATTTTGCATTTTTAATGTGGTTTCACTCTTTTACTTGACTATTTCGTATTTAGGAAAAGAGAAATATCTGTAAGAAATATTCTTGGGGGTTCAATTTTATGTAAAGAATACACCTTCACATCTAGAATGGTAGGCTGTTGAAACTTGATAGATTCGCTTTTTCTGTATTTACAACCGAACTCCATTGCGATTTCATTGGTATTTTAATGTGTCACTGTTATAGTTTGTGTAAGCAACTATTAAAAGTTTTTGGTATTTCTTCTTTTTGTAAGTCATGCAACCCACTAGCGTAATATATATCTTGACTTTGAAATGAATGCTTATATGTAGATTGATGATTTATTAATGTCAATATGTCAAAGTAACAACTCCATAAGAGGTATTATCTCCAGGCCAGGAATGATTTGCACGAAGGTTAAAAAAATGAACTTCCCTTTTTTGTTTTTGCACGAAAAAGTGACATGGTAGAATGACACGGTGTGTAGTTTTCGTGGAAGGAATTTAAAACAACTAAAAAATTAGGAACTAAACTAAAAGTTTGTCTGACTTCACTAATACTTTGCAGTCAAAAAGATATCGCTTAATGCCTTGTTACTTCAAACAAAAAAGTAAGTGAACTCCAACCATGAAGATAACGTGATGACGTCATCTTAGATAATCATATTCATTTAATTACTATGCCTATGTGTTTTTTTCCTCCAATCATATTAATGATTACGTCATTTTCAGCGAAATATATTTGAATTAACACTGGAAGTGATGTGTTTCGATTCGCCCGCTAGTGGAAGTGGCTCAGTGGAAGATATTGACCACATACCATCGTTCATTTGCAATGAGAGAATCTTCAAGGAATTCAAGCGAAGAATGATTAAGTGTTCGTACAATATGTTCATGCTGAGCGAGGCATGTACATTGAATCACATGTCGCCAAGCAACGCCGAAGCTGAAGAACTGTCATCCATATCAGGAGGTTTCTCTCTGTTTTTCCTTTCTGTTTGTGTTTGTTTGTTTGTCAGTCATGTCCAGTAGAAGGAGTCTTTGTTTGTTTGTTTGTTTGTTTGTCCAATCGTAAACAGTATTTCAGTAGAAGTTTTTTTTTATAAGCAATCAAGGTCAGACCTTAGTAGTAATGTTACTTAAAAAATGAGCATTTTTTAATAGTAATGTTGCTTAATTTGTTGCTAAGAATTAATTGAAAAATGTGTTTCCAGTCTTGAAAATCTTTGTGTAAGCTTAAATATTTAAGTACAAAGTGTAGGACACAAGTACTGCAACCTAGTGTAACCACCTAGTGTGACAATTTTAAGAAATGTGATGTAGCTATGCTAGTGTTGCATCATTTCAAAATTTCATGTTGCTAATTTATCTAAGGCCCTTGTAGACCTGTTGCTTAACGTTTTGAGAAAATTTACCAGCCCAGCCGGCACATTTGTTAAAAAACCTCTTCGAAAGAGTGCATTTCCCTAGAAATATACACACAATTTCAATAAAAGTGCTCTCCTCCGCAGTGACTTTTTGACGATTTTGCCCACTGGGCAGTGTTGCTTAAAAACGTGTTGCTTATAAAAACAATTACGTGTATTAGCAAACACATCCGGTGTCGCAGTAAAAAAGTACTCCCCAGAAAAAGTACTCCCCAGTATTTATTTCCTAGTAAATAAGTACTCCCCAGTATTTATTTCCTAGTAAATAAGTACTCCCCCAGTACTTATTTCCTAGTAGGAAAAAAGTACTCCCTCAGGAAATAAGTACTCCCCGTCGAGTATCATTAAACATGGATGCATTGGCTAAATAGCAGGAAAGATTTTGGGAAAACTGGAACAAAAGAAGAATGGCCTGAAAAGGTGAAATGTTTAGTATTTCAATTATGATTTATATTGATGAAATGTATTACTTCGGACATAAAAAACATATCCGCAATATACAAACAAAGGATATGTACCGTCTTTTAGGTAGATCATAATTTCTACGAGATTTACGTGTTTTACCATCTTTACCAGCTTTACCACCGCATCAAAAATATGACAACAAACGAAGTAGAATTTCTTTCATATCATTCTACATTCCACGTGTTCACATTTGATTCCTCAATGCAATAGCTTCATTAGATTTTTTCAAGGGAGTACTTTTTTCCTGGTAAAAAAATACTCCCCATGCTCAGAAAATATGGAATATGTTATCACAGGGGAGTACTTATTTCCTAAGGGAGTACTTATTCCCTAGTAAATAAGTACTGGGGGAGTACTTTTTTTTACATCCAGATCTTCTGAATGGTTTAGGTTGGTTATGCTCAAATACATCATATGGACAGCTTGACGATATCTGGGGTGCAACGCCAAGTCAAGCACCTTTGTATAGAAGAATTCGCGACAGCCCGAATCCCGGATAATGAAGAAGAAAATGTTTTCAGAAACACGAAATCAAATGGTATGAAGAGAGTTTTTCAACGATCTCAAAATAATTGTTGCCACTACTGGTGGTTTTAGGCCGGTCCATACAGTACCAAAAGAAACCGTAAGAATTTGATAAAAAGTCACTGAGAAGGAGAGCATTTCTATAGACATATACACACTATTTCAATGAAGATGCTCTTGTACCCACTGGGTAGCGTTGAAATCCTTCTATAATCAATGTTACATTTTATTCATCAATAGATCGAGTGATAGATGTTAACGATAACAGTCTCGCTACCAAACGATAACATCTCGCTACCAAACGATAGCATATCGCTACCAAACGATAACATATCGCTACCAAACAACTCGGCTGTTACAAAGGGCGTGTCTACGAACGACTTCGTCTGTGGGTGCAAGAGATGAAACACAAAGTGATGAGACTATTTCGGACGAACATGAATCCGATGAGAACTTGATGAAACAGACGATGATAGGTGTGAACATCAAACGCATGGCAGAATGTTTCTTCTGTTTTGTAAGGACGCGACAAATTAATGTTGACGCGTTAGTGAAACAAACCAGGGAACAAAACTTTCAGCGTTGTGACGTCCATACGAAATGACTTGACGCGAGGGGCGTTAAGGCCGGAATACACTACGTGGTTTTTTTGCTCTTTTGCGTATTAAGAAACTGACGAAGAAAAGTTCAAGATGGCAAGTCGTTTAAGAAATGTAAAAAATTCATAGTGTGTTCTGGCTTTTAATTTATTATTTCTGAATTTTTTTTCAGTGAAAGCAATTGTAAATATTTTTTGTTAGAGCGAGACGAAACTTGATTCTCATTACTCCCATGACCTAAAGGAATTTCAAAAATACCCTTGGAGATGATCTATTTATGGAGTCATATCTGTGTCAAAATTCGTTAGTCAAATTGGAAATCCTAACATTCAAATTGGGAATGCAATTTGGCAAATTGGGAATGCAATTTGGCAAATCGGGAATGTTACTTGGCAAATAAGGAATGCAAATTTGTTAATTGAGAAATACAAATTTCCCTATCGGGCATTAAATTAGCCGATTGGTAATGTATTGGCGGCAATGCAAGTGGGAATGTAGATAATACATGGAACAGCTCAAAAGTGTCGACAAGTAAACATGTAAATCGACTATGGAGTTGAAAATTATACAATGTAATAAAGAATGTAAATCATCAAATTCTGTGAATCAATCAGTCATGGTGGACAGAGGGATAAAATTTGATTTATTTATTTTCGCGTAGCCTCGTTTTGAATGCGAGGTTCTCTCCAGCGTCTCTCGATTACTACCAGAGGTTAATAAAAGATAACTAGAAATGTAGTTGGTTAGATGAGTTGCGTTGTACATGCCTAAGTTTTTAAACATGGCGTTCAACATTGAGAATTACCTTAAAAGAATTTTAGGGGATACTTTGCGTGAACTAGACGAGTTTTGACTACTTAAGTTATCGGCTAGAACATGTTATTGGAATCACAACTCGTGCAGAGCATGTCCCTTCAGAAGGTGTTGAAGTTGTTGTCCCGCTTGTTTCCAGAAGGGATATCGCATCATGCAGCAGACCCCTGACACGGTCTGCCATGTTGTTTGTCTGTAGGTCCTCCAAGTAAAATTACACCAATTACACCGTACGCCGCGCAAAGGATTTATTTTCCATTTCCTCCTCCAATTATTCGTTACTATCTACATTCTTAATCATACAACCTATTCCTATTTCAATACGTTACTATTTCTTAGCGACATTTCCACTATGTTATTCCTTATTTGCCAAATTGCATTCCCAATTTGAATGTTAGGATTTCCAATTTGACTAACGAATTTTGACACTGATATGACTCCATATCTATTAGTTGTATATTATGACGGCGACATGTTTGTTGACAACTCGTTGTTCATTCGGTGCAGTTCTGATAAAACCTCACATGCGAATATGTTTCGAGGGATAATTTCTGATTCGTGACGAAAATTTATAATTTATAAGAAAGTAATAGTAAAATTTTGAAAAATGACGAAATTTTCCCCGACGTAAATTTTCCCCGACGAAATTATCCCCGACAAGGTATGTTTCGAGAGACGGGAGACTTCTGTTTTGTAAATGTTTATTTATTTCGATCTTTTAACAGATCTATTTCAATCTGTTTGTCTCTTTTCGTTTATGTTTTCAAAAAGTGATTCAGTCAGTGAACATCGGGCAATCGAGAATTTTCAAATTGTAATTGGATCGTCAATCTTTCACCATAATGTAAAAGCAATGGCTACGTTTACACTGTGAACTAATCTCTGTCCTTTATTCAATCCGTTGGCAGTGTTTACATCTTATTGGGTGGCATCAATCTCCTCCCTGGCATTAAAATTCGTATTTACGCAAATTGTCCTTCATCTCAGAGTAAGAACTCTTAATCGATTTTATTTTGAAATTTTGCGAAGGAGTCAGAAGAAGAATTATGTTCAACAGAATTTCATGATAGCAAGTTGTACTTCGGTTTCCGTAAAAAAGGAGATTCAATTTCGGAGTAGATGCCAGGACAAGAAAGAGGTGAAGGTACCTGACTACGAGATTGTGTTTGCCAATAAAAATAAAAAAAATTTTGTCGGAAATTGGGATTTAGATTGAAATCATGAGAAATGAATAGATACAACGTCGTCGGACAAAATGACGGAAACTTTGGCCGATTAAAATTTTGCAATCCAGTTAATGTGTACCTATTATGTTACGCAATCAAAATGTCAGGACGAGCGTAAAAGTTATTAAAAAGACTGAAAGCAAACTTAATAAGAGAAATAGGTGATAGATGTGTTTCGTTCCGAGATGATATGAAATCCCGGATTATTTTGACGGAAAGTACTTTATAAGCACCAGGAAATATCTTGCAGGGTTTATCAGCTTAAAACTTTGATATTGGGAAATTAAATTGATAAATTTCAAACTTGGATGTTCATATTGATGGTGTTAAGAATATGCACTCTTATACAACCTTGTACCCAAGGTTGCACTCTTATGGTTTTAATAATCCAGTTTCTATGTTTTATATCATAAAGGAATCTTAAATAAATGAGGTCTTGGGTACGAGGTTGTATTTCCATATCAAGTTTTTACCATTTACACTTTCTTAAGTTACAACTGAATCAAATCGGTTGCGCCTTACTTTAAGGTTTTCTAACCTATAAAGGTGTTTTATTTTCCTTGAAGGGCGTTATTATACAAACAGAAAATATCTTCTTTCCAATGAAAATATTTGCGTTTCCTATAGTAACTTTGAGGCTTTAAATTTGTTTGTGTTACCAATAGCAACAGCTGCATACATGTGTTGTCAGTGTAAGATTAGAAAAATGATTTTTTTTAAATCAAAATCGTAAGTAGAAAAGAGAAAGCAGTATTCATGGTGTTGTTTATTTGTTTGTTTGTGTTTACTTTAAGAGTTGTTTTATTTGTTTGTTTGTGTTTACTTTAAGGGTTGTTTGTTGTTGTTTTCACATGTTTACATAATATTTCGGAGTACGGTTGCAATTTCATAAAATTTGATAATCTGATAAATAAAACATAGTTTTGTTTTTTTTCCTCTTCGAGCAATGGCAATATATCGTACAAATTTAAGATGATCTTTCGTACATATGTTTAAGCTGATTTACCTGCTTATGGAGGTAACAAAATACTCTTCAAGTGGGAAAAACAGAAGATGAGATTATGTTTATGCATTTATCCATTGATTGACAGCAGTTTAAGAATTAAATGAATGGATGAAAAGAGTGAATGAATGTTGTTGGTGTATCTTCATTCGACTTCAAGAATAATAGTTATGTTTGAAGCTTCTATTTTTCGTAGTTTAACTTGCTACCAAGTATGCAAACTAAGCTTTGGGGAGGTGTAGCCATGAAACTAAGCTTTGGGGAGGTGCAGCCATGAAACTAAAATAACACAGAGCATTTCAAGCTAGCTTAATGTTATTATTATTATCAATTATAATTATACAGGTTGACCACTTCAGAATATTTACAAATAATGTAGGACCTGTTAAACTGAAAACTTATAAAAAACAGAGATGTTAAAACAAGCAAGTAAATGGCGTATGTGCTATTGTTTTAAGATGGGAACACCTTGCCCTCCCACCATCCCTTATAAGGCTATTCCTCCTCATTCGATCTAGGACCTTTTTATTCTCGCAATATTTTTAATTCGGGTATGGAATTGTATGTGCTTAATTCATATACAAAAAACCTTTCTTAGCTACTGGCTCTTCGTCAATGTTTTATGAAACATAATGGCAGAACTCACTGTTAAGCACCATTTTGTTTCTCCATTTTAGATATAATTTTTGGCAGAAGATGAGCATAGCTTTTATGAAACCTGTGCTTTTTATAGGGCTCTTCATCGTCAAACTTTGAAAATTTCCGTTTTCAAATTTCTTATTTAACACGACTATCAAAAATATCACATCTGTCTGTCACTGTTTTCTAACAAAAAAAGTCTGAGATAAAAAAAAAAATTAACATCAATAGATATTAGTTGACGAAGTGCAAACCGTTAGATAATTTCATATGTTTTGAATCACTACGAAGGAGAGTTACGATGGGTTGTGGTTCGTCCAGAAAAACAAAGGTGGAGGTGTTTCAACCTCCGAGTTCTTCTCCTGAGATCCCTCAAAACATTAAAGAGGAACCAAAGATACTTTCGAAACATGAACAAGAAGTCATTCCAACAGAACGAACTGAAACAACAAAACAAACATCGAATGAACATATGGCAAACGGGCGCGACGAAATACCTTATACGCCCCATTCCTATGTGACAGACGTAATTGAGGAGGTAGATGGCGCAACAGAAAATGAAGTGAATGAACCAGACATTAATGAGGAAGTTAAGAAAACGTCTTTACTGAAAAAGTGGAATATGACAAAAACATATGCCGTATTTATTCAGAAACCAAGCCAAAGCAACCCCCGTCCCAATTGACGATCCTTCATTTCAATGACGTGTACAATATCGAACCACGTGACAAAGAGCCGGTTGGTGGAGCTGCTAGATTCGTGACTAAAGTCCACAGTTATAAGAACGACCCTCTGGTTCTGTTTAGTGGCGATTGTCTGAATCCTTCATTGAGTGAGTCTTACATTTGTTTGAACGAGGTTGCAACAGGTAGTTTTTTCGGTATAAGAGATCTGTCTAAACATAACACTAGTTTTAGGGCTTTCCATCTCAAACCAGTCTCGTACCCAGGCCACCTTGTCCTTCTACTTATGGTTAACTTAAACTTTCATCACAAACTTTATTTTTAAAGTGAGCAGTATCACACGCGGGAAACAGATGATTCCAGTTATGAATGCGATTGGTGTGCATGCTGCCGTCTTTGGTAACCACGACTTCGGTATGACGTAACATTAACTCTACAAAATATGACTTCATAGCTGCTACGTTATCATCATGAAAATGTTTAAATAAATTCAATTTGTTTTCATCGCTTTGATGTAATGCCGTTTGTTTTTTTGGGTTTTTTTTTAAGATTTCGGTGTTGATGAACTTGTCGATTTCAAAAATAAAACGACATTTCCCTGGTTGCTAAGTAACGTGCAAGATAAACTGACGAAGACGTTATTAGCCGACGGAATAAAGAAAATAGTTTGTGAATGGCATGGACGAAAAGTACATACTTAAACACTCTCTAATGTTCTTCAATGTTCTTTTATGTTTCCTGTCTTAATTCTTCAAATCATTTTATGATTAGATTGGTATTATTGGTTTGGTTGAGCAAGAATGGCTAGCAACGCTGTCAACGATAGATGCTGGTGACGTTGACTACTTTGATTTCGTGGAGTGTGCACGTGAGCTCGTTCAAGAACTACGCCAAGAAGAGGTCTCAACAATTATCACTCTCAAATTTCTTTTCAAATTCATATTACAGGTTTATCCGACAAGGTTAGATTGCGCCAACCTCGAACCCAGGTTGTCTTGCCTTTTCGAGGTTGAGATTGCGCAGAAAACTTTGTTAATTCTGACTGGGCTAAGCGAGGAAATCATTTTGTAATGCCTTACTCTTTCAAACTGAAATAACAGGCTTTCGACCATAAACTTCTCAGATAAACATATTCTCTTAGTAACAGTAACGCAGCAACAACGTGTTTATGTTCACAGGGTTGTCAGTTGGTCATTGCTCTTACCCACATGCGTGTACCAAACGACATGAAACTGTTGGAGAGCGATATTGACATCGATCTGATTCTTGGAGGACATGATCATCATTACGAAACAAAGCAGGTACGTTTCCATGGTAACTAGTAATAAACGAGAAAAAGCTTTTAGTGTGTACTAGACCAATCACATTTGCATCTGAATTGTTTTGCAAGACTTTATGCTTATATTTTTGCGGATGTTGATCTGACATAAAAGATGCAGATCTCCATCACAGATCTTCTATTGGTGATAAGTAACTCGACCAATGGTACTTTAAGAACAAAATCAAGAACGACGGAAGTGGTAGAAATCAGCACAATATCTGCTTTGCTCTTTTTGATTATGTGGATTATCTTCAGTTTCGGTAGAAATTTTAAGCCTTACCATGCATATAAGTAAGTAAGTAATTAAGTAAATAACTGAGAGTCTTTAGTCCTTGGAGTTCCATCCGTTATGGTTGTTTCTTCCGCCCGCCAACTTGCAACTAGTAGTTGACTTACCGCCAGAGATACGTATAGCATTGCTCTAACTTGCCGGAAGGCCAGCGTGTAGCCAGTCGATGGCTCCTAATGGGCTGATACGCTACTTTTAAAGTGCATCGGAGTGGTGTATCAAGATAAGACTTGACTGGACTCGAACACGGGTCGCAGCGGTCGCACTCAAAAGGTACTAACCACTACACCATCGCTGCACGTGTAATGTGAATAGAAACTGCGTTTTCAACAGCCAAACATTAAGAGATAAACAATGTGGAAATTGAAAGTGCAAGAAAGACAGGAGAAAAACTTCTTGGCAAACACAAAAGGTTCAATATCATCAGTGAAAACTCTCCTCTTGTTCATAGCATGAAGGCAAGCAGTTTGTAAAAAGCGGAACCGATTTTCGCGAGTTGACGGAAATCACAATCGATTTTTCGAGTGAAAACAATAATCGAAGTATTACCACGCAGCGACACGAAATCACAGCTGACATCGAGGAAGATGAAGCTATTAAACGCGAATGTGAAAAATTCTTAGGTATGGATATCTTCATTGTTTCTTATCTTCTGTGTGCCTCTAGTTTTACAACATCACTCAAAGTCAGTCCTGAAATCCCTGTATCTATTAACCCGCATTAATGTCGCATAAGCGATCAATCGATCTGTGATGGCGAAATAATTTTCGCTTTAAGTTCGTCTCTAGATGTGGCAGTTTATGGTTAAAAATCTTTGTTATTTCTGGCTGGGTTAACGAAGCATTGTGTAATTAGCGGGATTCGGAAAAATCATGTTTCGTTTACACGAAACTATTTTTCTATAGATTTGTGGGGAATTATATACAACTTAGTAGAGTTGTTCGTGAATTTTTGTCATTAGAAACTTCACATCAACACTTGAAATAAGCGTGCAAAGTAATGATATTTCTTTTGATACAAGAAAAGGCTTTAAATCTCTGAAGTACTTTTTTAGCAGAACAATTTTAACAAATTCCCACAAGTAATTGTTTTTTTTTCGTGTAACAGGCTCGTCGAGTTTACGAATCTCCCTAATGCCTCGTTCATTCAAACCGAAATAATAAAGTTTCAAGCGTAAAGATAACGTGTTCATGCATTGTTAGATAACAACATTCTGAAACAGGAGAGGCCATTTAGAAGAGATTTCCTTTTCTTAGAAGTTGGGGATTGGGGACATCTGTTTTTTAACCTTTTTAGCTAACTACAGCAAATTTTTAAACACTCATTTTTAAGATTTCCTCATAACTACAAACATTCTGCGCCTGTAGTCACAAAAACTTTTAATATCTTTTCAGTAATATTAGGAGAGAAGATGGATGAGGTTCTTGGAGTAATGCAAGTTGAGTTGGATGGAAGATTTTCAACAGTTCGACTGAGAGAATCGAACTTAGGTATCGCTGTTCCTCCAATAATGCAATTATCCTAAAAGAAACGTGATGTGTTTTGCTGATACAGTAAAATCCCGATAACTCGAACCCCCGATAACTCGAACTTTCAATAACTCGAACCAATTTCGAATTCCCCTTCACCAATACTTTCTCATAAAATACCCCCGATAACTCGAACATTCGATAAGTCGAACTATTTTCTCGGTCCCGTGGGGGTTCGAGTTATCGGGTTTCTACTGTACTTACTTGATTTTTACGAAAACTATGCTATTTTGGATAATCGTTAGCTTATTTTACTGGAGTTCCAAGATTTTCAAATTAAAAAAAGTTTCAAGTAAAAAGTGAAAACAAAACAAGAACAATCTGAAGCTCGTTCAAAAGGAAGAAATTAATACTTCACAGAAAACTTTATTTTTAATTTCAAGAAATGTTAAATTTCTTTACACGAGTCGAATCTGCACCATTGTTTGGTGTTCTTGAATCTCATATGTGAAAAATAAGAATCATTTTATGCTGATATTAAAATATCAATAATATAAAAAAATATCAAATAGGGCTAGTCTTTATGATTACTGCTCCCCTTTTTCCTAGTCAATTTATGAAAGAATTTGAGATAATACGCCTTATAAAATAAATAAACAAGTAAGCAAGTAAACATGGCAAATATTCAGGTTTATATTCACATCCTGACATAAACATGTTTCCATGTTTGGAAATGGATCGTTCCTGAACCTATTTTTTTTTGTTTTGATTGATTTATTAATAGGTAATTTTGTTTGTGACATAATGAGAGCCGCGACTCAAACCGATATTGCCCTGTTAAACAGTGGCAGTTTGCGATCTGACACGATTCATCCGGCTGGTCCGTTTAAAATGAAGGTTTGTTATTATAACATGTCGTTTGATGAGAATTATTTTGTTCCAATTTTTTTTAAAATGAGAAAATTAAGTTTTAAATTTCACAACCTCACTGAATCTTTAAGAAACCAACAGGATAATATTGCGCTTGTTTTTGGAAAAAGCTCACGGTGAAAGAAAAAAATAATAATCCTGAAAAGCTTGAAAACAATCGGGACTCATTTTTTCCAAAAATGGAGATAGAACAAAATAATTATCGCCTAACGATTTGGATCTGAGATCCTTTTGTCCTCTTGAGTTTTTGTTAAAGGACTCTCACCCATTCCGTTTGACTTTAAAATGGAAAAAAACCTCATTCACTTTATTGTATTGTAAGAAAAGTTCCAAGAAAGAAGTCAGAATAAAATAAGAACAACCTGAAGCTTGGCCTCAAAAGGAAGCAGATGAAAATCAAAATAAGATTTGACAGGAAATAACGAGTGTCAATTTCCTTACATATATACTGTGAATTCGTCTTTTGTTTAGGATCTGACCACGATCTTACCAATGGTTGATAGTCTGGTCGTTTTGAAAGTGAAAGGTAAACACAGAGTAATTTATTTTTGTATATTACAACTACGCTACTAAGGATGTCTTTCAATATAACCCAGCAGACAAAATCATCAAAATGCCACCACGGCGAAGAGCATTTTTATTCAAATTGTGTGTATATTTCTAAAGAAATACACTTCTTTGCAGTGGCCGCTGGGAAAGAAAACCAATTTGCTCTGTTTAATCTTAACTTTTAGGTCAAACCCTTGTTGAAGCTTTAGAAAACTCCGTTTCTCAATACCCCAAGTACGAGGGTCGCTTTTTGCAGGTATCGAGTATTTTTCACCAATCTTATTGAAATTCTAGAAACTGTGTTAGTAGGAGGCTGTGTCTGATTCATTAGGTATCCGGTATCTCCTTTGTTTTCGATCCGTTAAAACCAGCCGGTGACCGAGTATCTAAAGACAGCATCATGGTACATGGAAACATTCCATTAAACTTGGAAAAGGTAATCCTTCGTGATCATTTTTACAACAACTAATAATGCGGTAATAGGGTTGTGGTTGTTCCCGTTATGTGACCACTACAATCAGAAATCAAGTCCTATCTTTACAACCATAGTCAATGATTATGAAAATATATTAGGAGTTCGTCACACTGTGCTGACTATTTCTAAAACTATTTTTGTAATCTCTTAAGCAAATTACTGACATGGAAAAATTTGCTTCACCTTACATAATCGTTCATCAATTGTTTGACCAACGAAAGTTAATACACAATCTTTAATTTATTCCTGCATATTTTCACTTACTACTATCAACAAAATCAATAATTCATTGCATTAGACTTTTCCCGATGTCTGTTTAAACACCGTGTTATAGCCTAGCCACTAAGTTTCGCCTCTTTTTCAATCTCTTAATTACTTCTAATTATTCCACTGGGGAATTGAAAGAACGAGTAACTATTACTTACTGAAAACATTATGCAATTAGAAAAATAATGAAAAACATAGAAACGAGGCTAAACTTGATAAGTAAGCATTAATTCGACATTAAAACAGAAATTCGGGAAGGTGTGTTATCATGCAATTATCATCATAATCCAACTTGCAATCAAATTTGAGCTGATGTATATTTTTAAGGGCTACACAGTTGTTACGAAGGAGTATTTAGCTCGTGGAAAAGATGGATACGATATGCTGACATCATGTGAAGTACTGGTAAGAATGCCCTTACTACCAATCAAATTTCAGAATTATTCCCATCTGAACAATTCCGTTTTCTTGCTATGATCTATGATTTATAAATGTAGTGTATAAATGAGTAAATGGTGTAATGGCCTACAGTCTTGGACAAAAATATATGACACACTCTGTCTTTTTAACTGATTTTTATCTCCCCCACGCCCCCCTGTAAACAATGTTGTTTTTAAGCCTCAAAACTGATTCCAAACCTCTACAACAAAAGGAAATATAAAAGGAATATATAAATAAAAATCTGTAGATGAGTAATTCGTGGCCCTTTTCTGTTGATAGGTTGATGGTGAGAATGGTCCAATTTTGCATGCTTGCATCGAAAACCATTTCGAATCGATTCGAATTTATAAAGGGAAGAGGAAGAGCGTTTCCGGTCACCGGCAAAGTATTACAGTGTATGAACAACTCACGCCATAATTTTCGCTGATTACGATCTCTAATTATCTATTTTCGTTTATGTTACATGATTTATTTGTTTATTTGTTTATTTATTTGTTGCTAGGAAACATGACGAAGTTCAATCTTTTATGGAACAACAGAGAAGCAAGCTTGCACCCAGGGTTAGTAATTTTAGCAAAGCTTCGGTTTCATAACATGAAAATACAGAAAACAAGCTGCACAAGACTAATTTCTTTCTTATACATGATGGTGAAACTTGGGAAAAAATAGTACGTTTTAAAAAGGGTTCATTTTTGTTTGTTTTTAGATTGAGGGAAGAATCAGGCAAGTAGGGGACCCAGAAGTTGTAAGTACCCAGTTCTTTTTGTTGACTGATGTACTGCTTGTGAACAAATAAAACTCACCTTATGTAACACGTTAAGGATCTCATGGTTGAGGATATTAAAATTACTATCAAATTACTGAATTGTAAGAAGCAATATGGCTACTGAAGCTCTTGAGCAGGTTTGCTATATCGTCAATTGCATTCTCAATCTCTCCATCATCGATGTTCTTCTTATTCTGTTACACAGATGTCGCCTTCTTTCATGAGAAGAAAATCGAAACTACGAGTGAGGACATCAACAGTCAATCATGCTCCCTCTGAAGGAGAGCTGAAGTCTATTCCTGAGGATAACAAAAACGAAGATAAGACAGGCGATGTGGAGGAGGTCGAATCTCAGAGTGATTCAGATATAGACTCAGTGATGGAGAGTGATGAATCCAGGGTATGTTGAAAGTCATAGTGTATTTATTTGTTTATTCATTTGTTTACTTATGGGAAATGCCAATCATATCAAAATCATGAAAAAATTAAACGTGTGAAGACCATCTAGACCAAGTTAGAGACCTTGGTATTTGCATGGACTGTTAGGAGCACAGTTAACGTGTCGACGGCCCTGCAGATATACAAACATAAAATATGATGGTTTAATTTCGTTGTCCCATATAAAAATAAGACTTTTCATCCATGATATTTAAGTTGGAGAGGTTAAGAAACTCATGATTATGTCTCTTAGGAACAGATCTCCGAAGATGACCGAATGAACCTTTGGGAAGCATGTCGTATCGATGATGTAGAAAAGGTATGTGATCTGAGATGTCAACTAAGCAAACCAGAGGTTTAAAGAGAGTCCTTATAAAATGCCTGGTATTCATAAAACATTCGTTTCTCCTTTAAAACAAACTCGATCTATTTTCTGTGTGTTCTATTGTGCTTTACATCAGCTTCCATTAAAAATGATTCGAGACTTCCCGTCTTTGCATACATACAGATGCATACAGACACGTGTAACACGTTAGATGCCTCAAGGGTCCTGAACACATTTTTGTCATGGTTTCTAGAAAGGATCTTTATTGGGTTGCCCCCTTACAGATTACATTGTGAGGACTGAAACATCAGATTACTAAATTACTAAGGCATTAATGACCGTGCGCGAATCTATTAAACTCGTGCTCTTATACTGAGCCATCTGTTGTCCTCATATCATATAGACACATAGGTCTTGGGGATCTAAACTAATTCCAAAATATTGGAAAAAATATAACGCATTTGTGTTCAGGTTAAGGAGATTGTGGGAGAGAAAATGCTGGATTTCAAGTATTGGGTAATGGAGAAAACGCTGCTACATCATACATCACAACATAATTCCACCAAGGTATCGAAAACATCTTTGTAGTCTGTCTTTTTTATTCAAAGCATCTAATACAACTTCCTTACTTTATTAGTGTTTGGAATATCTGATAAAAGAGACAGATTTGAAAATTGACGTGCGCGATCAAATATTGAAGGTTAGTTAGTAGAGGTTTTCCCTACAAATTGTTATAGGGGTAACTGACATTTAATTGTTTTAATCCTTCTTTCAGGGCACAGCCTTGTTTTATGCTGCTGAACACGGATCCAAGGAAGCAGCCATCATGCTGATTGATAATGGTGCGTCCGTAAATGCAAAGAATTCATTATGGGAAACTCCGCTACATGTTGCTTGTGAAAATGGCCAGGTATGGGTCTAGTGTAATTACCATCTAATACAACTTCCATTTAAAATGGAAAAGTTTCTTCTTTGGAAAATCTCAGTAAATATGTTAGTTTTCCTATTCAAACAAAGAAAATATGTGAGAGTGGATAAGTGACATAAGTGGTAGTTTGCTCTCTCTATCTCTCTCGTACGTATTGGGCGAGCCATGCCACTATACACAAGTATGAATCGATTCGACTATCGGAACGCTCAGCTCCAGAGAGGGATTTGATCGGGTTATGTATTTTA
This sequence comes from Turritopsis dohrnii, assembly GCA_027922465.2. Taxonomy (NCBI): domain Eukaryota; kingdom Metazoa; phylum Cnidaria; class Hydrozoa; order Anthoathecata; family Oceaniidae; genus Turritopsis; species Turritopsis dohrnii. Next base: position 65,797 of record BQMF02000138.1, on the reverse strand, counting down.
TCGGTGATACAGCACTCTCCACAGTTCCTAATCGGGGGGTATTTTAATCACAGAAACCTTCTTGATAACAGTTCTATGAGAACTAGTAAGGCGTCTCGTATAAATCCTAATGAATAATTAAAAAGTACTGAACCGTTTAGGGGGAAGTGATCATTGTTTTATTAAACAGAGGTGCAGACAGAAGCGTCCGCAACAAAGGTAACATTCCTCCTTAGCTTTCGAAACTGTTTCTTAGATTTTGATTTTCTACTGTCAAGAAATTTTATTGTAAAGAAGAATCTCTAGTGATATCTGAAATGGTTGCAGTATCATTCATCTGAAATAAAAAAGAATATCACTGACCAGCATACATTACATATGATGCTTCTTTTTGAAAACTTTTAGAGGGAGAAAAGCCGAAGATATAGTCTGGTTGAAGAAGACATGTGAAAAGACTATTAAAATGTGATTATGCATGAAATTGATGCACAAGAATTATCCTTTCGATTAGATGAACAAGACAAGTTGTAAATACAAACTCACCTTATGTTGTACTTGTAATATTTTTTCTGGTTGATCCCGTGCACATACAAGGAAGAGACACCCATCCTTCATTCTACACTTTATATTTTGTAAAAAATCTCAAGCACTTTGTAGCGTTGTCAATAGAATATATATAATGATCAATAAGATTACTCACCATAACCAAAATAAGACTTATAATTTTCGATTGTGTCGAACAAGGCTCACCGTTGTTTTATGCAAGAATGCAGCGTCACTTCTTCATCACCTTTAGCTGAGACTTGGCAGGCGTATGCTTTATTTCCTTTCAACATATTTTTATCATCGATGTGAGCAACAGTTCTGCAACAACCTTTATTAACAATTTTTTGAAGGATTCAATTAATAGTCCAATTTGAGCTACGAAGTTGCAGGAAAGATTCGGTCACAATCCACTTACACATATGATCTCCTACCAAGAGGAAAGTTGAGCCAACACATTATCCCGAATTTTAGTTTAAATGCCAACCTTGGAAACTATATCATACGTCACTTCGTTTCCATAGTTGATTGTATGTTGAATACAAGTTGTCCTTCACTGCAAAATATTATAGGACCATAATAGGACTCAGTAAAGTTTTTGCTTTGGGTATAAAAAGGGACAGTCGATATTTTTAGCCTTTGTTATTATTATCATTTTGCTACAAGAAAATTTGATGAAATGCAGTCTTTTGGTTTGAGTCAACAACATCGGTAATTAGGAAAATTTCAGGGACGGCCATTTGTGGCTTGTGGCGCCAGTAAAAGTTTTGCGGTGCGCATGAAAGACATGTCTGCGACAATAACAGGAAAAATAAGTTTTGTTCAACACATCGGATTCCTTTGTAGTTTTCCTTATTTCCCTCAATGAAAGTGAAAGTAAAAACTGAAAGAAGTAGTCTCAAAGAAAATTGTTTTCACAAAGCTAATTCCTTTCTCAGAAAATTTTAAAGTAGGGAAGTGAGAACTTTTCGAGAAACAAAGTTCACCCTGGCAGAGAAATTTATAACACAAGGAACACAGGTTATACATATCAATTTATAGATTGTAAATCATACTGTTCTGATACGTTCCATGACTTCCCAAACAGAATACCTGGTCAATGGCACGTTTTTCGTTGACTAAAAGCCAGTGTGGTGTCATTCGACATTCATACACACGCACAGTTTTTTTTCCCATTCACTATCATAAGTTGTAAAAACTGTTTGAATAGTTATTGGAAAATAATGGTACTGCTCAAAGAAATTCAATGGTTTCGTATAAAAACTTGTGGCACAACTTGGCCTACCATTTTGTGTAACAGTTAAAAAACCCCATCAATTGTATTTGTTTTGTCGAAACCGGATTTTGGACAAAATTTTACTTGCAAGGAAAAAACCTTTTTGTGCAGCAAACGAAGCAAAATAAAAAGGGGATGAAATTCAAAGATGTGATCCATATAAATTCAGTATCTAATAGAATACACTACGCTACAGACGGTCTTGGGGATCACAGCTAATTGCAGGAAAGCGAGGTAACGATTCATTTCATTGTTATTTTTCTTCCTTATTTGTGTTCTTTTTGACATAGAGTTACGAAGGTAAAAGGGAGAACACTCTTATTACTCGATGGTTCAGATGAAGACTATTAATTTCGATCTCCTTTTTGATACTATCCATTATTTCTTCAAAGATGCGACAGTCACTCTAGAGTATGTTCAAATCGTTACCATCACATTAATGCGTTGAAAACACCTATAAAAGAATTAGAAGTTCGACACCAACCCTCAATCTTACCTTCGCTAGCGGGTAACACATTTCACAAGGTTTATACCGTTAAATCTGGTTAAAAATTAAAAAAGTCTTTTTCTTTGAACGCGTGAGTGTATTTTTTGACCTCATTTGCTCCGTTTATCTTAATTTCAGACATGTGGCTCATTGGCTTGCTTGTGCGAAAACGTCTATACTGTACGTATGATTGCAAGATGGGAATGTGTTCGAAAAATCTATAAAGGTTTCACTGAAGAGGCAAAAGAAGCGATGCTTTTATTCCGGGGTGTCTTATATGAGCAGGTTGTTATATGAGCGCTTCGCTAAGCATGAAGTCCAGAATTGTCATGCGATTCCGTTTGGTGAAGAAACTGGAATAAGACATCTACTGTTTAAAGATTTTCCTACCAAATGGGAAAGATATCATTTCGAGTTAAGTCGTATACTAATAACGTCACACGCCTTCTTAATGACTTACACGAAATCGATGGTGACTATATTTTGGATTCAGAAGTCTCACACCTGAAAACAAAAGGGTTTGTTTTTTGACTGATCTTACTTAAATTTTCAAATCATCTTTAAGGTGTGAGTAAGGGAAAAATCATTGATTTTTTTGAAAAAAAAGTTTTTTTGCACATCAGGATGAAAGGAACTCTGAATTTTCCAATGGTGAAACTATTTTTTCAGGAAGTGGTGGGAAGTCCGTTTATTTTCCAAAACCGTTGTATTAGCGGCTAATTTGTGTACATTAAAGACCATGAAAAAATAAAACATATTGATCATGTTGCGTATTGATCCTTTTGTTTCAAAATTCCGTTTCATAAATAATTAATTAGTTCACGCAATAAAGAAAAATCTTTAAAGCTGTTTTTTTCAGTGTTCACTTTTCGTGTCAGAGCCACTAACGTTTGATGCTTCATTTACAAAACTAAAAAAGCTCTGACAGTGAGACTTGGCTTACTGAGAAGCTGAAGGGTAGATCTAAAAACGCTTTTTTTTTATCTTTTTAATTTGAACAGAATATGAGTTAGTCTTGAAAGCAAAAAAAATGAAAACAGAAAACGATACTTTTGAGAAATTGAAAATAACTCTGAAAATAATTTGTTTGAGTAAAAAAAGAAAAAACCGTTTTTTACTCTATCTCTTGTGATTACAAAAGTGTAAAAAACATAAGGTTCATTTTCTTTGACTCGTTCTAAAATCTTACATTTTTAGTTTACCTTAAAATTTTTAACATGGGCTTTTAGAGATGTAAATAAGCTTTCCAAAAATGTATCATACTTGATATAAACATATTCCTGTCAAAGGAATTAATTAAAAAACAAAAACACGTTTTTTTCCCTTACTCACACCTTAAATTGAAAATAATCTGTATAATTTTTTCTCGTTCTTGATTTATTGATTGATACTAGAAACTCGTTGGCTTCAATCATCAGAACTATCTCAATTGCATGAAATTTGTACACGAACTAAATACTCTGCGGTTTTAGAAAGATGTTTAGTACCCAACATGCGCTTCTAAGAATGGTCGAAAATTGGCGCAGTTATTTAGACAAGGGTAATATTGTAGGAGTGATTATTATGAATTTAAGTAAAGCTTTTGATTCAATAAATCATGACCTTCTATTAGCTAAACTCAAAGAATATGGTCTCGGTGAATCAGCTTTGTTGCTTATCTTTAGCTATATATCTCACAGGAAGCAAAGGGTTAAAGTTGGTTCTTTTTTTAGCAGCCTCTTGAATATCCTAGCTGGAGTCCCACAGGGTTCAATTCTTGGACCTCTGTTATTTAATATATTTCTAAACGATCTATTTGAATTTATTGATTTAGACATTTGCAATTTTGCCAATGATAATTCCATGTATTGTTCTGGCAAAAATCTTGACTATGTGAAGCTTAGATTGACCAAAGAAATGAAGGTTGTTACATTGTGGTTTCAGAAAAATTTTCTCTGTTTAAATACAGAAAAGTGCTATTTTATGGTACTAGGTCCTCAAAGCAACCTTCCTACTACTATCAATCTAGGCTCAACTATGATAAAAAGCGTTGACACAGTTAAAATACTTGGCATTGAATTTGACAACAAACTAAGATTCGATGAACACATACGCAAGCTTTGTAGGAATGCTAGTAGGAAGCTAAATGCTTTAGCTCGATTGAGTCCTTATCTAAACCAATGGAAACTGCAGAGATTGTTAAATGCGTTCGTAAAATCTCAGTTTAATTACTGCCCTTTGCTTTGGATGTTTTGTCTTCGACAATCTCAAAATAGGATCTCTCATATTCACGAAAGAGCCATGAGACTTTTGATTGAATGTGATGAAGATTTATCCTACAAAGAGCTTTGCGATTTAACGGGCCAGAGGGGTATGTATGAGCAAAATATTATTATCTTATTGAAGGAGATGTTTAAAACAATAAATAGTCAAAATCCAATTTTTATGAAAGATATTTTTGCTATCAGATGCGTACCATATTCTATTCGCAAACCCAGAGCCTTCCATAGTCAGCTTCCTCGGACCGTAAACTATGGTCTTGAAAGAGTCTCCTACCGAGGTTCCCAACTGTGGAATGTATTAGCTCCTTCCATAAAGGCATGTAGTAGTCTCGATACATTCATTCGTATGCTGAAAGAAGTTGAAAACTTTTCTTGTCCATGTCGTCTCTGCAAAACCTATATTGTTGGTCTGGGTTATATTTGGATTTCTGCGTAGCAAGAAATACTTTACGATCGTCGTTGTTTTTCTTAGTTTTTTTTTTGGATTTCTGCGTAGCAAGAAATACTTTACGATCGTCGTTGTTTTTCTTAGTTTTTTTTTTTTTTTTTTTTCATCTTACTGTCCAAACCTAGCGATTTTTTTTATTTCGAAGTTCATTGGTTCATACAGCCGCCGTCTCAAAAGTTCATTGGTGCATGAAGCGCCACTATTACGAAAGGGTGCTAATTAACTTTAATAGCGCTAGTTTAATGGCTTGAATTTCCGCCATGTGATCATCCGGGTATTTTTCGACTTACATTTGCACGCCGTTCGCATAATGGCACACTACAGCGTGACCGAAGAAACTTCCAAAAGTTGATTGATCAATGTTGAATAGATTTACAGTTCCAAGACCGAGAGTAGAGGGTAGAAATTTATGATTATCTTACAAAGATTCTACTGTATTCATTCTTTTTTAAAAACAAGTTCTCAATGTTTTATAAAAGCAGTGTGTCAAAAAGGAAAGGTTTTTTTTTTTTTTGAAAATGTCTGGTATTCTTTTAAGCTTTTCTAAATACAAAAGCTCGTTTATTTCATCTGTGGGTTGTAATGCCTTTTAAGTTCTGGATACGTACAGCTCAGCTCAGTTTCCTCTTCAGCTCCAACAACAAGAATATCTGTCTAACCTCTGCCTGCATCATTTTATGTTTGATAGGTATTTCTCTAGCTATGTTAGCATATTTAATTGTATAATAGTTCTTGGCTGTATTATTATTGATGCCCTTAATTAGGAATAGGACTTCCTATTTACGATAGCAAATAGGAAACTTATCTCGACTGTCTGTAAATTTTAACTGCTTTCAGTTATGTTTGCTAATTTGGATCACATATTTACATAAATCCAAATCTTTGTTTACTTTTTTAGCTTGGGAAGTCTTCTCGTTATTAGGAAGATTGACCGTATATATTGAAAGACTTACGTGATCTTTGTGATATCTTACAGCATCTATTTAAATTTATTGTTCTTTTGTTCATTAAGTTTATTGGCAGTTAACGTAAGTTTCATATTGTGTCAGCTGTGCTTTAAGAATTTCCTGGGGTGTATGCGTAATGAAAAATTTAATGTTTTATTAAGTTTCTAAGTTTTTAGGTTTAAGTTTCAGCTTTGTATGTTGCTTTTGTATGTATTTCGTATCATTAAAATCTACGCTTTCCTTTTTGTCCTTAGGAATTCTGTTAGGAAGATTGACAATACATATTAAATTCATAACATTTACATTGACTTACATGCATATTCCTTGTCTTATCTGAATTGATCACTGAAACCTTAATATCATTTCGTACCAACAAAATAAAGAACATATGTCATTCAGATATAATCAAGTTTATTGATGTTTATTGGTATAAAGTTTTGCATAGTGACAATTATGTTTTTCCAGATTTTTGGGGAGTACATGATCAGAAATTTAATAAATATGTATTGCGGATTAAACTTTTCTTAAATTTCAAGAATGTCGTAGTCTTTCTTTTTTCATACTTCAGCTGATTTTGCAGAAATCCTTATGCCTGCAAGGGCATCTTGTTTTTTTTTTTTCATCTTACTGTCCAAACCTAGCGATTTTTTTTATTTCGAAGTTCATTGGTTCATACAGCCGCCGTCTCAAAAGTTCATTGGTGCATGAAGCGCCACTATTACGAAAGGGTGCTAAAGTCTGTTCAAAAAATATGTGCACTAATTTCAGCTTCTATATAAAAACCAGGCTCAAGGGAATTGATGTAATTTGCTAAATCTGGTTTCCACATGGTAACTGAAATTAGTGCACATATTTTTTGAACAGACTATAATTAACTTTAATAGCGCTAGTTTAATGGCTTGAATTTCCGCCATGTGATCATCCGGGTATTTTTCGACTTACATTTGCACGCCGTTCGCATAATGGCACACTACAGCGTGACCGAAGAAACTTCCAAAAGTTGATTGATCAATGTTGAATAGATTTACAGTTCCAAGACCGAGAGTAGAGGGTAGAAATTTATGATTATCTTACAAAGATTCTACTGTATTCATTCTTTTTTAAAAACAAGTTCTCAATGTTTTATAAAAGCAGTGTGTCAAAAAGGAAAGGTTTTTTTTTTTTTTGAAAATGTCTGGTATTCTTTTAAGCTTTTCTAAATACAAAAGCTCGTTTGTTTCATCTGTGGGTTGTAATGCCTTTTAAGTTCTGGATACGTACAGCTCAGCTCAGTTTCCTCTTCAGCTCCAACAACAAGAATATCTGTCTAACCTCTGCCTGCATCATTTTATGTTTGATAGGTATTTCTCTAGCTATGTTAGCATATATTTAATTGTATAATAGTTCTTGGCTGTATTATTATTGATGCCCTTAATTAGGAATAGGACTTCCTATTTACGATAGCAAATAGGAAACTTATCTCGACTGTCTGTAAATTTTAACTGCTTTCAGTTATGTTTGCTAATTTGGATCACATATTTACATAAATCCAAATCTTTGTTTACTTTTTTTGTTTGGGAAGTCTTCTCGTTATTAGGAAGATTGACCGTATATATTGAAAGACTTACGTAATCTTTGTGATATCTTACAGCATCTATTTAAATTTATTGTTCTTTTGTTCATGAAGTTTATTGGCAGTTAACGTAAGTTTCATATTGTGTCAGCTGTGCTTTAAGAATTTCCTGGGGTGTATGCGTAATGAAAAATTTAATGTTTTATTAAGTTTCTAAGTTTTTAGGTTTAAGTTTCAGCTTTGTATGTTGCTTTTGTATGTATTTCGTATCATTAAAATCTACGCTTTCCTTTTTGTCCTTAGGAATTCTGTTAGGAAGATTGACAATACATATTAAATTCATAACATTTACATTGACTTACATGCATATTCCTTGTCTTATCTGAATTGATCACTGAAACCTTAATATCATTTCGTACCAACAAAATAAAGAACATATGTCACTCAGATATAATCAAGTTTATTGATGTTTATTGGTATAAAGTTTTGCATAGTGACAATTATGTTTTTCCAGATTTTTGGGGAGTACATGATCAGAAATTTAATAAATATGTATTGCGGATTAAACTTTTCTTAAATTTCAAGAATGTCGTAGTCTTTCTTTTTTCATACTTCAGCTGATTTTGCAGAAATCCTTATGCCTGCAAGGGCATCTTGTTTTTTTTTTTTCATCTTACTGTCCAAACCTAGCGATTTTTTTTATTTCGAAGTTCATTGGTTCATACAGCCGCCGTCTCAAAAGTTCATTGGTGCATGAAGCGCCACTATTACGAAAGGGTGCTAATTAACTTTAATAGCGCTAGTTTAATGGCTTGAATTTCCGCCATGTGATCATCCGGGTATTTTTCGACTTACATTTGCACGCCGTTCGCATAATGGCACACTACAGCGTGACCGAAGAAACTTCCAAAAGTTGATTGATCAATGTTGAATAGATTTACAGTTCCAAGACCGAGAGTAGAGGGTAGAAATTTATGATTATCTTACAAAGATTCTACTGTATTCATTCTTTTTTAAAAACAAGTTCTCAATGTTTTATAAAAGCAGTGTGTCAAAAAGGAAAGGTTTTTTTTTTTTTTGAAAATGTCTGGTATTCTTTTAAGCTTTTCTAAATACAAAAGCTCGTTTGTTTCATCTGTGGGTTGTAATGCCTTTTAAGTTCTGGATACGTACAGCTCAGCTCAGTTTCCTCTTCAGCTCCAACAACAAGAATATCTGTCTAACCTCTGCCTGCATCATTTTATGTTTGATAGGTATTTCTCTAGCTATGTTAGCATATATTTAATTGTATAATAGTTCTTGGCTGTATTATTATTGATGCCCTTAATTAGGAATAGGACTTCCTATTTACGATAGCAAATAGGAAACTTATCTCGACTGTCTGTAAATTTTAACTGCTTTCAGTTATGTTTGCTAATTTGGATCACATATTTACATAAATCCAAATCTTTGTTTACTTTTTTTGTTTGGGAAGTCTTCTCGTTATTAGGAAGATTGACCGTATATATTGAAAGACTTACGTAATCTTTGTGATATCTTACAGCATCTATTTAAATTTATTGTTCTTTTGTTCATGAAGTTTATTGGCAGTTAACGTAAGTTTCATATTGTGTCAGCTGTGCTTTAAGAATTTCCTGGGGTGTATGCGTAATGAAAAATTTAATGTTTTATTAAGTTTCTAAGTTTTTAGGTTTAAGTTTCAGCTTTGTATGTTGCTTTTGTATGTATTTCGTATCATTAAAATCTACGCTTTCCTTTTTGTCCTTAGGAATTCTGTTAGGAAGATTGACAATACATATTAAATTCATAACATTTACATTGACTTACATGCATATTCCTTGTCTTATCTGAATTGATCACTGAAACCTTAATATCATTTCGTACCAACAAAATAAAGAACATATGTCACTCAGATATAATCAAGTTTATTGATGTTTATTGGTATAAAGTTTTGCATAGTGACAATTATGTTTTTCCAGATTTTTGGGGAGTACATGATCAGAAATTTAATAAATATGTATTGCGGATTAAACTTTTCTTAAATTTCGAGAATGTCGTAGTCTTTCTTTTTTCATACTTCAGCTGATTTTGCAGAAATCCTTATGCCTGCAAGGGCATCTTGTTAATTTTATTTTCCATTAATATTTTATTGTATTTTTTACGTAGTTAGTCGATTTTTATTAGCTCTAAAGCTATCTTGTAAACTCGACTTTAAATAATGAAATAAATAAATAAAATAAATAAAAAATAAAAGTTAGAGACGAGAAGCACTTAGTTCGTATTGGAAGAGATGTTTGTCAATGCGCTGACAGTGCACCGGGGAATATGAGGCCAGGATTTAAAGTGGTGGGTAAATTAATAGGCACAAATTTTGATCCAATGCTCAAAGAACCTGAGAATAGTGCAAAGCCTATCACACCTGACCTGCTAACACGTAAATCATTGAGAATGTACAAGAACATGAAGTATGACTATTCCGACGGTCTCGAGAAAAAAAGGATCTATTCGTTCCTCAGACCAGCCACCAAGTTTTCATGATATCCACAAAAGTCATTACGCGTTAACAGATAAGGATAAAGAACTTCTCGCAAATATCCCAATACCACAAACACAACATTTTTTCGGCCATCAACAACCGGCGAAAAGCGAAATTAATAAAGAATGGTTTAAACACACAGAAGACGATTAGTATTACCATCTGCGCCCAGCAACACCAACAGAATATGTTTGAGAAGAAACCCCTTCTTGTTCTGATATTGAAAAGAATATGCGCGTTAGAAATACATGTATATTACGGGGGGAAATATACAAATGGAATTTATCTTTTGTGGGATTATAAAATAGATTATCTTTTGTGGGATTATGAAATAGATTGTTTGTTTAGATGTTCATGTTTGTTTACCCATCGTCCCTTGAAGCATTTTAGTTCAGAAATTCAAATTTCACTTTGCATTTAATTCGAAGGCATACATAATGTACGTACGTACGAAGGGGTCAATTCGTGTACAGAGAGTACAGGTGGGGTAGGGGGTCCAAAAATCGCGAAGAACATGCGTACGTACTTTATGAAACTCCCCATCTCCCTATCACATGAAATATCAAAGCATAATTTATTTTCGCGAATTCAAAGCAAGTGCGAAACAGACTGCAGTTCACAAACACTTCATTAAAGATGAAATTTTCCAGGAAACGAGCCGGGATACGATAAGAGTAGAAGAGTCTTATATTTCAGAAGTTCAAAACTATTTGTTGCTAATCAATTGATTCGTATACAAACAAGAACTTAAAAAACAGCACAGAACTAGAAAGCGATTCTTAAAAGAGAACATATCGAAAAAAAATCCGATAAATAGGACTCGTAAAGATTTAGTTCCTTTCACCGATGTCTGATTTCATCCAATTATCAGTTTCTGACTTCAAAAGTCAGAAAATCATCCGATATACTTACAAAGAAACATCTTTCAACTATCAAAAAAATTATATCCACATTATTAGCCTCAAGGATCTACAGCATACATTCAAGACTATATTGAATCACGGTCGGAAGGACGACAACCGAGATTCATATCAACACAACGTATAATTGACAGAACAGACTTGAGCGAAAAATATATTAAGCTTCTGTGAAATGTTTTCAGCACTGTTCTCACTGTCCTCAACCTACGTTTTCTGTTGACGCAAAGTGTATCTTCGGTGCGTGTGACCGTGGATCCAGGTCTTCTGTTTGGTGAAGTCTATGTTAATCATTCATTCAATCAAAAATTGTTAGAGCTAACGATAATTCTCTACAAATGGTACCAATTCGTCCTGGTGAGTGTGTCCTCTGATTGATAACTTGTCGGACATCCTTAAGGTATTTCAAGCATTTCTCACACTTTCGATACCTGTAAAGATCATATTAAAACAATGTCAAATACAAGGAAAAAAACTTTTCAGAAATTAAAATAATAAAATAATAACACGATTGGCTGGACGGCTGGACGTTTAACAAAACTATAAAAGTCAAGAAATGTTTAATAAACACTCCAAAACGAAAAGGATTCAGGCTGTAAAACAGATCGCTGACTTGTACAACTCAACAAACATATGAGCTCTTCTATTGCGATGGTAAGTGACTTGAATAAACTGACAAATACACTGGCCAATTAATCGGTCCGAGAGTCAAATCTCAAGGGAGTCTGCACCACCTGATTTAGACCTTATTGTATCCGCGATCAGACTCAATGATTATTTTGCACGGACATACAGTACACTCCCTGTAATTCAAACATCGTTGGGGCCGAGGAAATGGTTCGATTCACGGAAAGTTCGAATTACGGAGATACATTTTAAAAGGAAATGATTGGCGAAGGGACATTGAAATTCGTTCGAATTATGGAGGTTCGAATTATGGAGATGTGGTTGTATTTTATAAGAGTATAACTAGTGACTGAGACCTTACCTCTCTTCTCTGCTGAGGTCCACCCCCAGTGCGCCCGGTGGAACACTTAACGTGGTCTGAATCAGCTGAGAGAAATTTTTCAATATCAGCTTCAACGTGGAACTACCAGTTTCAACATAGCTGGAATGAATAATAATAAAAAATAATATGGTTGTTGTAATTACTCAATAAGTAAATGAAGTATAGCTTCTTTCTACCTTTCATAATTACTAGAAAATAGGTTTTTCAACTGCGGCAGTACCGCACTGCAAATGTCCAACGTCCAAAGCGATCTAAACAAGGATAGTTAGGTGGTAAGCATTTTCGAGTGTGACCAATGCGTAGGAAAACTTTAACAGCGAATAAGGTACAAGTTAGCACTATGCAAATATATGCAAGATGTGTTTTTTTACTCACTGTTTTAACACCAGTACGTTCACGATATCCACGAACACTGACTGATCAGACATGGTGCCAGCCGTTTCAATGGCCGCCTATAATAAAAACGAGAAAGAAAAAAGAAGGATCAAACTATTGCATCCCAGGTGACCTTCTCTGTTCTGAAAGGACCAGTGGGCAAAATCTTCACTGCGACGAAGAGCAATTTCATAAAATAAAAAATAAAAAGTGTACATTTCTATAGAAATACACTCCTTCGCAGAGATTTTTCAACAAATTTACCCACTTTTCCTCATTTCTAAAAGATTTTCGATTTTCAGTTTTCAAAAACTTACCTTGATGTCACCAGATGTCCACAGACCGCTGACTAGCGACAGATTCTGCAAACGAGCCTGCATAATCTGACAGATTGAATCGTGACCTGAGAAAAAAACAAAGGAGACATGAACAATGTCAATGCTTTCCAAACGAGGAGAAAATGTTTCACTTCTCACTGAGGAAATACGAGATTTATAGAAATATGCACTTTCTTTCTATGAAAATGCTCTTCATCGCAGTGACATTTTAAAGATTTTGCCCACTGGATCAGATAAAACATGAAATGAAAAGTAACTTATAAGTTTTACAAAAAATGATGTACTTTTCCATCATCGTAAACAGGATGTCTGCCAAATTTTTTCCCCCAATTTCAAGGTTTTCAAGGTTTTTTTTGGTTGATTTTTTGCTGATTTTTGGATCCCTAATTTGTAAAATAATCAATGATATAAAGGTTAGTTTCAATGAACTTAAATTTGGTACTGACGGTTACACAATTAAAAACATTGCTGAAAAAGTTCTCTGTAATAAACACTCATTTCAAGGTTTTCAAGGTCCGACAGACACCCTGGTAAAGATATTGTGGCCGAGCGGGGGATTGGATTAATTTTATTTATCGGAGAATAGTCACAGTTTAGAGTTTAAACTGAAATTCGGGAAAGATCTATTATTCTATTGACTACTGGCCCTACTGCACTGCCGGTATGATGGCGTTCAAAGCAGACGAAAAAATTACAATCTCGCTGACGATGTATTGCGGCCGATCTGGCGTGTCTTACCTCGCTTTTAATATTCAAACTGTTTGTTATTATTGGAATGGGAATTGGGAATAGAGACTATTGTTATAAAGTAATGAATTTAGTGGAACAAAGAATCGCATAAAAACGAGTTAGATACGAAACTCGCTCACAGTTCAGTGGTTAAATTGAAATTCGGAAAAGATCTATTTCAACTGCCATCCCGCTCGTTAACTCTGTATCCATTGGTTTGCTGGTGCAGTTAGCAGGACATGCTTCAATAAAAAACTTACTTCTTCCCAAAATGGCTAGAGTACTTTCTTCGTCATTCGGTGCTTGGTTACGTATATTTTCTTTCGGCTAGTCAAGAAAGAAAAATAAGGCAAAATATTTTTAAAACTTTCATTGTACAAGATAAATGTTATGAAATAGCTACGATATTCTCACCCTAGAGAAATCATTAAGGTTAAGTCCTTGCATTTTATCGTCGACGGGTTGACCATGATGTCTATTTGAATGTCTAGATTGCTGTGAGGATTGTGATGGCCTGGATTGTTGTGCGGGTTGTGGGGGTTTCGACTGTTGTGGGGGCTGTGAAGACCGAGATGGCTGCACTGGTTGCGACGCTCTCGGCTGCTGCTGATATTGTACAGGAAACTGAGCAACATGTTCTTCGTTACTGGGTGGTTGGAAAGGTTCTTGCTGACCAGTTGGCGGTTGGTAGATGGCGTGTTGGGGCGTTGAAACGGGCGCAACAGGAGGTACAGGTTTGGTTACTGGTCGTTGTATGTGCTCTTGTTGTATTTGACTGACAGGTACAACCTAACAAAGAACAAATTACCTGATAACACTTGAAGAAAAACCGACAAATACAATTTTTCCCCCAACATTTTGATTGGTCAACATGTAGGATAGCAGTAAAAGATTACTTGTGGTGTTTCAGGTTTCTGCGGAGTATCTATAAAATAATGTTTATTTGCGAATATACTGAAACTAAATCAAACTGCTGAAAAGCATTTTATTTTAAGATACTTATTTTTGCCAGACAGATGGGAACGTAAGACATCTGGATTAAATGAGAACGAATCAAAATGTGCTTTGTTATTCAAACTGATTACAGAGCTCTATTATAATTGCTGTTATTTGTAAATAAACCTAATGAGAAACTAGAAGGTATAATGTTTATAGTGACTCAGTCTAATCATACCTATACACACATAATCCCTAGTCTCTATGTGATATCACAATGTGGTGTCACTATGTGCTGGCAATACAAAGGCCTAGTTCCAGTAAAATTTCAAAAGAAAAACTTCAGACACAGATGTATCACAAGCCAACAAAAAGCCCAATTTTATGTAAACAAAAAAAAGAAGACATGTTTTTGCACAAAATCAAAGTAAAAATAACACTTACTCTTTTCTTCTTCTTTTGGTTTAAATGGCTCAGGGTTCTTTCTCTGCTCAGTTGGAGAACGATCTGATGAAAATAATTTATTGAAAAACACAATAACAGGAGATAGAAAGGGGAAGCACTGCTTTATCAATCCACAGTGTTGACGAATAAACAAGAGCTCATTCAAAGGAAAACCGTAAGGACCTACTAAGAGCAGATTTGGGTTGGAACACATTATGAATGTTTGGATCATTTAGCCTCTCTTCAACTGCTTTATCGTATTCATTGACATGGCTATCTTCTTTGGATATTTTTCTAACACAAGAAGTTCAATTTTTTCTCAATACACAAATCACATCAGCATTTCTGTTCATGGCTCAACAATCAACTTACTTGGGTTTCGAAGAGGATGTTTTCGGCCTTGTGGTAAATGATTTTCGCGAAGGACTAAAACAAAGCAAGGTATACCAATATCATTTCCAAAAAAATGATGATCACGATGTAAATAACAAAACCTATTTCATACATACCTGTGTTTTTTATACACTGGTGTTTGTTCTGTAGGTTGGACAGAGTGGTTCTAAGATAAAATGAAATTGGTAAAGAAAAAATAAAAACTTTATGACAATAAACTGGAAAATACTTTTATGCAAACATACTATTTCAACTTTCCCAACATACGAATCGTTATTAGTTTTCTCAATAGTGTCTTCAAGGTCCTATACAGAATGAAATTCACGTTGAACTCATTGACTGATAATTCCACTATCAAACTTTCACTTTTCTGTGTGACAATTTTATGACTTCACAGAAAGGCTGTCAACAAACTGTTTGAAAAAAAATCTATATACGGATATCAAAGCGTACATGAGAGGCAATTTAATTCTTACATTCATATTCACTACCCAGACAGAAACATTTGTTGACTGGTACGATGCACCTATCTAGAAAAACCATGGAAAGCATGCCATGAAGAAACACCGAAAGTATAAACAATGAAAGAGAAAAACAGGTGTGTGCACATGAAAACAAATACATACTAATTGATTTGAAGAAAATGCCATGTCTGACACTTTCCCCCAGCCTAATGTTTGGGCGTCGTAACAACAACTTGGTTCCCAAGAGTAAGCCTTGAAAAGACAAATCAAACAACACGCTATACTTTTTCCACGAGTGAACATGACAGTGAATCGGGATAGTAATGATAGAGTTATACAGATGAAAGAAAATACTATAAAAACAACATACCCGGAGTGAGTCATGTCCACCACTAAATAAGCATAAACCTTCAGGATGAAAACATATTGTTCTAAAAGAAAATTTTATCACAGATAAATCATCTGATGCATAGCTGTTTCTCTCCCCATGAATGACACTGATTGGTAGAATTACCTGACAGGGCTTGCTTCAACATCAGTTGATGATACTAGACCAAATGTTTCTAAGTCCCAAAATTTAACAGTTCTAAAAGCAATTATCCCAGGTCAAAATACCTGTTGTTAGATTGGAAATGATGTGTTCCTCTCAATCAAATAATAATGAAAAATACAATCATGGAAAACTATGGGACGGTTTCCCAGCAACCAACTGTCACTGATATATTGTTGGTCAAAGATTTTAATGACATCACGGCACCACCCCCTAAAATTTTAAGGCCCCACTTTTTTTGTCACCCCTTGTTTTGCGGACCCAAAAAATCATATTTGTTCTCAAGATATAGTTCTCCCACAATACGGAAACTGACATTGCACCTGCTGCTGCTACAAGAAAAAGACTTCTTACCTCTAAGAACTAAGAAGAACTTGATTGTGAAACACAAAAACAACAAAATGGGATGCTTGATTGAGCATTATAGATAAGATTATATCATATGTAAATTTGTTGAAAATCATTTACATTGAAGGAGAAAATGTTACCTATCTGAAGACCCTGTTGCAACAAGAAACTCCCGAGGATGAAACTCTACACGATTAACTGGACCAGTGTGCAGAATAAAATCAGCTAATAGTTTCCCAGCATTCAAATCCCAAAGCTAAAAGAATGAAATAACAAAACCCACTCAAATCACTGCATCATTTCTAAAACTGAAGACATTAATCAATTTTGGTCAACTTCCTTTACCTTTACCAATCCGTCCTCCCCAGCAGATATTACCCATCTGCCATCAGGACTAAAACGCAAATGGTTAACAGCATTCGTGTGACCCTGAAATAAAAATTGATCGAATTCAAGTAACTGCTTTCTTATATAGAAATAGTGACATTAAATAAGAACAAATGGCTTTTCTAGAGATAAAATCGTAGAGCATTAAAGAATACCTTGTAACTGACAATGCATCCTTTCCTTCGAACATCCCACAACTGAAAGAAAAAAAAGTCACACAGAATCATTATAGATTCTTAACCAAGGTTTCTACATATTGAGAAAGTAATTGTACCACTAACCCGAACTGTTGTGTCAAGTGACCCAGATGCAACGAATTCGCCATATGGATGAAAGTCCAAACTTTTGATGTTTGCTTTGTGTCCAGTTAAAGTTCTTACAACTGTGTAACAAGAGGCAAATATATACACGGTAAGAAATTTAAAAATGAAAGTTTTTTTGACAGATGGAACATAAAAATAAATTTTATGCATGCTACCTTTAGCAGCTTCAAGGTCCCATATTTTCAACGTTCCAGATTGTGAGCCAGCACAAACCAATTCTTCACTGCCATTAAATTGTACACATTCTATGGATGTGGTATGACCAGACAAACTCTAAAACAACAGATTTTGCATGTTTGAAGAGTGAAAGCCTTGTTGTGCAATATCAATTAGTAAGTAACTGGGAATTTTTAGTCTTGGGGCTTCTATCCATAATGGTTGGCTATTCTGCTCGCCGACTTGCAACTAGTAGTCGACTTACCGCTAGAGATACGTATAAAATTGTTCTAACTTGCCCAAAGAGTCAGTCCACGACTTTTAATGGGCTGATACACTGCTTTTAAAGAGCATCGGAGTGGAGTATCGAGACTGACTGGACTCAAACACGGGTTGCAGTGGTCGCACTCAAAGGTACTAACCACTACACCATCGCTCATTGCTTTTTTTATAGCCATAATTATCAAATTGCTTAGCTAAATGGAACAGGCCAATGTTGGCAATGGTTTGGATCGTTGTTGAAGCAACAATCATGACAGTGTTGTCAAATAAAAGCATTGGATATCCGTCATTTTTGAGAAGAGTAAAAAAATATTCACACTGGTTAGTGGTTAGTATGAACCCAAAGTATGGTGAGTACTAAAATACTTACAAAAGTATTTTGGATAGTCTACATGTCTATAAGTTTGTGTAGTGTGTGTAACTTCGTAAACGATGTGTCTTATTTCCCGTGTGCATACCCGTTACGAAAATTTTAATTTACAGAATTGGAAAATATGGTATTATTTCCCTACAATCAACCCTTACGGAGATATCGCCGATCACAAATTTCGATAATGGGTCATTCCAGCCCAGGAAAGCAAATGGGTGTCATGTCCTCAGATTTTCTTCATTTTCACAGGGTTTGAAGGTATCCATGAGACAAACTTACTGCCAAAATTTCAGCCCCGTAGCTCAATCGGTTCTCAAGATATGGCATTTTGAATTTTATGGCCTTGACCGAAAATTTGAAACATTTGACTTTTTTCCATTTTTGGTGCTAATTTTTTCTCTAATGAATTGTTTTTAGAGTGTGGAACCAATTGTTCCTCATTCTACACATGGAAGTCTGAGGAACTCAAAAGAAATGACAGGCTGAGTATTTTTTAACAAAATTTTATGGCATTTTAGAAATCGTTCAAATTTCATGGAAATCGGGTCCCGGGAGCAAAAATCACATTTTTACTAATTTCAAGTACCTTACATTTTTACTATTTCAAGTTAGGAAACATTTATCGAAGTCGTTCATAGTTAAACTTTTTAAAAGCTATATTTTTAAATGCTTAGTAGCTAGATTAGGTAGGTAGATATGTAGTTAGTTTTCAACAAAGTATTTCTGATGAGTTTTTCACTTTTACTTTGTTTCTTAATTTTTTTTTCAAAAAAGTTTGTGTTTTTTTTTTCTTTTCGCTCTTACATCGTTTCTTTTTTTAAAAAACTGTCATATAAAATGTGTATCCATGGTTACGATTCACACCTTACGCGTATTTCTTTTCTTTGTATGTAAAAGCTTCTGTTGTTTTTAGTTAAGTCCTATTTACACTTTTTAAAAGGTAAATTTCCATCATCCCTGGGAACAAAAGTTGACAAACTTTCTAGCGGGATTAACTGTTATAGTTCTATTTTTGTTCTATCTATTTTTGATCTATATATATAATATCAGTTATGCTTTCATGGTTTCCTAGGGAGTGTGTGATCAAAAATGTGATGTTGTATTGTAGAAGTCATTCAATCTTCAAATTTGAAGAATGTCACTAGTCTTTTATTTTTCATGCTTCAGCTGGTTTCGCAGAAATCCCTATGCCTGTCAGGGCATCTTGTTCTTTTTCTTTCCTAAAGGAATCTTTTAAAAAATAAGCTTCACTTTTTATTTAGAAGATTCATCATGTTAAAGTTACGAAGAAAAAATAATGAGATTGCTTTGTTTACACACAACATTAATTCCTCTACTGCACACACACTTGCTGTATTGTAATCAATCATTTTGATTTTGAAAGAACACCCAATCACATTCTTCACATAAAAAAAATTGTAAACAGATAATTTAGAGAGAGTAAAAAATTATTCACTGAAAACCCCACAAGTAGTGACGTGAGTATTACTTGCATACTCATGCAGATTTCAAGCCCCGTTAATGGTTTGAAAGACAACAACAAAAAACGCCGCAGAATGATTACTCATTTTTTTGTGGTCTTCTGTTTTACGTCACATTATCATGTTCACCTGCCACATTATCAGCTTTCACTCTTAGTCACAAAGATTTTAATGTATTGTATTAAGTGAATTTTGTATACAAATAACATTTACCAGGATAACATTTGGTTTTCCAATCGCCCACATATTTACTTTCTTATCTTCACCACCAGTCACCATCACTCGGCCAGATGCTGGACCAATAGATAAGCAAGTTACATTGGTGCTGTGGGCAACAAATTCCTCTATACGCAAAAATATCATGGAATTACTTCTGTATGTAAACTATAAAAGAACTTGAATGAAATTCCTATCACCAATAGTGGCAAGACTGACAAAATTAAAAATTGGTTTTGACAAATTCAAAAATTTTAGAACAACAGTCTACGAAAATGACTCATTCATTTTTCTTTTTTAAGCAAAATTCTAAATAAATAAGTAAATATACATACGTAACTTCCATGATTTCTTGGAAGTAGACATAACGTAAATACTTTTTCACATCCACTTCATGAACTAAAAAACTACATGTCTAGGGATCATCCATTTTGGTTGAATAATTTTTTAATACAAACCTAAATGGAAAACAAATTCATTGTAAACAACAGTTCAATTTCTGCTAAACTATCTTTTGCTTAACCTTTATGTAACTGTGCCAAAAATATTCCTTGTGAAATAAATTTCAAAGATGACAACATGAAAATAATTATGAAATAGTTGTATAATTGAAAAATGAACTTAACAAAAGATTTCAAAAACACTTCAAACACATTCTTCCAATTCATGGTTTACTTTTTCAAACCACACAATACATTTTGACCAGTAAACTGGAAATCTGGCCAAGAATATTCCAGAAACACAGTTTATGCAAAGCATTGCTCACCTATCATTATGAATAGTCAAAAAATTTGTTCTCATATGTTTGTAGAATACTAATAATAATATTGGTGATGACAAACTTGAAAAATTTAGAGCAGAATTTTCATAAATTATCATAATAGTAGAAACCTATTGCTTCAGTGGATTTTAGCATAGGTACTATAATTTTTTAAGTTTGGTCTGGAATTATTACTGACCATATCAAGTATAATGATTTCAGGGAAATGTCATATGTAACTTAGTGTAATTATGCAAAGAAACATACCCGAAATATGATTTGATAGAAATTTCAAGGAAAATCATTAATAACAAATAATTATTGTGTTTCAAAAATCCGAAGATTTCAGCCTTGGCTCTAAGTAAAATAATGTGTGAGTAACAAATTACTCGCACTCAAAAATTTTTGCGAGCAATCGCTCTTCTAAAATATTTTCACAGTTATTATTGTGGATGTCACTAATTTTGTGCTACGGGACATTTAAAAGGTTATAAAGAAGTTGTCAATATTGAATTTTTTGTTCTCAAATTCGACATTACATTACCATTTGCAGATAGGTGATAGGTACCTGTTTTTTGCTAACAATGGGTGACACTCATCCGTTTTTTACAAAATAGTCTTTTCAACACAATACAAAATTTCTAGACACATTAAAACCCAACCAGTTGTTTACCTTTTTCCGTTCCAGTACTATTTCATATGTCCTTGAATGACATTTTCGATTTATATATATAAAGGAAAAAAAAGTGTTTGAGATGAAGTACTTTTCCCAAAACTTTGTCCGAAATTTTGAAAAATCTGTCCAAAAGTTTTGTAACCAAAGTTTTTTCACCGAAACTTTCAGGATTAATGTATATAACTATTTTACTGACCATACCTTTTGTTAGATAACTTTTAAACAAATAGACTGGCCATCGTACATGTTTTATGAAAGAAAATACTATCAAAGTTTTAGATTCAATTCTGCAAATTACACAGTAAACACTATTGGCCATTTTAAATTAGGACAAGAGCTTGTTAATAGAGGAAAATGCCTGTGATAAAAATTATGACATTGACACAAATGGCCAATAACTCACAATTTTTATGAGTGTTTTGTAAGCTCCAGCAATAGCTTGCAACTTACAGCCAGACCAGGATTTCTGATGAATCTTGCAAAAATTTATAATCAAACCAATTATATTTTCATATCATTGACAATGCAAATAATGACAACATTTTAGAAACATTACTTTTCTAAGACGGTTCCAAATTGGTCTATTCAGCTTCAGACTGAACTTGATTGATGAACTAACAGGGACCGTGGAACAGGGTGGCTAAGGTGGCTATATAGCTCTTATCTGGTTAAGTTCTGATACAGGACGATGTTCCTCTTTCTGCTAACTTGTTCTTCTTTCCACCAACTAATTTCACATTCATCAGAAGTGATGCAAATAGCAAAATTGTATGGAATTTAGTGTTCATAATAACAGTGTAATCCCTTTTCTCTCAATTTAAGTGCTTTCCTCCTTTGCTTCTGCAGATATAAGACAACCACAGGCTTATAAAAATGCATGCCGTTACTGTTTACAAATCGAAGGCAGCCATATTTTTATCAGCAAAGTTTTTTTAGAAAACACCCCTCTGGACAAGTCAACTTTTGATCGCAAAAAAATCTAGACACCTGTTGGGAATTGCATTTTGCGAGTGTACAGAGATATATATGAAAAAGTAATTAGTGCAGTACAATCATCACTAAATTTTTAGTAAATGATTATGATTGCCCATTATTATAACATTTTTCAAATCAAAGTCGGACTTTTATATAAATGATTCAACCCACACGTGAAGGAAATAAAAGTAATGAATGACAATGCATCCTGGTCAGGAAAATGAATTTAAGAAATCTTTTGCTGCACATCATTAGAAATGCATTGTTTGCTAAAGCCCAATAAATAATGGTTAAGGGGCTAAGGGAGACCAATGCAATGGCCATCTACTGCTGCTGAAAGTGTGTTGATGAAGCAAACACACAGCAGATTCATCCAGGAAAAAATTCAGCTATATAGCTGAAAGAAATAGACCCATAATGACTTTAAGACCATATTCCTGGGGTGACACTGCCCTACTTTTTTTGTGGGGACTTTTCTTTTAGCTCAGGTAGCCATGTTTGAAAGCTCAAATACTCGAAAAGAGAAAATGATAACTCGAAGAAATTACAACAATTTTAACCAGGAAGATTTCATCCTCGATATTATTGGTATGGACTGGCAGTCAGAAATGCAGCTTGGGAAAAATGATCCAAGTTTCACAGCTAATGCACTTATTTCAACAGCTATCAAAATAATAGATAGACATGCTCCCATGCAAACCGTAAAATTCAAGCCTTCGAGAGACAAAATTCAACCTTGGTTAACAAAGGGACTTGTGATTTCTATTGCAAACAAAAACAAATTATATCTGAAAATGATCAAATGCAAGTCTGTAGTGAAAAAAAATAAACTTGAAAGTAAATTCAAAAATTCCAAGAAAATACTAAACAAACTAATTAAAATTTCCAAGGAAAATTATTACCAGTCCTTTTTTGATGAAAACAAACGTAACATGATTAAAACGTGGCAAGGGATTAAGTCCATTGTAAACCTAGGAAAACATAAGGCAGCTATCTCACAGACATTTCTAGTAGAAGGCAAGGAATTAAATGATAAAAAACAAATTTGTAAAGCTTTCAATTCTTTTTTTGGAACTATTGCTGAAAAAACTAAAGCTAAAATACCCAAAACCAACGCCTCTTTCAAAGACTTCCTTGGTACTCCCAATCCTAACTCTTTTTTCTTGAAACCAACTACACCCGCAGAAGTACAAAATATCATTAACAAGATGGATTCCGGCAAAAGTACAGGTCCAACAAGCATTCCTACAAATCTTCTCAAATTATTAGCACACACACTATCCCCACCTATATCTGAACTAATAAATCTCTCTTTTAAAACAGGCATTTTCCCTGAATGTTTTAAAATAGCTAATGTAATACCTGTTTACAAAAAAGAATCAAAACAGCTCCTAACTAACTATAGGCCAATATCTCTTCTTTCAAATATAAGCAAAATCTTTGAAAAACTGGTCCATGTCAGATTATATGATTTTCTAAATGGATTTAATTTACTTTTTAATAGGCAGTTTGGTTTCAGAAACAAACACTCTACAGATCATGCACTTCTGGACCTTACTGAGGCTATTAAAACAGCCTTAGATCAGAAATTATTTGCTTGTGGAATTTTTGTGGATCTATCTAAAGCTTTTGACACTGTCGAACATGACATTCTGTTAAACAAACTTGAACATTACGGTATCCGTGGGCTCCCATTACTTTGGTTCAAAAGCTACCTTACAAATCGTAAACAATTTGTAACAGTTATGAATGAAAAATCAGAGTTTTTCAACATTGAGCATGGAGTACCTCAGGGTTCTATTCTTGGACCCCTGCTATTTCTCATTTATATTAATGATCTGCATAACAGTATAGAGAATTCATCTACATTTCATTTTGCAGATGATACCAGTTTGCTAAACACAAACCGTTCACTTAAACAACTTGTCAAAAAAGCTAATCTTGATTTAAAAAATTTATTCCATTGGCTATGTGCCAATAAAATTGCTCTCAACTCTGGAAAGACAGAAATAATTTTATTTAAACCAAAAAATGGTGAGCCCATAGAGGGAAAAACAAATTTTAGAATAAATGGGCAATTCATAGAACTTAGTGAAAGCGTTAAATATCTTGGAGTAACGATTGACCCTAATCTCTCCTGGACCAAGCATGTTGATCTTTTATTCAAGAAGTTAACTAGGGCAATATCTATTCTGACTAAAATTAGACACTTTGTAACTAAATCCGTATTACTAAACATCTATTATGCTATCTTCCACTCACACATTGCATATGCCTGCCTTATTTGGGGTCAAAATGACAATATCAAGAAAAAAATTCAAAAATTACAAAATAGAGCCATTAGAGTCATGAGTAAGACAAATTACAAAACTGCAGTAAATCAATTATATCAAGAATTGAAAGTACTAAAATTTGAAGACTGTGTTAATGTACAGAACTGTATACTAATTAAGAAAACCCTTGAACAGGGTGCACCAAGTGCCTTTGAGAACTATTTTAAAAGAACTCAAGAAATCCATGATCATAACACAAGAGCATCAAAGAGGGGTCTCCTTAATCTTCCTATGGTAAATAGCACTCACACCCAAAATTCCATAAAAAGCCTAGCAACAAAGGTTTGGAACAAGCTAAGCGCTGAACTTCAAAATACTGACTTCCTTGGTTATAAAACAACAAAACTAAAAAGAGTAATCACTGACTTTTTTATAGAAAAATATATTTCTGAATAAATAAATGGATTAAATGAACCCTTATCTGCTATGTTTCTTTTTTTTACAGGTAACAACTGCCATCACATTCATGGAATGCATCAGCTGAACATGAAAATGTCTAAAATTCTCTCCTTCCTATCTCTCTCTCTTTCTCCCTCTCTCTATCTCTCTCTCTCTATCTGTTTTTTTCTACTAGATATGCTCGCAGAAGTCTCAGATGCTCAAAGCAAAAACCTAATACACTGTTTTCCAACAATGTTACACTCCAAAGCCAAGATTGAAACTATTTTACTATTATATATGGTTGCCATTTACTATCGGGCCCTTGAGGCAATTCTAATGGTTTCTCCAGTGGTCCTAGGTTTCCAGACCAGAGATCTAATGTTTTCATAGATATTATTATTATATATATTATATTATATATATTATATTTTCATAGATATAGACTTGTAAATATATTTATGGTATGTAACCTAGTGTCCATGAAAATAAAACTTGAACTGAAAAAAAAAACTGAACTGAACTGAAACTGTGGTGGTGAAGTGGTGAGTTGAGGGATGCAGGTGAAAAATTCTCCCCAACATAATTTCATCGCATTTTCTTTTGAGTGCATTTGTAAGAAATTAATAAAAACCCGAGTTCTGACATTGATTCCTGTAATAAATACAATTTTAGGGAATAATCCTTCTCGCAAATAATCCAACACTAGTCTATTATAGTGTTACACTGGCTTCTTACTCACAAAAAATATCATCCATTTCAGTGTTCTTTTAAACATCTTATCTCTCTCTCGACTCTCTGCTAGGGCTAGCACAAAATAATGGATTCTTTTCCCAAAAAGAAACCGATTCTTAAACTGCACCAGAACCTTATCTTGGAAATTCCCCCCAAAATGCCCATCGTAGGGTAGCTAACATTTCTTCCATTATGAATTTTTTCTGCGCTACACTTAATCGGCAATTACACAGAACGAATTCTGAAAGAGGCTATTTTGGAGCAGAATGTTCTGCGAAATACCTAATGTTGCCAGGGTCGCCAGAGAACCCCTCTTCATTTTCATTCTCCCTGCTTCATATTTACTCAATTATCTTTACAATTATCAACGGTTTTGTCACTTAAGATAACAGATAACGGAACAGCATCAAAAGTTGCACTCAAACCCTAATTAAGAAATTGTACTTAAATTGTACTTTACACATCATACAATGAACAAAAAAACATTTGTTACATTACATCAGAGAGAAGGATGACAGAACACACAAAGAAAGTTGACAAAACGACGATAGCTTTAGCTATTAACTACCTTATCGGCCCTTTTTAAGCCGGCCCTAATGTGGCGTTAATTTTGGTGCGCGGCGTTAAAAGGGCCGGCGTAAAAAAGGCCGGCGTAAAAAGGGCCAAAAAAATGGAAATTTTTCAAAAAATCGGCGTTATTTTTTAAAGTTGAAATTTAGATTAGAAAAAATGAAACAAACTTTAGATGTGAAACAACTCTTTGGAGACAATGAAGAGTCAGATGAAGGAGAAGTTGAAGCAGAAATAGAGGTAGAATCAGATGACGATGAGGGAATTAGAGAAAATAATGAAAGCATTAATGAAAAAGAGGACGAAATAACTGTAATAGATTAAGTCGTATTAGATGATATATATTAGAAGACATTCGTAGTATAAGTTAAAATTAGAACAGAAAAAGTGAAAAATAGTGCTTAAGAATTTTTTTTTTTATTTTTTATTTTTGAGGCGTAAATAACGGCCCTAAGTGGCGTTAAGGCAAAATCTTGGGGTGGCGGAATAAGGGCCGGCGTAAAAAGGGCCGGCGTTAAATTAGGGCCGGCGTAAAAAGGGCCGATAAGGTATTTTATTTAATAACTGTTGGAACAGGGTTGTTTTGTCATCGTCGTCTGTGATTTTTAAGATTATTTCTGGTCAACGTTTTTTAACTTTGTTTATAATGCACGAAGAACCATGTAAATGGATTAGGCTGAAATATACCATTTTTATTTTCATTCAGGTCTGTACAGTAGTGTCAAAAAAGGACCATGCAAGCTATAACATTAAACAAAATAAATAAATAAATAAATAAATGCTACTGTATTGCTACCGACTATATTTTTCTTTTTCTCAGCGGTAAACCTTTTTTCAGGTCAGTAGTACCCAGTCTCTTATATTACACGTTTTGCTTTTTAAAGGAACTTTTACACTTGGCTCTGATAACGAAGTTGCTGTTCCTTATTTTTTCCGAAAGTTTCAGTCTCATAGTTCCTAAGCACGTTTCTTTTATTATTGCTTTAATATTTTGTTAGAAAATAACCTCTCTTTTATGTTACATTTGATTATTGATGAACTTTGTCATATACATACAAGTACCTTTAGTTCTTGCTTTTAGTGGTTTATATTTGTTTCTTATTTTTAAAAAAAGAATTTTTATTGTTTCTTAATTTCTTCTATTCAATTTCAGCCTGACCAGTTCTTAAGCAATTCTTTAATTTTCAAGTTTTTTTCTTCCTCAAGTTCCTTATAATAGTGTTCCTTAAAAACGCGTCGCAGAAAATTCGAAGAGGTATGACTCAATCATATAAACCTAGGAGGAAACGAAGCCGTACTGATGGCTGCGTTTAATTTGGGGAAGTTAACATTCGGGCTAAAATGATAAAAAGACTTCTTAAAATCAACATTGTGTATATTTTACTTTTCTCCGACACGAAATTCTGTCCTTACAAAGCCTTATATCTAAGCAGGGAATAACATCAAGAAAATTTGTTAAAATTTCTTAGTGGGAATTAATATTGATCTCGTCGTATCATCAGAGTGTTTTAAGTCAGATATTTTCTTCTGTGTTAAAAAAGAGCTTCTGAATTCACCATTGGAAGCCCCAATAGTTATAATGAATAATTAAACATGAATTTTTATTTTTATGACGTTTAGAGCTATAAGATTATTATTTTCATAGTTGAAAAACTAAGGCTTTTAGAGCTGTTAAAAGCTAGAATCAAAAGTGAGCGAATGAATAAAAACTGAAGTAAGTTAAGACAAGCTGTAAAAAGTTACTTTCCCTGAGAATTGGACTAATCATGAAGATCGTTCGGATGTTTCTTGTGTGTACAGTTTTTTCAGTTAGTCGTGGGATCAGTCATGCCGAAAATGACCATGGGAAGAAAACAAATTGTTTAATAGACACAGAAATAATGCTCACTACCGACAAGGTGGAAATCCAGAACAACACGTTTATGTCGTTTCTGTCAACGAGAATGAGCGACAAGCATGATCTGGTTCCTGAAAACGAGGCTTTACCGGGTTTAGAAGGGATTATGTTTATTCGAGGAAAATTACCAATAAAAACATCTGAAGTGTCCATACTATCTGATCATCACATTGACTCGATTATCAGTTGTGAGGTGGAAGTTTATCACCTTACCGAAATTGTTAAGCGTGTTCAAGTGGAACAAGTGTTGATACATTTAAAAACACATCAATTTAATATAATTGTTCTGTCTTGTTCAGTGATACATACAGCAATGGTTTTCGAGGTGGCTACAGACCTTGGTATGCATAACAAGAACTTTATATGGGTCATATTCAACCAGGATGTGTTGAGCACTGGTATAGAACTACCACAAAATTTGATGTTAGCTGAAAAGCATAGAAACGGAAGGTAATTTTTTTCTGGGAAAAAACAAATCTTGCAGCAGCTGCCAGGATAGCGAAACCTTTTCCGAAATCCACATTAGTTTTTTCAAAATTCGCAGCTTCTTTTCAAAATTCAAAACTTTTTATGTCAATTCAGAATATTTTTATTGTATTAAATTGTGATAATTTTGTTCATCAAAATTCTGGGTTGCGTTCGTTTTAAATACTAGGATCCGTGTGAGAGCGCACTTTCAGCTGCTTTTTCAAGATGACCATAAAGCTAAGCATGTAACATGCATAACAGTGCTGTGTGATTTGGGATACCGTTTTCTCACACAAGAGCCAATCACGAATCGGGTTTCTCACGAAGGAGCCAATCACAAATCACTTTCCTCACGAAAGAGCCAACCATTTCTTTAGCTAGTGAAAAATAAAGAAAGAAAAACAATAACAGAAAAAGAAAAAAGTGATTGAATGAATTTAAACATCCAGTATTTTTAGCAAGAAGAATGGTTATAATATTTTATAATGGATAAAACCTTAAAGTTTCTGAATGCATGTCCACATTCCACGAAGCCGTCTTTAGGGTTTTTAGCAGATGATGGATGTTTTGAGCACGTGATTAGAATAATTATAATTTGGTTGTCACTAATTAACAAAACGGAATGGTTCATCTTCATTCTTTCCTTTTTATTACAACATCTTTTAGAGACAAACACAATGATGCAGTCCATGCAACTTACATCAAATTCTTAAAAAACTTGCAATGGATTCCCTTACTCTATTACAACAAGCAGAATAAAGACTTCTACAGACGGAACTTCGAAGAATTTGGTAATAGAATGGAAAGTGTTTGGGTCACAGACGAACGTGTATATTCAGTAGTGACCATCGAGGATCCACCGTTTGTGATGACCTTCAAAAATTTGGAGTATGTGTATGACAGTACCGAGAGAGTCTGCAAAAAGGGCAAAATATGTTGGAAGGCCAATAAGTCCACATTTAATAATACAGAATGGGTGGTGTCATGTTGCTATGGGTACTGCATCGATTTAATCACTAAGATTGAAAAGGATATTGGATTGAAAACGAGGTTGTATTTTGTAGAAGATTCTTCATACGGGCACCTAAGAAATAACACGTGGGTAGGTATGGTTGGCGACCTCGTGTATGGCAAAGCGGATATTATCCTAGCCGCTCTTACAATAAACTCGCAACGTCTGAAGTTTATTGAGTTTACTCATCCTTATTTATATGGGGGTCTAAGTCTTGTTACGGTAGCAGAAAAAAACGAAATTCCATTTATCAACATGGAAACATTTGCACCATTAACCCCCGTTCTTTGGTTAGTGGTTTTTCTCACAACCTTTGCAGCCAGCGCCGTTATAACGCTACTGGAAAAACAATATTCACAATGCAGGCCAAAATACCGAGTTTCATATACTTGGAAAGACAGCATTACGTACACGGTTGGACTTTTATTTCAACGTGACATTGGCGGAAAAAATCCACATTCAGTTGGTAGTAGGGTGACGTCAATTGCCATGGCAACTTGCATGATGGCTGTGATGTCTACGTATACGGCCATGTTGACAGCCAATAAGGTGACGACGGTAGACAAGGTTCTCTTATCTGGTTTCAAGGACGATAAGGTATGCAATTTGTAATAAATTCGATTTTGTCGGTTTTCATATAGGACGTGGTGAAATTTACGTCATCAGCAATTTGGACTTTAGAAATGAACTTTAGGGGGAAATTATTTAGGAGGATAAAGGAAATATCACATGTTCTGTTTGATATCTATGTCGTTGGTACAACTGATATCTTCCAACTTGTAGCTTCCTCCTTCTGTTCTTATTCGTCCAAATAGTCTGAAGCTAAGCACGTACACGCTTGCTAAAGATAGGTTCATCCTCTTATCCAGGGATTAATAGTTTTTTTATGTGCAGGCGGCGATGAGGAAGTACACCGAAAAGTCTGCATAATGTCAGTACAAGCACTGTTTTTCATATAAGACCTGGTGATCTCATAAATTTTAGCTTAACCCAAAAAAGTTGAAATAAAGACCATAGACTCTTGATACCTTAAGCCTCCATGGTTTCCTTTCATTTTTGTAAGTGCTTAAGTTTAAGGAAAGTTATCAATTCTTGGATATTGCAATTGTATGTTACCGAGTAGCCATGTATTTGAAACCATAAAATGTTTTCATTGAAATATTTGATCGATCTAAGGAAAATAATGATGTAATATTGATTGCAGATCACCAACCCAACGCATGCATATCCATACGCCACCTTGAATAATTCAGCATTTACTCAGATGTTTTCTGAAAGTGAAGATCCAACCTGGAATCGAATGGCACACTTCATGAAACACTATAACTTCGTTGATTCAAGTGAAGCAATTGACAGGTTACTGAAAGGGTAAACAATACTTCTATTTCAGATTGGGGTCTGTTACAAAAATACCTGTTTTTTGTCGGACGGACAAATCGATACAGGGCTATATAAAAAACAGCACGTTTATGATACAATATCAAGCAAAAGTTTTTCAAAAGTATACCAGAATAGAAGTTACAAAATTCCAAAACATGATTTCTACAAGGCTGATAGTCAAAAAATATTGAAATAAACAGTTATCGTGTCGGATGGACAAAATGCTAATACTTTTGTAACAGACCCATTGGATCTATCATAATTTCTTGAAATGACGTCACAAACACAATTTGTTTCTAGCATATGCTTAGTGCTAAAGACAGCTTTTTGAATTTCCTACTGCAAAGCGTTTGGATTTGTACTCCAATTTGCTTTAAATTGCGATAACATGTTCATTTTATATCAGTGATATAACCCATCGATCCAAACCAAAGTGAAAACATGTTTAAATGAGTCGTGTTGTATTTGTGGAGCAGCCATATTGGAATTAAACGTGTTTATTTTAAACAGAGTTATAAAACATGGCGAGATAATTTTCGTTTTATTTCAAACATGTTTCATAGTTTATAAATTGCTATTAAAAACATTCCCCAAAATTCTATATCACGTATTGTATGTTGTCAAGAAGTTTTGCCTTATTTTCAGAATCCAGGCCAAAATAAGGCCATGCTTTATTTGAAAGGAAAAACGCGAGGCATTAACACCCCGCGTGTAAATGATCTAGTAAACGTTTGAACTAGGAACTAAAACTTTAATACTTTAATACACTTAGCTACTGCTGAAAAAAGGTTAATCTGTGAATCAACATTTGCTTTACAGAGATTTAAAAGCTATTATGCAAGACTACCACGTAGCCGCTCACTTCATATCGAAAGAAGCTTACTGCACACTGAAATTCGCCGGAGATACAATCAAAAATGCCGGTTATGGTTTAGCAACAAGAAAAGGTTCTAGATTGGCCGAACGGTTATCGACACATTTACATGATTACCAGGAAAACGGCTTTCTTCGCAGCCTTGAAGAAACTTGGGTCAAAAATTCGCCTTGTTTGTCAAAGAATTTTCAGGATACGGCAAACGTTTTTCGTTTAGGCAGTACTTATTTTGCCAGTCTGTTTCTGTTGGTCTGTGTGTTGTCAGTAGTTGCTTACGTCATTCTGTTTTTTGAAATTTTATTTGTAAAAACATTTCGCCAAAGGAAACATAGTTTCCAGATTACTAGCTACACGTGTTACAGTCGAAATATATGAAACAACAAGATGCAAACTGCTTCTTCTGCAATTAAACCGTAGCGTCTGGGAAAAGAACAGTCATGGAATTGATATTAAGAGATGTTATGCTAACAACAAACTAACAGCGCTGTTCAAAGTTCGACATACTAAATTCAACGTTATGAAAGAGGATAATAAATCATGTGCCAAATTCCACAAATATCACTGAAATACAAATTCGTACTTTTATATGTTACAATAAATGTAAGACTGGTAGATGAAAGTTTCTAAAACAGTGGAGACCCACCCAGTGGGCAAATTTGATGAAAAAACACTGAGAAGGAGTATATTTCTATAGAAATATATACACTATTTCAATAGTAATCACATGGTTGCGTGAAATTTGATTGACGTCGTCAATGGCGTTATTTTGAAATTTCCCGCTGTTTTGTAATTTCCCGTGTTTTCTTTTTTCAACATTCGAATAGCCGATCGCACATGAAATTGACAACTTTCGAATGTTTTGATTTACGCTGTCATTTGTTTCTTTTACAAAAGGAAGATATGTTGATGTTATTCTTGAATTACTTTTGTGATTTTTACTTCATTTGCCACCACCTTGGGTCCTTGTCACCATGTGATTTCGTGAAAGTTTGGATAAATTACAAATTTATTCTTGTTTTACCTCGTCGTGTGAATACATCATCTCGTTGAACAATACGAGTATTGTTCCCAGATTATTTCTCAATTGTTCTATTTCTAATGACATTAGCATAGTGCAACCCTCAGCTCTACAACTGTGAAATGTAGAGTTGATGGTTACTCATTATCTGAAAGTATAAAGGCCAGTTCATATGTAGCTAAGTTCGATAAAAGAAGACTGTGTATACGACATTTCCTGTGAATGGATTTGTTGAAAAAGTTTCTTATTTCTTTCAAAGTATCAGTATGACTGCGGTTTACACTGAACGATAGCTGGCGAAAACAAGGGTATGTTTATCTAGCAATTTGAGTCTATAAAATGTTTTGGTAAAAACTATGGTAACAGAGTTTTACAGAATCAAACACTTTTTCTTACCTTTGGTAGATGTATGTCATACAATTTTATGGCCTTATTTCAGAAAATATATCTTATAACTTACATGGATTTAATAAAATTTGTTTTAAGAATAATGGACACCTAGCCAGTTCCCCTATTTAATGTGAAAAAACTTTTTCTGTCATGCAAAACACGCAAAAACGATGACTGACCTTTTATCAGTTTATAGTTGTAGTTAGGCCACTATTTTTGTGAATTTAACAATGCCCTTTACTTACACCAAGATAAACATAGAAGATAGCAGTAGATGCAAAACTTTAACAGCCCATTTTCGAAAGTTTTGGTGTTGCTTATTCACTGAGATTTCTGTGGTAAAATCATCTCTCGTATTCATTATTTAGTTCAGGGTGGAAGGAGAAATTGATTGATTTTTGGGACAGCCAAAAATCTTCGGCATATTTATTTATTTTAGAAACAAAAAAGAATGAAAATATAATTCTCTTCACCCAAATGAATAATAAACCCTGCAATAATATTACAAGTTGCTTCCATTGAATGTTGTTAAGAAGAGGTATCCTAATAGCATTAAAAGTATCATTGCTGATTTTATCATTATGGATCATATTCTTATCACATGCAGCATCCGGTTGATGTTTGAGACGGCATTAACAAACTTAAGAAACGAGCATTGGGGTGTGTTTGCAAGAAACGATGTTACATATTTTTAGTTATGCTGTGTAATTCAAGTCCAATGTTCAAGTGATTTTGTGCGAACTCCTGAACGCCAAAAGATATGACTAGGCGATGTTGTAGGATAAAGACCAGTAAGTATCTCCCACCAATCACAAGCTTTAGCACTGCAGTGAGTGATAGCATATTAATTACCTTATCGGCCCTTATTACGCCGGCCCTTTTCCAACGCCGGACCCTTTTACGGCGGCCCTTATTACGTCACCCCCCCCCCCCCCCCCCCCCCTCAAATTTGGCCTAACGCCATTTAGGGCCGCTTTTTACGCCAGCTGTTGTTGTCCAGGAAGGAAAGAATTCAAATTAGCAATTTTTCTCTAATTTTTACGTATCTAATCAATTACAATAACATTTTCAGCACCCTCGTCGGCAACTTCGCCATCGGATTCGGCTTCAATGAAAAAATCCGGCTCTTCCGACTGTTCTTGCTCTTGACTTCCTTTTTCCGGCATGGCTTCTGAAACTGTTCCTTCGACTAACTCTTCTACGGTGAAAGTTTTTTTCAACTTATTTAGTTGCTTTTTCCACCAAGTCTTCCATTTTTATTCCAACGGCATTGTTTGCGTGGGTAAAGTGCATCAATACCGTTTATTGGGTAAAAATAAAGATTTAAAAATAACGCCGCTTTTTCCTAAAATGTTTAAAAAACGGCCCTTTTTACGCCGGCCCTTATAATGCCACCCTCGAAAAATAACGCCATTTAGGGCCGGCGTAAAAAGGGCCGATAAGGTACATAACAAAGGTCGATGTTAAAAGTCAAATGGTTGTTAAGGTAAGGGTAAAGATGGGTTCGCTACCGTTGTATAAGGAACATCTAGGGGTTTGATTAGCGTTTTTAAATTCGATATTCAATATCATGATGGTGATATAATATGCAAGATGCATGAGGATTGCAGAAAATTTGAGGAAGTACCGGGTGTCTAAGAAAGCCTTATTCGCAAACTTTCAATGTCAATTGATTTTTAAGAAATTAATGATGCAAATCTGTGTGTTCTTCCCGCATAACTTTCCAAAGAATAATCATTTTCTTGAAAATTTTATATCAATAAAAAGTACTGAAAAAGGGCTTTCTTGTGATGCAAACTTTACAATACTTTGAAAAATAGCTACTTGTTGAGAAATAACGTGAGATAATGGTATAAAAGATTTGGCACTTTTAAGCAATAAAGATACGGCTGTTAAAACTTTTGTTTTAATTGATCGTTAAGAAACTAATGAGTTCTTCCAAACTCATTTTCTCTTTTTCTTCTTTTCCATTTCCTACAAAAAATACATCATAGGAAAGATGAAAAGATAAGGATTCCATTGATATAAAATTTATAAGAATAAATAGGATATTTACTTAAAAACTGTGGTAATATTTTTTGTTGCCATTTATGAAACACATTTTTGGTTTAATTATCGTTAAATGGATCGTTAAGAAATCAATGAGTTTTTCCAAACTTATTTTTCGATTTTCTCTTTTTCTACTTTTTCATTTCCTACAAAAATTACATCACGAGAAAACCAAAAAATAAGGATTCCATCGATATAAAATTTATAAAAATTACTTGGATATTTTTTTCAAAAATGCGATGAAAAGTTTTGTTGCCAAAGTTTTGAAACACATTGTATTCCATAGATATTTTGTAGAATATTATTCACTTGTAGATTTGGATTCATTTTTTATAGAAGTACAGTATGTATCAAAATGTCTTATCCACCAACTTTCAAGGCGTATTTTTCATTACATGACACTTCGTATCAATCTCTACCTTATTGAATAATTTTCTAATGGCCGGAAGAACAACAGTGTATCATGATAAATCATTTATTTAAAATTGAAAAACGTAAAAATACATGACTTTAAGTTTCAAGCATATTTCTTTTGTGCAATTATAAGTTACTTCCACCGGACTGAAGTCACTCCAATTTTATCTCTTTTATCTCTTTTATTTGTACTATTTGTATATATCCCGTTAGGCATTTTTTTCTCTATAAATAACATGAACCTTAGAGTAAATTTATTTTATACATCTGATGATTGCGATATGCATGAAACTTAAAGTCATGTACTTTTATGTTTTTAAATTTTGAATAAATGAATATTTACTTTGACTGTACCAACTGGTATTGAGTTCTTTGCCAATATCTTTCTTATATGGTTATATGATGATAAATCATAAACTTTTAACAAACTGTGCCAATGAAATGTCGACTGTTAAGAAATCCTCTTGTGGTAATCAACGAACGTGAAAATAGCACGAGTTGAATGTACACTGCTAGGGTTTGCCACTATTCAGTGTAACTATGGTGAAAATGGTGAAACAAATATATTTTAAAGTTACAAAATCTAAATCTAAATCTAAATCGTAGTAGATAATAAAGTTTAAAGAAATTATGAAACAGTTAAGACGTTGTCATGAAAATTATTCAAGTTACACACTACTTTTGAAAACGTAATTTCCATTCCACGTTGATGTCTATACAGACAGCCTTTTATCTAGACTGATGGATTTTGAATGAAAAACATTGTAAATGCTAAGCATTGATTGGCTAAATTTTCAAGCTGACTTCGAGGAATAATTCGTTGCAAGAACATTTTCCCTTGATAAATTTTAGTGTGGATTGCTCTATCTTACTCTATCTATGTACCTAAAGTTACATCTGTTTTATCTGTTTCTTTCTACACAAAATCATTCAATAAGCGATGGTTCTGCACTGTTATTTTTTATGTTGTAACAATTGAAAATGTTTTTCACTTTTTGCAATGTTTGAAACATATGAACATCAATACAAAACAATCCACTATTGACTAATTAATTGCATTTGATCGTGTTAAAGCAAGAAGTGTTAAAGATTTCTTGAAAACTTCCACCTGCATAAATACTGAATTATTGATATTGAAAAAGAACCTGTTTACTAAGTTTAAAAATTCATTTATATGTATATATGTTTTTGAAACATGGAAAACCTCACTGATACGAGTGTATGTTATTTATACTGCCATAATTTGAAATATGCATTCGCTTATGGAGGAAAGTATGCAGTTGGATTTTTTTTCAACCTCATTGTGAACTGTGTGGCATCTATCATAACTATGCCACTAAATACTTTACTGGCCATAGTCATCATAAAAACTAAGCGCCTTCATACCCCACCAATAATTCTGATACTGAATAACACTGTTGCAGATGCAATTCTTGGTGGCGTCCTTTTGTTTTACTATGTACCTTTAATGATTATGGTATTATATCAGACATCATCTTGTATTTTGTTTTTATTTCAAGTGGGCGTAGGCTTTGGTGCCGGTGCTATTAGTGTATCAAATACCTTCTTGATCGCAACTGACCGATATATTGCCATACAAAAGCCTTTCATATACAAAGAGCGAATTGCGGATGACTTGAGCATTTACAAACGTATGATTTTCCTTCAATGGCTTATCACAACCCTTGTAATTGGACTTAGTTTTTGGACCCCACAAGTTAGCTTATTCATGATTGCAACAGCTTCATTCATTATACCAAACAATATATGGATTTCATATGTATATTGCGGTATTTATCGTACTGTCAGACAAATCAACATGAAAGACAAAGCAAAGCTTAAGGTTTTAATCGATCGCAAAAAAGAAATGCATTTGGCGAAAGTAACAGCAAGTGTCATTGGTTTGCTTTTCATTACCAGCACCCCTGCTTCTGTCGTAACGTTCTTTTGGGCGTCACATATGGATAATTTCCGTACAAACTGGTCTATTATCTTAATGTGGGTTTTCACATTGTCAACTTTAAAATCTGCTATCAATCCATTTGTATTTGCACTGACTTTGTCTGAAATCAGGAACGAACTTAAAAAATTATTCAGAAGAAATGAAACTGTTCCTGTTTCAAATGAAGAACAGATCGATACAACATACAAAACAGATAAAAGCAGAAACGTTTGACGCAGAAGTTTCTCAGTAGTCATTTATCTTGGTGAAAATACTTGGAATACGTTATATTCATTAAAAAAACCCACTCTTTTCATAGAGCATCAATCTATTGAAGTAATCAATCATACAGTTAATTGTTTTCTGTTCTTTCTACACCTGTTGAGAAATTACGTGGTTGCAAACTTTAGGCCATGAAAAAATGATGATATACTGTATCTTTAATAGGTTCCTAAAAAGCCACTTGGTTTCTGTGGTTGTTTTTCCATATTGTTTTTTCCTTAAAGTTACTAGATGTTATGATTTATAGTCTGTATTATACATTCTATTATGCGAACTACAGTGGAATCTCTATTAACAGTCACCTCCATACATCGGTCACCTCCTGATACGCGGCCAGAAAAGAAAGTTCCTGCCGAATTTATTGTCAAACTCTTATAAAAAACCTCCATACATCGGTCACCTCCAATCAACGACCAAGCGGCCACTTTCTATTGTCCCAATGTCTAATTTTACCTCTATTAACGGTCAAATAAAATCTTTATGCAAGCAAGTGAAAGGAAGAATATTTTATTTACAACAATTATTTACAAAAATAAAGTCAAGTCAAGCAGCCTTATCTATTGTAGATGATTTGAACAACTTTTGTGAAACATTAGGTGATGCTGACTTAATAAGTGCTTTGAATCTTGTCACACAAGGAATTGAAGCACTTAGGCACAATAATGTTTCACAAAAAATTAACAGATTATTTCAGTAAAAAGTTGTAACACATTGTATATTGTATTGATAAGATACATGTATTTACTTGTTTTTATTTTGATCATGAATCATTCTTTATGCCCCTCCTACCTGTCCTACATTCATATAAAACCTACATACATCGGTCACCTCTAATGCAACGGCCACTAAGCTGGGTCCCCCAAAGTGGCCGCTATTAGAGGTTCCACTGTATATACACAAATTTTGGGTACATAAATCATTAATTGCAAATTTGATAAAATTTGATTGATGTTTTTCAATTGAACTACTGCTTGAAATTTATTTAAGCCTGATTCACACTTATGAAGCAGACGCAGACGCAAATGAAGTAAGCATGTGCAGTACATTTTTTTTAAAAAAAGAAAATAACATTTGATCTGCTATTCCAAAGTTTAAAGTAAAAAAGAAGGCAAGTTTGCGAACAAAAGAACAACAGGAATAAGGTCATTGACCTTCCATCAAGCGTTAATGGTCCAAAATAGAAGAAGTTAGTGGGAGAAAATAATTAAATATCATTGTTTCAAACGTTGTCAATATTCTATCCATGGACGAAACAGCCGTGTTAAATGATCTTTAAGAAAATAATGAGCTTTTCCAAACTTATTTTTCGATTTTCTCTTCTTCATCGTTTCTATTTCCCACAAAAAAAAATAGATGAAAGGAAAGACAAAAAGATAAGGATTCCATTGATATGAAATTTATTTGAAGATCCCCTCAACTAATGTCTACGTCTATGTTTTGAAGATTGAATCGTCCTAGCACGGTATCAGAAATCACAAGCAGACACACAAGTAGCTAATCACCGAAAACGCTCATCCACTGACTACAGTACGGGGACGAGTAGAGCCGAGAAGGCATCATATGTAATTGAAAATAGACGAACTTCAATTTTTAGAATCTCTTCCGAAGATGGCTGTTTTTACCTACTGACTTAATGTATTGCTATATCTTCATTCCTTCATTTAAAAAATTCAAATGCAATTATATTGTAAAATATCGTTTTAGTATAGTTTGATTATTTAAACTGTGTTTGCAATAGAAGCTTCAAGTTATTTAAACTTTCAAGTATCTATTAAGTATCTTTTAAGTATAAAAACCAGTTCATATGTAGCTCTAAGTTCAATAAAAGAAAGGCTGTGCGTACGATATTTTCTTTGAAGGGTTTTTTTTGGAAAAATGCCTTTTTAAGTATCAGTGTGATTTCAAAAAATGTGAAAGAATAAATGTCAATAAAACGTTTTTGTGTATAGTAATTACTCAATTTAATAGCTTTATAATTAAAATAAGATTTATTAAAAACATTCTGTAAGAGCCAAAAAAAAAAACCTTTTCAAAAAAAAAATTAAAGCGAAAAATTCGGTGTGTTTCAAACTTTGATTTAAAACAAAAAAATAGCCAAACTTTACATAAAAAAACCAAGAAAAAAATATCTAGGTTTTATAGATCATGATCACACTAGGTTTGGAAGACAGTCAAAGAAGAAAAACAAGAAGAACGACAATTTGTAATATGGCTTTCTTGTATACACAGAAACCCAATTAAAATCTTTTGAAAGCAAGATCCGCCAAAAATCAGTGCATTAAACAAAATTATTGAAAGAAAAATTTAGAGTTAAAATATATACAAAAATAAAACGTATGGTTGGCAAAATTTCGGATTTCAAGCCGTGCTTCAAAATCCTTGTCGTTCACTTCACTTAAACAACACAAAAGTAACACGAAAAATGTCTAAGCAATTTTAGCATACGATCTTCCTAAATAACATAGTATAATATAATAATAAATTAGGAAAGACATACGAAAAAACATTCTGTCTCCCACCTACAGTACCATGCTTTGAAACGGGAAAAAAAGCAAAGTCAGCTAATAATTGTATTCCACCGTGTAACGTCAACACGAATGTTGGAGGATGAAGATGATGATGATGATGATGATGATGATGATGATGATGATGATGATGATGAAGAACAAAATCGAAAACGGACATTCGCCTATCTCGTGGAACTACTATGCCTCCTCGCTCGCTTGCGCTCGCTGCGGGGGCAATTACAGTGATGTATCAAAAAATTGGAAAAAAAAAATATTATCGCAGTTTTTCAAGTAAACATCCAATTTATTCTTCTAAGTTTTATATCAATGGAATTCTTATCTTTTTGTCTTTCTCATGATATATTTTTATGAAAGGAAATGGAAAAGCAAAAGAAGAGAAAATCGAAAAAATAGGTTTGGAAACACTCATTAATTTCTTAACGATATAACGATAACGATATTATGTGGTAAATTGTGAAGGAAGTTTCTAAAGCGTTTGCATTACATTTTAAGGTGGTCAAAGATAACTGATGATAAACCCGAGGGCATTTTATTCTTTCCTTCCACTTTCCAACCTTAAAGACGGTTCACATTGAACAATGACTAGCGATAGCAAGATTATGTTTACCTAGCACTGTAAGTTTATCAAACGTTTGGTGAAAACTGCGACAACAGAATTTTAAAGAGTCAGAGATTTTATTTTCCTTCACCTGGTTCACATTGGCATAGAAGGGATTTGGAAGAGTGTATGATCGAAGTTAAACACGGTAAAAAAGTTTCAACCGGCTTACTAGTTATATGATATTACTCACAAAGTTAGTATCTTACGTGACAGAATTAATAGGAACAACACTGAATGAAAGAGACGTAGAGGTCATCAAGAACAGTCTTTATTGGTATAAGAAAATTAGATATTTAGTGGGTGGACCTTAAAGTTATTTTATAAGCACAGTTGTTTCACTTTACATTATTTTCTATTTTGTTGAAACACATGGCTTTAAAGACACCATTTTACGTTGCAGCACTTAAATATTTGTTAAGGTGATCACATAAACTTTGCAAGGGGTGAATTTTTCGTCACGAAATGGTCAATGTCCCTTGAAAAATGGACTAAAATTC
Organism: Turritopsis dohrnii; assembly: GCA_027922465.2. Taxonomy (NCBI): domain Eukaryota; kingdom Metazoa; phylum Cnidaria; class Hydrozoa; order Anthoathecata; family Oceaniidae; genus Turritopsis; species Turritopsis dohrnii. Next base: position 24,271 of record BQMF02000138.1, on the reverse strand, counting down.
CCCCCAGTTCATAAAGTGATATCAAAACATTTTAATACACATTAAAACTTGTACTGCTGCAAAAGTTTATTTTCAAGTCTTTGAACACAGAGTACGGTTGTATTTTGACCAACATGAAGTGGTTCATATGCGTATTTATTCCTTTGCTTGTACATACACAATGGGTGAAAGAACAGGAAAGTATGCACAATTTGATAATTTAGCTATTGTTGTGAGCTTAGTTTTCTTTATTTTTTGCATCTCTTTTGTTTTTTCGTGTCGTTCTAGATGCTGGTTTATTCGAAGGAGATATTGTGTTAAATCCTGAACAGATGAAAGCAATGAATACCGGCAATAATGCATTCGCGCTCACAAAAAGAAATCTATGGCCTAAATCTGGAAATGAAGTCGTGATAAAATATACTATGGACAGCTCTTTAAGTAAATAGATTATTGCAGAGTATAGAAACTCTGATTTAAACAAAATTTTACACTAAAACATAACATTCTCAATAAATTTAATTAAAATATTGTTGTAGTGTAAAGCATATAGCTCGGAAAATTTCATATTGATTTATTAGGGTCAGGAAGAGCTCGTCAAGCAATCAATGCAGCCGTGGCTGACTATGCGAAATATACTTGCATAAGACTTACAGAGGGTACAGGATCAAATGGTTACATCCACTTTTATAAAGGAGGAGGGTAAGTGTTATCTCCTATGATAGTATTTCATATTTTCAAAGAAGTTTTATTTTTTTAATGAAATACAGTGGAACCTCCTTAAAGCGGACACAGAGGTGCTGTCATTTGACTAACTAAACCTTTTAATAAAAGAACAAGAAAATATTTTAAATAGATATTTACAATAAGAAAAAACAAAATAAAATACTGAATTTTGATATTCCTGTCGAATTTTTTCGGTGTCTGCTTTATAGAGGTAAATGTTAGAGAGAATTGTCTTGCGGGACCTGGAGAAAATGTCCGCTTTAAGGAGGTGTCTGCTTTAGACTGTCCGAAAAGTTTTTGTCCGTCTTAAGGAGGTGTCCGCTCTAAGGACGCTCCACTGTATGTGTATTCCCTACATCAATCAAAATTTTGCTGCCGGGAACAGGAATTATAGAAAAATTCAGTTAAAGTTTTGTGTGGCAAAAAACGAGACGAATATATTTTTTGACCGGGCCATCTACAATGCTTTAACTGAAAAACAGGATAAGTCCCTTTTTTTCAGAAATAATGTATTAATGAGAAAATCCGAGGAATTTAATTACAGTGGAATTACAGAAGTTATTTGGTATTTTACCTTCTTTCAGTTGTTCATCTCCTGTCGGTCGCCAAAGAGGTAGTAACAGAGTTTCTTTAGCTCAAGGTTGCTGGAGTAAAGGGACAACAATTCACGAGATTGCTCACAGTTTAGGTATAAGCGAAAAATGTTTTGTCATTTTTTTCTTCTTCTTTGTGAAATTAAGCGAGATGAGTTCTTTCGTAAATACTGCTGATTGATGAGTATTTTTTGTCTCACATCATTTCAGAAACATTTACAGAAAGTTAACAAGGACAAAGCAGTCATTCGGACATTTTGTCCTGTAACATTTAAATTAATTTTAGGGGTGCTTCACGAACAATCGAGACCAGACAGGGACAACTATGTTAAAATCATTTGGGGAAATATTCAAAATGGTATGATGGTCATATTTTCCTTTAATTTGTCTTCCAAGAAGCCAGCAATTTGGCGCTTATACATACATTATATCAAATGCTGCAATGGAACATTTGTTTTGCTTGTGTAATTATCAACGATGGATCTATTAAATGAAAGATATGTACTTTTAGGTATGGACTTCAACTTCAAAAAGCGAAGTTATTCAGAAATTGATTCTTTGGGGAGCCCATATGATTATGATAGCGTAATGCATTATGGAGCAACTGCTTTTGGTGGAGGAAGGTAAGATTTTAGTACAATGTTAATTTATTAACCTAATAGGCTTTAGGACACGCGTAGTGGAATAAAGTCTTTAAAACATCCGAGTTTCTGCTCCTCTTCTGCCTACTACTACTCTAAGTTATGAACCATTTTATATAATGTTTAGATGAAGTCATTGCCAAATTCACAATTTTGTCTAAATTAGGATTGAAATTCGAAAATTCACCAAATTATATAATGATTTGCAAAAGAAAGATGCTAATTTCAAATTTGACAGTCATTTTCGCAGGTTCTACCAAAATTTCGATAAGCATTTGCGTAACCCACAAATGAAAGGTGCCGATTTCGAATTCGACAATCAATTTTCCAGATTTAGTCAAAATTGGGCAATTTGACAATATCGTATTTTGAGAATGTATTATTATTGTTGCGAGTAGATATGTAATTGTGACACATCCTGATTGTTTCAAGCAGAGCGGCTTCTTGTTTTCATTAATTTAAAAGATTGGTGCAACAACTATTTGAGGAAGTGCTTGATATTATCCCAGGGCATTGCATTGTAGTTATAATTTAAGGAGATCATAACATTCTGGGAAAGACAAAATGCTAATGTTGTTTGGGCAATAAGAAAAACACCAATTCACGCGTTATTCAAGAATGCAGTAATCCAATTTATGTATCATTGAAATTAATCTGTAAATGAAAGAATCCTTCGTTGAACCTATGATTTTCGTATTTTAGAGTCACAATTCAAGTTTTAGATAGGTCCAAGAGCATCGGAAGACGAGGTGGTTTTAGCTCCGAGGACATCAAGCAACTAAACAGACTGTATAAATGCAACGGAGGTACGTAGTTTTGAACTTAAATGCCAAAGTACCAAAGGTTTATAATTACTTTGATGGAAAGCCTTAGGGTCATATCACATCTTAATGTTCTGGTTTTAAATCAAAGTTGTCAGTAGAGTGCTATAGAATCACATCGTTTACTGATCGTTTCGTAAATATTTCTGGTTCGTCTTTCTTAAGCAATACCTCTATAGACTATAGAGGACTAGGTTATTGTGTTGTTTTTCTGACAGAAAATGCCTAATAATTTTGTACAAAAATGAACTATTAAGGTTATTGAAAGCTTAATTGATAGACTTTATTTTTTAGTAACAGTCCCAACAAACCTGCCACCAGGTAAGTCGAAAGCAAACATTTTTAATCATAAAATTCTACATGTTTTTGCACTGCGTTTGACTTAAGTTTACGTACCAGCCTTGCTTCAATGTTCGATTGTTTTCCTGCCATTTTCAGATGGCCATTTTGTATTTATAATTAAATAATTAGGTCAATCATAAAATATCTTTGTTTCATGTAATCCTTTCCTTTTTCCAATGCAGCCGTCCTAAAGGTCTTTTCACCAACACAAAAATTTTGATTCTAATCTCTTGTCAATAGTATCGCCTACAAAAATCCACTTACAAAAAAATATGACTTTTGCCTACCGAACTGGTTTAGAAGGAAAATACATATTGTATATGCCACTCCCCCAAGCTTTTAATATCAAAATTAGCTTCCACACCTGGTAGATGTCCTTTTGGAAAACCTAAGAACAGTATAATACGAAATACTTGGATGGGAGATCGTTTTCTAACTTTTGTGAAAGGTTGCGAACAGTTTTGGTGAATGTTTATGAGTAAGGAATAGGCTAAACACGTGTTTTGATGTATTTCCTGCCTATCCTCTTACAACAATCGGAAAATATTAAAACTTTGCTAGTACCCATACGAAATCAAACTTTCCCTGATAAATATCGAAAATATAAGATTCTATAAGTATTAGGAGCAAACGTATTATCATGAAAATTATTATATCCATTCATTCCTACATATTTCTTTATCGTAACATATACGTTTTTGACGTTTAGGAACTGTGCCTACACAGAGGCCTCCGCCAGGTATTTGCCTACATTAACTTACATGTTTAGAATTTATGTTTGTTTCATCTTGAAATCAAAATTTCCTCCATGTTCCTTAACCCAAAATTTATAGTCACCTATAATTAATTACCTAGGGGATGGGGGAGGGAGTATGGATAATTAACTGACAGCAATCATCAAGGATAAATTTACAGGAAGGAATTGTCTTGACACCAACTCAAAACTCATCGAGGAAATATACCGAACTGTTATTAATACACCTTTCACAAAGGCATGTGTAAAAATCGTGTCTTGGCTTGGTTAGCACATCTGGCCTGGTTTAACTATGTATATCAGAGAATGATTATTATTATCTTGGGCTTTTATCCCTGCCGTACACTTTTATATAATCAATCAAAGCATGAGTGGTTGCATTATTTAAGGTGTTTAAACAGAAGTTCGGGAATAGTGTAATATGACATGTATTAGAAAATCATTTTATGCGTCCTTCAAATCTTTGAAGTCAACTCTCCGCCTAAAATAAGTGCAGAATTTCTTTCTTTTTCCACTATGCAGTATAATCTAATAAACAGCTCAGTTTTGATTGCTCGTAAAAGTTTAAAAGAATCTTACGTTATTTGATTATTTTTAGGCGGCTGTGAGGATATCAGCAAAAATTGTCAATGGAATCTCGATAAATGCAACTGGGATTTTGTAAGAAACCGTTGTAAGAAATCTTGCAAAGTTTGCTAAAGAGAAAACAAACGTTCCTAGCAACCGTTGTCTTATTTTCACATTATCTAATCAGTCCTATCAGGTCACCCGAGTTTTCGATGCCTATTTGCTAAATAAAACAAAAAAGGCACATGGCATATAAAATCCTTCTCAAGTATAGTCAGTCATCCTTTCATTTAAGGATCAACTTAAAAAACAAAAACAAATATGGAGATAGACTTTTCACCATTAAATTTACATACATACTTCACCATTAAGTTCACATACGGACCTAATCTCATTGTTCAATTGTTTTCCTGTCATTTTTAAATAATATGTTCAAAATCAAAAAAATTGGTTTACCTTAAATTAGCTTTCTTTCATGTAATTTGCAACGAACAAATCTATATCGGAAGTGTATTTTAAACTTACTTACTCTTTCTTGTTCTTAATAAGCCGTTCTGAAGGTCTTTTCACCATTGAAAAAAATGTGATTCTAATCTCCCGTCCATAGTATCGTATCCAAAAATCCGCATGGAAAACATGTGTTTTGACTACCGAATGGATCTTAAAGGAAAAAGACATAATACAAAAAAGGATCCATCCATTGCTGAATAATAGTAGAATATCTAACAGTGTTATACGACCATGTGTCACTGCGTTACTTTTTGTGTAATTAAATACGCAAATACGCAAATAGAATTCGAACGAGCAAATCAACATTCGAAAACTCTCATTTTGTTCGAAATTCGACATTCGAAATTATTTAAAGGCCTTCTTTCAAGGGGAATGAGATTTTGTTCGCAAACGGGAGCTTTTCGAATAAGAAAATGTCGAATAATAGAGCTTCATTTATGAGAGTTTCTTATGGAAATTTGACGGAGAATTTTAATTTGTTGGTAAAACGGGAGCTTTTCGAATTATAGAGCTTTGGATAAGAGAGCGTCAACTGAACATAAAATCAAGCTGTCTTTTTTTACACTTTCTCAAAAATATTTGAAAGCCAGAGGACAATGTGAAGTCGCTGAGAGAAAGGTTGAGTGGGATTGTCTATGATTGAAAGCAACCAACAGACGAGACAATGATAAATAAGCGACCTTAAGTTGAGCAACGTACAACGGCAACGACAATCTGTTGGTTGCCGTCGCGTCGTAAGTTTTCGTTTTCGTTTTTATACCTTAAGTTTGCACGAGCATAACATAAGCAGTTACAAGTAAGATGGTGTACTTAAGAGAGATTCGACAAGCTCTTCTTTTTGCTTATATTTCTGATTTAATAGATGATGGTGAGTTTGCTGTTCTCTTTGATGTTAACCAGTCGAAGAATCCTGATATCCCCTACTGGAAGTATGACAAGTTTGATTTAGACTCTCTTACCGATGACGAGTGCAAAACAGACTTAAGATTTTATTCAGCTGATGTATACGAATTGAAGGATGTTTTAGACCTGCCCGATGAAATTTTATGCTACAATAATGTTCGAATTTGCTCAACTGAAGCGTTATGTGTTGCTTTAAAAAGGTTTGCATATCCGTGCAGATACACAGACATGATACCGATGTTTGGGAGAGCTGTTCCACAGTTATCAATCATAACGAACCATATTACAAACTTTTTATACCGCCGATGGAACCACCTGTTAACAGATCTTAATCAGCCATAGCTTTCTCCTCAAAATTTAGAAAATTTCGCGTACGTTATCCACATTTATCCGCGTACGTTATCTCTTACAAATTGCTGGGTTTCATAGATGGAACTGTGCGACCTGTGTGTCGACCAGGACAAAACCAAAGGGTGTTGTATAATGGGCATAAGAAAGTCCATGCAATCAAATTTCAAAGTGTGGTTACACCTTATTTGGACCTGTTGAAGGGAGAAGGCATGATAGTGGAATGCTGGCAATGTCTAGACTTCTTCCAAGATTACAGCAACATGCAATTGATACTAACGGTAATATATTATGCATATATGGCGATCCAGCGTATCCCCTTCGACCCCAGCTGCAGTGTCCTTTCAAATCTGCTAATATCACACCCGTGCATGCATTGTGGAATCAATCAATGAGCGAAGTTAGAACTTCTGTTGAGTGGATATTCGGGGACATTATAAACTACTTCAAATTCCTCGACTTTAAAAAGAACTTGAAAATTGAGTTGAGTGCAGTTGGCAAAATGTACATTGTAGCTGCCTCATTGCATAACGCTAGAGCAATTCTATATGGGACACAAACTTCCACTTTTTTTTTGATTTGGAACCCCCTAGTTTAAGGGAATATTTCCAATAAGTGAGACGTAATTTAATATCAGAACTTGTCTTTAATAACAAAATGTAAACAATCTTGTAATATGTACAGCAATTGTTGTCTAGACAGGAAAATACAGACAAGTTTTCCAGACAAGAAAACATTTGAAAAATATGTACAGTTGATGAGTAATAAAAAAAGAGATCAATAAAAAACTTCTTTGTTTAGATTCCAAGGATACACTTTAGGGCTTTTGAAAAAACATCGTTTCTGCATATATAGAAAAAAAATATAACACAAGTAAAAAACTTTAATTTCTCCCGGGGTGTTAAGGAAAAAAAGAGCATAAACAAACATATGAACAGGGCTGAAGCCACCCCCCCCCCCCCCCCCCCCCCCCCCCCCCCCCCAATATTTTTTGGTTGAAAAAAAAAATTGTTTTTAAAACACTAAAAAGCTAGAATTTGATATAATATTTTTGAAGAAATTACGGCCCTGATAAATATAATATAAACATAATAAAAACATGCAATAAACTTAGCTAGAACTTCATTGTTTTTATTTTTCAGAACTTCAAATAAAGCAACCATCAACTGTTGCTGTTGCTGTTGTTGTTGTTGCATACCTTCAAAGAAAGCCACATTTAATTGCTCTTGTTATTCTACTTGTGTTTGTTGAAGACGAATTTTTTCTCTCTCTCTTTCATTAACCATTTCTTCAATTCTACTTTTTTCTTTAAGCTCCTCTCTCTTAAAGTTTATTTCCATTTGTTTAATTTCTTTATCTGAGTCAGCTTTCTCTTTTAAAAAACGTAATGTTTCAGTTCCAGTGTTTCTACGCTTTGATGGTTGGGGTTCATCATCTCAGTTTCTTTTTAATGTTTCCCTAAATGTCTCCCTATTTATCTCCCTTAGCACCAACTCGCAGTATAAGTGATGAATATAATTTTCTGATTAAATAGAATTATCAATAGATACAATAGCCATAGATCTAACATAAGTACGTTGAATCTTAGATAGTGAGGACCTACTTGAAAATGCCCACACCAGTGGACAATAACTTATTTCAGATGCCACGGAAGCGTTTGCAATTATTTTGCGTTTTTTTGATGAAATGAAACAAGAGATTCTCTGAAGCGCTGATATCTTTGCACTAGCCCTCCTGCATAGGGTATTGACATGGTTACGAAATGTAAGTCAATTGTCAAAATTAATCTCTCTCCAGAAATTTTCTGACTATGAAGTTAAATTTATGAAATTGAAAGTGATACCTTAAAGCTTTATGTATGGTTTTTCCAATACACAAACTTTATTACGGTAACAGCAAAAGCGAATACCGTATTAAAACACCCATAGACTACTGCTACTCCCACCTCCAAGGAAAAACAAAAAGATGGATTTCAGTTTGAGCTGTCAGTTTACTTCTAATTCGAAGTAACACTTTGAAATTTATTTACACTTTTGATGTTAGTGATGCCTCGTGTTTCCAAGATCACCTACAGTTAAAAAGAAACTTCAGTAGAAGCGGTTCTAACTTCGATCCGTTTAACAAACTATTCTTCTTTGTTATTACCTTTGTTTACTTTGTTTTGCGGTATTTTGGACAGAATTTTCGATTTTTTGTATAATTTTTTTTACGAAGCAGTCATTATTTTTTCTCTCTTGGTTCATATTTTTCTTACAAAATTATTAAAACAAAAATATGTATCCATGGTTACAGGTCACGCAAATATATTTCGTTCGTTTCAACTTCTTGAACTTCTGTTTATTAAGCTTCGTTTACATCGTAGACATTTCTTATTTGTGTGTTTACACTTACTGGTGATTTTATACCCTGAAATGGCGTGAGTGTAAATATTATTTAGGTACTGTTTCTGATGGATAGAATGTGCATTTACATGTATTTATTTGTATCACGTATTATATTCATAATGCTGCTACTGGTTTGCGCTATACGGTTCTTGTTTAATTTGGTGGTCAAATCCTTTTCTGTTTGACTTTATATGATAAACATGACCCGTTCATAACTTAAGTAACTGTTTTGTTGGGGTTGTCGTTGTAGGAATCTCTCATTTAGAATAATATGAAATAAGATTGAAATGAATAGCTTAAAAAGGTCAAAATGGAAAACTTGTGTAAATAGTAAATAGTGCAAAAGTGCATTTTTAGTTAGAAATGCATAATTTCTTGATAGGTTAGTGCTTTTTTTTAGGTGGGCGAAATTGTCACTTTTTTCAAGCAAATTATTTCTTCATTAAATAACAAAGGCATATCAAAAATACAAACTTCATGTTAAGATAAGATTGAAAATTCCATTTTCTTTTTTGTGGAATTCTAAGCACCAACTGGTGGGAAGTTATTTGCTAGCACTTACAGTGAAAACTTAGAAAATGTATACTGATGGAAAATTCCATCGTTCATAATTTTTGATGCTGAAATGCTCTCCAGGTAAAATTTAACACAGGTATGGCTATAAGTTTTTTTATGTAACTATCAAGATGTTTAAAAAATAATTCAAGTCCTCATTCAGATCAAACATTTCCGAAAAATATAAGAAATAGTTGAAGAAAAATTCCATCAACATTTTGTCATTATGCAGATAAAAGTAGCGGTCCACTAAAATGATTTTTCATATCATGAGCATTATATTTTCTAATTAATTTGAAAGCTAGCATATCCTCGAAACTGTGTTTGTAGAGAGCTCTTTTTACTTAGTTCATGTTTAACACAATGTTTGTATTTATAGAAAACCAATGCACATTTCTTAATAAGACGTAATACTACCAGGTTCCTTATATCTTCAGAAGAACAAAGAAACGTATCAATGCGTCTCTTTATTTTCATGGAATTTTCCATCTATTTCTGCTCCTATTTTATATGAGACTGATTCTTGTTAATTATCTATTCCAGGTGCAAGAATAACATATTTTACAAACACATTGCAATAAATTTACATAATACTTGGTTAAAATCTAATTTAGACTTGATCGCAAATTCTGTTTGAATAATGAATTGAAAAGTACTCTTCGAAGTGGTTTTAGAAATTTAAGACATCTTTCAATTTGTATTGCTTTTTATCTTCTATGGAAAGTCTGAATTATTTCAAATCAATGATTCAGAAAAGTCAATTTCATGGAATATGCGATCCTAATTGGCTCCTCCAAAGTACGGCATATTTTTAAGGGTTATGTAATATATCTCCTGCCGTAATATCATTGCAGTTTTCTAATTGGTGACATTTTTAGACCTAAAAAAACTGAATTTCTTAATTTCGAAATTTACAATTTCGCCCACTTAAAAAACACTGACATAGACACCTCGATTATGCGTATAAGTACTTTGTAATTTGTAAAAGTTTTTAAATGATACTTATGAGTGGGTGCATTTATAAGCTTTATGTGATGAAGCATTACGTTTCGGCACAATTTCATGGTAGTATTGTAAAGTCAAGTAATTTCCACCGAGCTGCGTGTTTTGAAGAGAGAACCATCGTAGCTTATTTCACATAGTACGGTATCAGAAAGCCGACTCAATAGAAATTGCCGAAAACGCTCAACCACTGATTACAGTATGAGGACAATTGGAGCCGATAAATGACCAAATTTCGAATCGGTATGCAGTTTTTGGCAGCTCCTTCGAAGAAGCCTGTTATCACCTAGTGACTTAGTGAATTGCAACTCAATTCTTCATTCCTCATTTAAAAAGTTCACCTGCATTCTTATCAAAAAATATTGTTTTAGTAGAGTTTACTTATTTAAACTGTGTTTGCAGTAATAAACCTTGCAAGTTATTTAAACTTTCAAGTATCTTTTAAGTATCTTTTAAGTATAATGGCCAGTTTATGTGTATCTAAGTTCAACAAGAAGCCGCTTGGCTTGAAGACTTCAGATCGTAACACAACGATTGGTTTCAAAAATACGAACTTGCCAAATTGCCAAATTACGGTCAAATCTAACAAAATGACTGGCAAATTCAAAATCAACATCTTCCATTTGCGCTTTGTACAAATTTTTATGAATATTAAAGAACTTTCAAAATTTGGTACAAATTTGGCCCAAATTGTCCATTTTTGGTCAAATCAGACAAAATAACTGTCAAATTTTAAATCAGCACCATTCAATTGTGATCCATGCAAAATTTCATGAAAATTGAAGAATTTTCGAAATTTAGTCCAAATTTGGCCTAAATTGGCCAATTTTAGTCAAACCTGGCAAAATCATTGTCAAATTCGAAATCAGCACTTTTCAATTGTGCTCTGTGCAAAATTTCATGAAAATTGACCTACTGGAAGTCAGAATTTGTGAATTCGGCAACGAAGTCATGTAAACGCTGCACAAAAACGTTCATAACTTGGAGTAGTAGTAGTAGGAGGAGGAGAAACCACTGGTATTTTAAAGACTTTACTCCACCACGGGTGTCCTAAAGTCAATAAAAGAAAGGCGGTGTGACATTTTCTTGAAATCGATTTTTTCAAAACCTCTCATTTTTTTTTCAAAGTATCAGTATGATTTCAAGAAATTTGAAAGAAAAATCTTAATGAAATGTTTTTATCTGTGGTAATTATTCGATTTGAAGAGGTATTGTACGGCTAAAAATAAGAAAAACAGAGCTGTCGATGCAAACGGTCAAAGTGATTTTATGTCCCAGCTGCTCTTTACACGAAGTTATCGTCACTGCGTTTGGGTTATCGTGGAATTCAATACAAAAAGGTTTGCTGGAGGGGATAACAAAATTTCAATAGTGAATTAAATAGAATATAGTCCCCTTGGGTAAAATTGCAATAAATGGAAATATAGTCTTAGTGTCCAAAATCGTCATAAAAAAATGTGTTTCAGAATGTTGGAAACGGAAATTTCAAAACTGTTTTTACAAATGAATATACATAATTTCAAAATAATTTTTACATCGTTTGAAAGCCATTTTCAAGTTCTTTTGGATAATATTTTTTTCTATGAAAAAATAAAGGTTGGTTCACACCGATCGATTACCAGTGATAACGGTATGTTTGTTTAGCTGGTTGAGTCTATCAAACGTTTCAGTGATAACTATGATTCAAGAGATTTAAAGAATCTGACACTTTTTCTCACCTTTTGTAGGTCTAACATTATTAGCAGCGCTTTGTCCTAGGCATAAATAATCGAGGAATTTCCTCCCCATGCTTTGCTTTATTTTCCGAGAAATAGACCTTTCCCGAGTTTATTTTTTATCACACTCCGCCTCGTTTTCAATTGCGTTACTATGACAACCGAATCTCTTGTGCTCAATCATTAACACTATCACAATTATTACACTTATTGCACATTACTGAAATGAGTCCCGTGACATTTCGTTACCATATTAACCATTGCGAAAACGAGGCGGAGCTTGATAAAAAATAAACTCGGGAAATGTCTATTGCATATCCGCTTTCATATATGAACTTTCAGTGGGTGTTTTGACCGTAGAATATCTTATCGGGGATAATTTCGTTGGGGAAAAGTGACGAAACTTTTGCTTCGTGACGAAAATTTTCCCCGACGAAAAATTTTCCCTCACGTATTTTTTCGCCGATGAAATAGACCTTTCTCGAATTTCCGTTTAAACGATGCATTGTGGCCGAGTTGTCGTGTCTATAACCTCGCTTTAAATATTTAAACTGATTCTAACTATCGAAATGGGAATTGGAAATAAAAGTGACTATTATTAAGTTATAAAGTAATGAAATCAGTGGAACAATGAATCGCATGAAAATGAGGTTAGATATAAAACTCAGTCACAGTTTAGAGTTTAAACAGAAGTTCGGGAAAGGTCTATTGCATATCCTTAATTAAGTGAAACAACGTATTTGTGAAAACAAGAAGACGAATCTGACTCCTCGTCCAACAAAACAAAGACATGTAGCAAGAAAATCGAACTTATGAACATTAAGGCAAGAAATCATTGACTTTTCCGTTGTCATGGTGATTAATAAGTTCGCGCAAAAAACGTTGATCTTATAAAAATCTTTGAAGTTGTTTTTTTTTTCAGTCTTTCTTTTTCGTGTCAGAGCCACTTTACGTTTGGTGATCGATTTACAAAACTAAAAAAGCTCGGAGATTGAGATTTGGCTTACTGAGAAGCTGAAAGATAGATCTACAAACGCTTTTTTTGTATCTTCTAATTTTGAACAGAACAGTAGTTATATTCTTGTAAACGAGACAAAATGACAACAGAAAACAATGTTTTAGAGAAATTGAAAATAACTCTGAAAATCATTTATTTGATTAAAAAAAGTGTTTTTCAATCTATGTCTTGTGATTACAAAAGTGTAAATTACTTAAGTCAAATTCAACTCGTTTTGTGAATAGACCTATGTTGTTATAACAACAAGGTGCATTTTCTTTGACTCACAAAAGGATTAATTAAAAAAACATAAACACGTTTTACCGCTTACTTCACTCAAGAACAAACTCTTTATTTGCACAAGAAAATTAAATATTAAAGGAAGTGGGTGGACCTAAAAGATATTTTAAGAGCACAGTTGTCTAACTTTACATTGTTTTTCTATTCTATTGAAACACATGCCTGGAAAGATGTCATCCTACGTTGCAGCACATAAATATTTGTAAAGGTGATCATGTAAACTTTGTAAGGGGTAATTTTTTTGTCATGAAATAGTCGACATCTTTTGAAGAATGCATTAAAATCCCCCCTGGTCAATAAAGTGATATCAAAATGTTTTGCCATACTTTAATACTGGTGTTGCAGCAAAATTTCATTTTCAAGTTTTTGAAGACTTAGTGCGGTTGTATTTTGATCAATATGAAGTGGTTCATATGCGTATTTATTCCTTTGCTTGTACATACACAATGGGTGAAAGAACAGGAAAGTATGCACAATTTGATAATTTAGCTATTGTTGTAAGCTTAGTTTTCTTTATTTTTTGCATCTCTTTTGTTTTTTCGTGTCGTTCTAGATGCTGGTTTATTCGAAGGAGATATTGTGTTAAATCCTGAACAGATGAAAGCAATGAATACCGGCAATAATGCATTCGCGCTGACAAAAAGAAATCTATGGCCTAAATCTGGAAATGAAGTCGTGATAAAATATACTATGGACAGCTCTCTAAGTAAATAGATTATTGCCGAGTATAGAAACTCTGATTTTAAACAAAATTTTACAATAAAACATAACATTCTCAATAAATTTAATTAAAATATTGTTGTAGTGTAAAGCATATAGCTCGGAAAATTTCATATTGATTTATTAGGGTCAGGAAGAGCTCGTCAAGCAATCAATGCAGCCGTGGCTGACTATGCGAAATATACTTGCATAAGACTTACAGAGGGTACAGGATCAAATGGTTACATCCACTTTTATAAAGGAGGAGGGTAAGTGCTATCTCCTATGACATTATTTCATATTTTCAAAGAAGTTTTATTTTTTTAATGAAATACAATGGAACCTCCTTAAACTGGACACTTACGGGGCTAGAGATTTTGTCCACTTTAGAGAGGTGTCTGCCTTGGGGAGTTTTTCCTTGTTTTGGCCAGAAACTCGCAAGAAATTTTACTCGTAAGTCGGGAACCAATTATTCATTCCCATATTACCCTTTGCTATTGCCCAGTTATGTAAAAATCATTCATAAAATGAAATTTCACCAAAAAATAAACATTTTTTTGGCGTATTAAAAAACCGTAAGGACTGAAAATTGCCAAGGAGCTGGTTATGGATTAGAGTTACTATGTATATTTCACAAGAAAAGGCTGTCATTTGGTTAACTAAACCTTATAATAAAAGAACAAAAAAATATTGTAAATAGATGTTTACAATAAGAAAAAAGAAATAAATAAAATACCTGTCGAAATTTTTCGGTGTCCGCTTTATAGAGTTAAATTTGTCGTACGGGACCTGGAAAAAATGTCCGCTTGAAGAAGGTGTCCCTTTAGGTTATCCGCTTTGGGGAGATTTCTTTATAAGTGTTTATTAAAGATTCATCTGGGCAAAAGTTTTTGTCCGACACCATTCAACATTTTGCTGTCTGGAACAGGAATTATAGAAAGTTTCAGTAAAGTTTTGTGTAGAAAAAAGTCAGACGAAAATGTTTATTGACCGGACCATATACAATGCTTTAACTGAAAATCGAGATAAGTCCTATTTTGCGGAAATTTAAGAATGTGCAAGGGCACGAAGCGCCCGCAGTGCAATCCGGATTTTATGAATAAAATCGAAGCCAATGATGTAACACTGAGGGCGTTCCCGCCTTATTCACGCATAATGGTCGTTTATTGAGCAATAAAATTCATTGCTCAATTTCTAATAATAGGGAAAATTTTCTCCATGTGACAACAAATTTTAGCAATTATTAAGCCATCGACAATTCGTGCATTCCAAATGATACAAAAGGGGGAGAAACACAAGAATAGAGATAGGAAAGTGCCGATGCTAGCCCATAATCATACGATGTCGGGGAATTTCCCTACTATAGCTAATATTATCATATAAGATCTTTGTTTTCATAACGCGATACGAGTTATGAAACGTGTTATTTTGATTACATAACATAACAAAATTCTCAAATAACAGTTTCTATTATTATAACCACAAATTACTCATAATTGTAAACAATTAAATATCTCATAAAAATATCCATGGGGAAATACCCGATTGTATAATATAAATAAGCTAACAATAGTTATAACACACACAGATTATCGATGCAGTCCAAAAAGATCTTCAAAGTCAATATCCATAGGTATCATATATAATTCATTTATTTATTTTGTTTGTTTTTACCTCTTTGTTATCTTATACATATCTGTAATGCCCTCTAGCATATGTAGCAATACCATCTTTTACAATAATTCTTTTGTCATCATCCGCATTGAGAGCGAGTTTGTTTGTTTTTATAGTGTGAACATCATGCTTAATCGATTGAAAGGTCATCTGTTCTCTGTAAACATTCTTACCATCGAACAAGCATCTCTTGTAATCATCAAACCCCATGGTCTTCTTTACTACGCACTTCTTGACTCCCTTGCACTTCTTGTCTTCCTTTCCATCTAGCTGTTTATATGCATATGTCTTCGCTCTTAGAGCAACAAACTCTGTCATTATCTTACCACCCAACTCATCTTTCATTAGACCAATGACTTTCTTATTCAAACCTATGGGTAAAGGTCTGTTATCTTTCTCATCGTACGCTGAAGTGTCGAATCTCAAAGCTACATCATCGGCAATATCTTTGTAGAAGTCGTCGGTTTTGATGTGGTAAACAAAGCTGTCTGTATCCATATAGCAGAGCTTTAGATTGTCACCATATTTTGGTTTCATATAATCATAATGAAACTCGTACATAATCGTCTTTGACAAATCAAGAACTGTAGGTCCCAGATAGATCGGCTTGTTCAACACGAGTTTGATCTTTTGCATTTCAGCAGCCATCAAATGTTCACTGAAACAGATACTACCCTTGAAATTAGGTTTCATCACCAGCTTCTCATATTGTTCTTTCTTGGTAGCCAAGCGTATGTCTTTATGTTTACGTTGATTCTCCATTGTTTTACCAAAGACTGAATTGTTCATGAGCTTGAAAAAGTCCTTTTCAAAGTCATTCTTTGATTTGGTACGCAAATTGGTGTTGAAATCGATGTACGGCTTCAACCATGCGCTTTGTCTAAATCTCAATACTCTATGAACCTTCTCAAGAACAAGACCATGCTTCAGCGCTTGATCAAGTGCGCGGATATGAATAATATAGTTCTTCTTGTCTGAAAGACATGGAGTTAGCTTTTCTACACCATTGATCTTCTTTCGCTCAGACATAAACGGAAGATCGTTATGTGAATCATGAAGCTCCTGAGGATAGTTCACATCAACTTCAAGAAGATAACCATATTTACCGTCTTTCTCAGCCAACTTTGAAATGAATTCAGCGGTAAATTTATTAGCATCTACCCACTTGAAATTTCCTGTCGGTAGCTTCTGAATCATAGCCCATCCATATAGATTATTTGCATCAAGATATTGGAGATAGCTACTTTCTTCAGTCTTCTTATATTTAGCATTCATATACTTGTTATTAGCTTTAGCATGTCTATGAACAGCCTGACAGAGACCTCCTCTAATACCTTGCTCTACGAAGAGAAACATATCCATATCTGACAACAGATCCAGCTCAATCTCTGTCTTTTTCAAACATGCTTGCCAAGCTAGTCCTGGAGCAGTGTAAAAATGTGCAGGATCCAGTTTATAGTTTGTTATGCATGTTTCCCTAAAAGTCTCAAAAACATCAGCAAGCAATAGAACGTCTGTCTTGAGGTAGAGATCATGATACGCACCCATATTTTTATTTTTCATATGTTTCCACACCTTCTGCGCATGCGTATAATCAGCATCACTGATACCTTTCATGTTCAACTTGCTGTAAAAAGCATCTTTCGGTGGGAGCTTAGTTTCGTTAAACTTATCAAAAGAATCAATGTATTCATAAGGATAAACTCCTTTTCTTCTCAATAATTTGAATTGCTCATCACCCTTGAAGAATTTTCGAAGGTTTCTACACTGATCGTCGGATAGATTGTTTACCAAGTTATCCAGACTACTAGCCATGAAACGCACGCTATCGATGAATCTCAACTGTATCTTTTGAACTCTAATCACCCCATCTTTATCAATGTATTCACCAACCTTAACATCCAATGAGAAAGAGATATATTTTTCTTTGTTTTCAGCGATGACGGCAATCCCTTCATCCCCATACTGTTTGGCTAGTTCTTTGATAAATAGATGAGCATCATATCCGCTCAGATTGTGAAAGACGATCGGGATGTATTTAGGCACTTTGTAACGGAGATTACAAGACTGATGTGCAGCTCCACGAAATTTACCAGTAAAATGACAGTGATCCCTAACCTTAATATTATCTTTTTCAAATTCTTTCATACATATGTGACATTTATCTGAATCAATAAATCCCTGTTCCTCTTCATATGTAAGGTCTCGCATTCTCTGTTTAGGAAACATATTGTATAGCCTTTTCACTTCACCTACCGCATGATCCACAAAACGTAAAACACAGTCTTCACCTCGATAAAGCGTTAGAGGGTCTGAAACTTCACCATGAGCAAATTTGCTATAACAACAGAAGCCTGTGGGGATATGTATACCAACCTTTTTAGTGGATGATCCAATAACGCTACGCGGTTCTTTACAAACCTCTTTTGACAAAGCTTCGAAATCAGCATACATTATGAAAGGAGCTTTGAGCTGGTACTGACCATCATGAAATTTAACGGTGCTACCCTCATTTGGCATCTCAATCTTTGCAACATCGTTATTTTTACAATATTCAAAATGTTCATCTCGTGTTTTCTCACTTGAGAATCCATTGAGACAATTCAAACAATAATGCTCCTTATGTTCATGATTCGAGTTGACCTTACTCAAGACACCGCTCAAGTTCTTTACAGCTATATAATGTCTCTTTTCCTCTTCACATAGTAAAAACAAAACAACCGTTTCTTTGCGATCAAGATGCTTCGACTTACGACACATATAGATACCTTCTTTCTCGTCTTTTGTTAAAACATGCACAGCGATATCAGGGTTCCTCCTCTCGAACAAATCTATTTTATTTAGCGCCATTGGAAACGATAAACCCTCCCAATTATATTTATCAACATGTTTCTTGAGATTCATTATCCTTTGCGGATTTTTCTTAATCTTATCATGATTGAGAGCTGCGATAACAGCCCATTTGAAGCACTCTTCATCATCTTCGTTTTTAGGATTGATTATCGAATACTTACCACTGAAATTCTTAGGTAGCGGTAAGTAAGAGCTGCCTCTCGTTAATTTTAGCTTGTGAAAGTCTACATCAATATTTAAAATTTTATCGATAACAAAGCCGGATTGAGGTAACGCAGGGTTTTCAACCTGTTCGATTATCTTATTGAACATCTTATTGACAACATCAGATATATCGCTTTCATTGTGAATTGTTTCCATATTGCTATTGAACGCCTTATCGACGTAGATTGTTGCTTCAGGATTGGATAAATCCTCCTTTCTCCATTTGATCCACACAGTTGCTTGAATTTTTATTGATTTTTTGTTTTTGAGTTCTCTCATAATCAGATCACTTAAAATGGATCGAACCTTTTCGAGAAACGAATCAACGTCCTTTTTTCCATCTGAGTTTATCTTGAACCTTTTGTAAGAACCCTCAAACGCCATTTCAATGGGGACAAACGCTTTTGGTTTCACCAGTTTTTCATCTTTTTCATCATCTTTTTCATTATCATTCTTCCTCTTATAGAGATTAAGAATCTTCTTCTTCATCTCTCTGAAAGCGCTACTCACTTTCTCACGAATAGGTTTAGGTGTGTGATTTACTAACCACTCCTTCAACTCATCCAACTTACTTTTCACCTGAGGTCTATTTTTTGCCATTTCTTGCTGTTCAAACAAATCCATATCTTGTTGGGTAGGAATAAATGGAACAGGTCTTGGTGGTGGAACAGGTCGGTTAAACCTAGTAGGTCTTGGTAGTGGAACAGGTCGGACAGGTGTGTTTTCTAATAATTCAATCAACTCAGCTTTTCTGAGTTTTGAGTAGCCATGTAGACCGCGTTCTCTCGCGATAGCTTTTAATTGAACAACAGTATTTTGTGAAGTCATGTTGTAATATACAAATGTGATTAGCTGCCTTTAAGATGGTTTAAGATGGTAAAATTTCCAATTTTTCAGACCATCTAGTTAACATTTGTTACTCGATTTAAGTAACAAAAAAAACACCCTTTACGAGGTTGAACGAGCCAATCTTTTTTGTTTGCGAACCATCTTTTTCTGCTCTTTATTATTCTCTCGATATCTGAGATATTTTTCTTCGTTGTTTTTTATCCAGTTTGAATAGCGTGTATAAAATGCTTGTTTCGTATCAGGATCGAGAGTATAAGATGGATCCTTATCATTTTTTTCAAGTACCTCAACCATTTTAGCTTTATTCATTTGCTTAACATATTTTATTTTTCGTGATGCACATAAGTTTATCAATGTATCATAAGTCATTGATTGGTAATCTGATTCTGTTTTGTCGGTCATGTTTATTCTTTATATAAAGATAATAAAAACTTTTAAGCCACTTTTCTCGTGTCATTTTTTTAATAAAATGAGCTAAAATAAAACGTTGTTTATAAATAAAAAATGTCAGACACTAAACTTCAAGAAATTTATTATCAACCTCAAAACTTATGGAAAGGACAAAAGGCTGTTCGCAATCTAAGAGGATTTGGTTTCAAACCGAAGGTAATTAAGAAGTGGCTATCAAAACAAGCTTTGTGGCAAGTACATTTACCAGCACCGAAAAGAATCGAACGTCCACATTATGAGGTAACTAAAACGAATGAGATTCATCAATTTGATATATTGTATATGCCTAGTGATATGCTATATGGTAATAAATACAAGTACATTTTGTCTGGTATCGATGTTGCTTCACGTTACAAAGTAGCCCGACCTTTGAATACTAAGAGAGCGAAAGAGGTTGCCGCTATGATTGAAGACATCTACAAGGTTGGACCCTTAAACTATCCAAAAGTATTTCAATGTGATAACGGTTCAGAATTCAAAGCTGATGTGACAAAGCTGTTGGAGAAGAATAATGTTGAAATTAAAAGAGCAACTACAAAATATAAACATACCCATACAGCTTTTGTTGAGGCATTGAACAAGATACTTGCCGAAAATTTATTCAAAATACAAGATGCTCAAGAACTAAATGATTCGGAAAAGGTATCATCTACATGGGTCAAATATTTGTATAAACTTGTGGGTAGATTGAATGATACAAAGACTCAGATGATCGGTATGAAACCGAAAGATGCCATCAAATTGAAAGAGGTGCCTCTCGCTAAACGAGAGAGCTATCCACCTGAAGTACAGCTACCTCAAGATGGTTTGTATAGATATCTATTGCAACCGGGTGAAGAGCACGATGACCATCGAAAAAGAGCAACAGATAGAATATGGTCAAAGAGGACATATAGATTGAGTGAGGTAATAGATCAACCTGGTAACCGCGTACTATATTACCTTCAAGATGGACCTGAACGAGCTTTTGTGAAAGAAGAGCTGATGTTGATACCTGAGGATACAGAGCTACCTCCTGATTATGTGCAAGGTTGGTGAACATAGTACATACAAAGTATCTTTACTAGAAACAAGTAAAGATGAGTCGTCTAGCGACGAGGTTTAGTGCCACATAATGTCATAATCAAAGAATTGTCTTTCAGGATTCTTTTCAGATTGTTTGAGCCCCTTCGGTCTGACAAAGGCTTCTCTAGAATTCCAACCATAATCCTTCAACTCAACACAAAGTCTTGCAGGCAACCATGTCTTATATAAATTTCCTGTTCTGTCTTGGACCTCTGCATACATAGCTTTTCCAGAACCAAATTCAGATGCAGGTGTGTCTATCTCAACCACAGATTTAACATGATAAATCACGTTTTCAGTTAGCTCTCTCCACTTTGTGATTGGAGTAATTTGTTCCATGTTTTGTTCAAATGTTGCAACTGTTGGGAATTCCATTGTCTATATATACTTGTGATCATATTTTTTTATATCACTTTTTCAAATTGAGGAACACATAACCACACACCCTAGTAACCATTTTCGTTTATGGATTTTTTCAGGTTTTGAAGTTCTACCATTAAACTTTTTTGAAATTGATTTTGGGTTTCAGTCTCCATCTTTCTATCTGTAGAACTGAGTCCTTCTAAAGCTTTGTAATATGTTCCCTGCAAAACCTGGAATTCTCTGTAATTGATCCTCCCATCATTCAATGCCTGTGAGATACTTGTTTCGAAGACAGAAATTGAGGATGTAACAATATCATATAATTTTA
The DNA here is from genome assembly GCA_027922465.2 of Turritopsis dohrnii. Taxonomy (NCBI): domain Eukaryota; kingdom Metazoa; phylum Cnidaria; class Hydrozoa; order Anthoathecata; family Oceaniidae; genus Turritopsis; species Turritopsis dohrnii. The sequence goes on along the minus strand of BQMF02000138.1, from coordinate 2,649 downwards.
TCACTTTTTCTACTTTCTTTTGATATCTTTTGATGACAGCTGTGGTAAGTCCGGTACAGATAGAGCCGGCTAAGGCTACGCCACCTAATCCTGCAGAAATAGGTATTCCGATAATAGTAGCCCCTGTTGCAATTGAACCGATGCCAGAGCCAATGGTTATAGCGCTTGAGCTAGCATTTAGTAGCATCGATCGTTCTATCGCCTTGTTGTATCTCTTGAGCTTGATGCTAAACTTGTTCTTAAGTTTTATCAACTCTTCAAACTCAGAATTTATTATGCTTGCGTTAAACTTTTCCTGCTCATTCAAATCCTCAGGAGCAGTGGGTAGTTTTGGATAAATTTTAAAACTCATATTTAGAGAGAGATTATGTTATATAATAATAATAATAATTTATCCTCTAAATAAATAAAATGGCAGACATTGATATAGATCCTTTTGGAGAACATGGGATGACGACAGATGAAACAACCGATGAGACGTTTCCTCTCATACCGACCGGTGACCGTACGGGTGCACAGATACATACATCAGGTGAACGAGAAACATCATTCGGTGGTCACAGTCTGAATACTAGAGTTTTGAAAGAACTAGTTGAAGGGCTGTATGATAGATTATCCGAAAAATTCCAGCCAAAACCTGAGACGTTATATACCGATCTGTTTGAAATTAGAGATGGTGAATTATACTACAAAGACAGTAACAAACCATTGACAAACAATGGGAGACTAAGGGCTCCCGGTACTATAGCCGACATATTGGGTAAGAACAGGTTACGTAGTTTAGGGTATGATATACCTAAGAGCAAATTTTCAGCCAGACAGGCAGCTGTGCTTAATAAAATAGCAGAAGACCTTCCTTCGACATCTAAAATCACAACAGCAACCGATGTAGAGTTGGAAGATATGTCCGGTGATGTGGTGAACAGTACGGAAGATTTAATTTCAACGCTTAGACAACAATCGGTCGATCATGAAATGACTCAGACCGGCGATCTATTTGAATATCCTGTACGTGAGCTGTTAGGATTGGATAAAGCGTTGAGAAACATACGAGGAGGTCTTCAGGAAGAGGTTGCGAAAAAGGTTCGAATAGAACAGCATATTGATAAGGAGAAAAACAAGTTGGAAGAAATGGAAAACGATGCAACATACACAGATGAACAACGAAAAGAGGTCGAAGATCGAATGGATGGATTACATGAAGAGTTGAAAGCTAGGAAAGAGAACATTGATATTCTCAAAGGCAAACTAAACAGTCAAATTACGAGCATCAAAGAAACCATTGCTAAAGTCCTCGACAAAGATAGCACATTAGGTGAAAGGATACGAACACTATTCCGTGAACAAGGTATAACAATCGTTAGCATTCTGACAGCGTTTGGTATGGCTATCGGTGTTCTTGTGGAAGCTTTGTTACCGAGAGGGTCAGCAGCTGGAAGCTCTTCACAAAATCCTGATGATAAAAAGGACGATGGAAAGGAATGGATAAAAAATAAACTCAAGGCGTTAGCATCACTTCTAGGTAGATTAGCATCTAAAGCGGCAGAGGCTTTACCAGGAATAATTGGGTCTATCGTATCATGGATATTGAACAGAGCAAAAGAAGTTGTAGGTTGGTTAAGTCAAAATTTATGGGCTCTGATTGTAGGGTTGATCTATACATACCTTGTCACTAGACGATAACCATCTGAAAGTGTATATGTTACACGATACGTGTAACATAATTTTTTGTTGATGGTCTTCATCTTTCAAAATACCACACAATTCCACCAATACCGAGCATACTCAGAGCTATAAAAGCCAATTCTCTTTCATGTTGATCATGACTCGGTGTATAAAAGTCGCTCAATACAGGCTCTCGTGGTAGCGGTTCAAGATGATTACTAAATACTCTATTGTACTCTCTCATTGCATCATTTAGTTCTACGAATTTTGAATCAGCCTTCTTTTCGAGCATAAGCTGCTTATTGATAAAATCGATTCTTTCCTGTCGTTTTTGCTGCCATTCAATCTGTGCTTTTTGTAATTTTTCTATGGCCAGATCATGACGTTTTCTTTCCCTATCGATTCTGTCTTTGGATAAACTTGAAAATAGATAGCTTGATCCTGTGAAAGCCAAAGCGTTAGCCAAAGCTCCACCAAACATCATTGCGATAGAAGCCATATTTAGATATTGATATTTTCAGGCAAAATCTTTTGTTTGATTAAGTAGTCCTTTGTCACTTCACTAGCGGCGATAATGGCAACTAGTTTTCCCGTATCTTCCAAGTCGAACTTTTGAATAGAGGGAGGTGTCATTTTTAACACCTTTTTTACAAGCATAGAGTAGCCGATAGCGAAAACGCGACGACTGATGTGATATAAATCGTTGACGATACTTTTCTTGTCCATTTGTATATTTGTTATATATACTTTTTTCTTTTTATTCCATTTCATGTTTATTGATTTTCACTGGTATTTTAGATTTTTGTGGAAGGGGGGTGGATGGTGACCCACGGGGTAATATTTGCTCTTTCTTTTTATACACAAAATAAGCAAATCCACCAACTAAACCGAGAGCTATTATTCCACCTACACCATAGGTGTAGTTCATGGGTTGTTCATTTGGTTTGGTGAGAGGCCTCAGGCTTCTCCATTTCTTTTTGAGGT